>LPNX011096110.1:182107-265974 GCA_001517045.1 Pseudotsuga menziesii | reverse complement strand
ATCAAGCTGGCTAAGAATCCTAGATTCCATGATCGAACCAAACACATCAACACAAAGTATCATTTGATTCGACATCATGTAGAGGCCAAGACAGTCCATCCTTGACATTGTTCCACAAATGATCAAGTTGCAGACATCTTCACCAAAGCGCTTGGATGAGAAAAGTTTGAAAGATTCAGAAACATGCTTGGACTTACGAACACCCCTTCGGATTAAGAGGGGGATTGTTAGAATAATCCGTCAGGATTATTGTAAATAAATAATAAATAGGAATATGAATAGATAGGAAGGCGAAAAGGCTAGTAATCAACCGCCTCATTGTAATCTATAAATTAATGTTTTAGCCATGAATAGAAATTGAATCGGGAGTTATTACCAACAAGGGCACAACTCGTATAGTAATAGGCCCTTCACCCAGTATTGTTCGAAACCATTAAAAACAGATGACTTGGAAGGTAGAGGGGGTAGAGAAGGAGGGATTCTAACGTCGCTAAGCGTCCTCCCTGTTGACCAACCTTGCATCCGGGAGGTGACCTGTAGATCTATGGATGGGCTTAGTCCCATTGTGTTGAGAGACCAGCACCTTCTCTTGGTTGAAGAAGAATATAGGTGTAAGGTAGTCACCTAGTTAGGCTATCACAATTCAGGGTAAAAAATGGTATCTGTCTACAAAATTTCTGTTCATTTACTAATTTCAACCAGAATATGATGAATTCATAAACAATTTGCAGCCACCAAATAACAAAAACACAGAAAGACATACACACCATACCACGTAAATCAACCCCACTCAGTTCATGACGTTGAGAGAGCCACTAAAATTGATTAATTTACACTAAGTTCAAAAATCTGCAGTCTTTGAGGACATAAGTCCCTGACTTCCTTAACCATGGGAAGTACTTGGGCTCTACCCAGAAACTCATTGTGAGGAGTACTATGGGAACCTCAAAGTATCTGGCCCGTGAGAGGAATTGCCAAGCGAAACGGGCAACGACCCCCATCGATTGAGTAGAACGCCCGTGAGGAAAAAGCCAAGCGCTGTCTCCTGGCAATCTTGGTGGCTGAGTGACCACCTACAGTCAATAGGAAGCCATTTGAAACCGGGGTCCAAAATATCATTCCCACCAGTTTGATACAAAAATCTAACACAATTGATCCCTCACGCTCTTCCTCACGCCTAAGAGGTGAACCACCACAATTCGGGTCATTGAACCGACACCGTCGAGACCATTCTCGATGACCTCTCACACCATCAGAAGGCCACACAACCTCTAATTCAGATTCAGACCCATATCAGTCTGAACCAGACCTATACACAACACCATCAAGCCCCATGGATGGTGCAAACCCAGATCCATTTTCTGGCATAGCAATCGCTAGTGGACCCATGTCCACACCACAAATTATCACCAACAACCCTGCAGGTGGCCCTAGAACGATCATGCAAACTGTCATCAGTCAGTTGCCACCACCCATAGTAACCACTCAATCTATCCCACCTGCAACACTTGGGGGTAGTGGCCCTACCATCCACACTGTCCCTCACACCACACTTGGGGGCATTGGCCCATCTACAATGGCACCACCAACACCCAAAGCTATGCAGGTACATTATGCACCTACAAACCCCACCACCATACCTTCCCCATCTCACATCAACCTGGGGTCAAATATGCCTTTCATGGCTTGTCTTAACTTGCTTGATTTGGCTCGATTGACAAACGACCCCATCCACCATCAAAACTTTTGGCCTCCCATTCCAACCAAACTTCCCTCAGACATTCCCAAGTTTGAAGGGAAGGTAGGGGAGTGTCCCCAAAATCACATCATGACATTCCATTTATGGTGCTCCTTAAATAACATCGTAGATGACTCGATCAAGCTAAGACTGTTCCAACGCACCCTCACAGGTGCGACAACCAAATGGTACATTGAGCTACCGCAAGCCAAGTACCCAGATTTCAACTCCTTAGCTTTCATGTTCCTGCATTATTTCCAACTCCCCGTCATATATGACAAAGGGGTGGAAATATTGTTATCCTGCTGCCAGAGCACCGCGACACATATAATCGACCACATCCATGAGTGGCGGCGACGTCGTAGTTTGTGCAAGATCCAACTTGACAACAGGATCTTTTTGGATTGGTTTCTCAAAACTTTGCTCCCACCCATAGCAAAGGACATCGCATCTGAACGTCCCCAATCCGAAGAAGAGGCCATACTGAAAGCACAACAGTTTGACCTGATTTACGCGCAGTCTGGATACCTCTACACCGTCATTCTAGACGCTCCCCGTCCGAGTACCTCCTACCGGGATGCACCGGGGGCATCCCATGCTACAGATGGCATCATAGGCTCAGTCTCCCAATAGCCATAGCACCATACAACACCACTTGTAGTTCCAACACAACCAAGAAACACTGCTAGTGTTTCCTACCAAAACCAAACTCTGGACTATGCCAGAATGATGTCCCAGTCTGGAGCAACAACTTCCTATGCACAACCTGCACCACTGCAGCAGGCTCAAGCCTTAGCATGGAAGACATAGCAATATGCAGGGCAAGTGCCCACATTTGTGGCATTGCCACCCATCCAAATTTATTATGCACCACTATTGCAAGTGGTTCAAGCCCCCGCCCCCACTCCACCTGCTCCGTTGGGACAAGTATTTGCACAACAAAATCATCCCAACCAGCCAGCCCCTAATAATCAACAAGGGCAGGCCCAGAATAATCGACCCAGAAACCAAGCCAATAATCAACTGCAGGGAGGTGGTCAACAACCAAAGCCACCCAACAATGCCGCGGCAAATCGACCAGCCCAAAATCTCCCACGACCAAATGCACCAAGACGCAACGCCCTATTGCGCACAAACCAATTGTGCACACTCTGTGAGGTCTACGGGCACTACACATTCGAGTGTCCCCTCATGGGTCGCGCTAAGCAAGCCATTAGAAATGAGGTTCAACAGGCTGCCAACGCTACAAATCAATCCCAACCTAACCCGAAACCACAAGGACCCCCTCCTATGGTGCTTTAGAACCCATTACCGGTCCAAGGATTGGTGGAAACCGCACCTCCTCCCCAACCCAATCCCAACGCTCCGGGGGAACCTCCCATGGCCGAAACAGGTGTCCACCACCTGCTAGCCATGATGACTGAAGAGCTCAACCTATAAACCAGATGGAATCAGTGCAGAATCACCACCACTGACACATAAACAACATCTACATCCAAATCGGTCAATGCACCCCTTTAGTTACCTCCTTTCCCCCGACCCCCATACGCCGAGTGGCCAATAACGCCACGGCTAGAGCTGTAGTTAGCTATAGCATCATGGATGATTTGTCCCAAACATCAATGGCCATGTTCGCTCTAAAGGTACTCAAAACATGCCAAACACAACGGAAAGCGTTACTAGCCGCCCTTGGGGCCGTAGACCCCTCCGACTCCAACTCCAAACTGATCACATTCGACATGGAGAATGGATAACCACGCATGCCATCCACCATCTCCTTCCAAATCCTGGTGTCTATCTGGAACTTGGTTGTGCACTAGTGCATAGTAGATGAGGGGGCATCTACATGCGTTATGTCTACCCTAGTCTGGCGGAAACTTGGATCCCTAATTCTGCAACCATCCTCCACAACTCTGCGGGCTTATGATGGCCATCCCACTAAAGTCTAAGGAATCCTTCCCCATGTCCCCATCACATTAGCTGGGAAGACAATTCTGATTGACATAGAGGTTGTCAACGCTCAATTGGACTATAACCTCCTTCTCAGAAGAAGTTATATGTACGCCATGAGAGCGGTCGCATAAACTGTCTTTCATCTCATGATGTTCCCCCATGAAGGGAATATCGTGATGGTTGATCAACTCACTTATCATGATCCGCAAGGGTTAACGGTACCCACCAACATTATCCCTACCATCACCACCATTGAGCCACCAGGGACGACCACACACACCAATGTTGTCGCTGCAATCCACACCATGGTTGACAACACGCCAGCCTCCCCATTATTGAATGTGGGCCTTGGGTTGTTTTCCAATACCACCATGACGACTCATTTCCCCTTAGTGTCATCTCCATTGACACAAAATGAGACTGTGGACTTGTGCATGGTCTCATCTAGCACCGCTGCACCCAAACAACAAGTGCAACCATAGCCCCAACCGCAACCGCAACACCATTCGTAGCCACAACATCAACAGCAGCAGCAACATCACCCGCAGCTGCAGCATTACGTGCAGCCGCAACCACAACTATACCCCCAAATACAACCAACAAGGAGTTATCTGGTCTCCTCACCAGTCCATACAATTCCCTTCCTATATCCCCCACCTGGTGTCATGAGCAAGCCAGTAATGGCCACCCTGAACCTACCCAACTTTACATTGGGAATTCCCGTGTGGTATCTTGATCCACTAGCTCAACCATCAATGCCCCATGTAGTTTTAACTCTCGTCCAACCCATTGTGGTCGACTCTCATCCCCCACCCGGTCCACAAAAAACCAACCATCACACCCGCACCTGCACCGCCCCACTCAAAAAGGGCTAGGGGAAAGAACGCCAAAGCCACCGCAAAGCCTCTTTAAATCCCGCCTTGCACCATCTGCGAATAACAGGGCCATCCAACTCAAAATTGCCTTGAAATTCCAATGATCTGTGCGCATTTAGATGTCATGGACACAACCAAAAACCTCCCCGTGGTTGAACTTCCAACCACGCCCACTACAAAAATTTACCCCAAAATATGACACGTTGCATGTCTGAAATTCAACACTTATCTGTCTCCTTTTCGACACATACACCTTTTTTTTGCCATCGATGGCGTAACATCAGATCTTCAATGTGCGACTAATGTGGGTCAAAGATCCGACAGACCATTGTGTCGCATATTCGACCGTATTTCCTTCCAAAGTGTCAATCAGAATTGCATAAAGCGTCGGCAATCTGACGGACAGAATGGCGCTGCCATCAGTATTTTTATCTAGCAAGCATCGGCTAATTGACGCCATCCGACACTGGAAGAGTCGGCCTTCCGATGCAGACTGACACTAGAACCGTCGGTTGTTCGACTTGTGGAAGCGTCAGAGTCATGCCACGACCGTCGAATGTGTTTACCAGAGTGTTGAAAGCACATCGGAAAAGCGACGCCTGTTGATGGATTTAAAAAAAAAAAATCCAAATATTAACTAATGAACATTAGAAAGACATATTTAACTAATTAAGACAATTGTTGAAATTCAGGGTTAGGTTAGGATTTGATATAAGATAATTAAAATTTTATACTTAAATGCATAACACAAAACTAAAAAAGAGCTAGATATAGAACAACTAAAGAACAACGATAATGAACTATAACAATGTTGGTTTAGATCTAGTTTGGATCTTCCTTATACTCAGATACTTTTAGGGTAACATATTGTCATTGAAAGGACAAGTCACCAAAGGATCAGATGGCATACCTTGTGGAGATAAAAGATAGATTGTAGTAGGTTAAAGGTTAGGCTGCAATAAATGGCAGGCCTTTAGGATAGTCCTAAATCAAGCAAGATAGATTCTCCTTCAAATGAACAAAGGCATCCAACATCCTTACTCCATACACGTAGAGACACTCTTTAATGGACTCAACTTGTTGCAATAGGCAAGAAAAAGGTAAGGTAGACTTAGCAGTTTAAATAAGGTTGCAATCCCCTTCCATACATTCCATAGAAGGTCATGAAAAATATTCCAACAAGATCACAATTTATTTTAGCGGTACATAAGGAGATCACACCCATCCTTAGAAACCCAAAAAGAAGTCACTCCCATCCTTTATAACGACATTAGGTTCATGACTAAATTCAGTGAACAACAACAACGTGACAACCTACTCCAATGAGCATCAACAGAGTCATGGACTGCTCTAATGAGCAGCAGCAAGGTCAAGGGTCAAAATTGGGAAGCCAACAAGGTCATGACTAGCAGTAAGAAGGTATTGTTCAACCCTTAGTTTCCACAAGGAGGTTATGACATGCTCAAAAGTAGCAACATGAAGGTTGACCCAAATCAAAAGGTCACGGGACAATGACAACCCAACTAAGTGTCACCAAGATAGTCACGGCCTAGCCCTAAGGGAATCAAAGAGTTAAAAACCTAGCAAGATAAGAGCTGCACACTCACAACTTAGAAGGAGAAGGGTTACAAAGTCGGGGCCCAACCCTAAGGGCATCAAACAGCTCATGACCCAGTAAGAGAAGAGTTACATAGTCACATACCAACAGGATAAACTACTTCAACAAGGAGATCTCATAAGTTTATTTGGCATTTGGTAATCCAAAATGGATTTGAATTAATCCCTCTTCCAAAATTTGTAACGAAAAAAATCCTTGGAAAAGTTTGAAGTCAACAATCAACTTAAAGGCTAAAGGCCAACAACAAGGTGAAATGAATCACTATGGTTGGCATATGGTTGGCATTTCAAGGTAACATTATCATAAACAATGCTTGCTTGATGCAAATACAACCAAAGGGATATGGACAAAAATAATGCCGGGGAAGAAGATGGCCAATAGCAGAGGAATGAGGACTAGGAGTGAAGCAATCTACTCAAAGATTGAAGGATGAAGAGGATTCCTAACATGTCCACACGGAAAAAAGATCATCTCTAAACTAGAGCAATCTGTAAATTGCTACCAGTGAGTAAGAATACATGAAATTTTGAAGAAAGTGTATAGCTCATCCTTTTTAACAATTCCTAAGCATAATTAGAACCTGCCATTGCTAGTTTTCCATTTGGGTTTCCAGAATAATCTGGTGTCGAATGTGTTTAAATTCTTTGTGACTGAGATCAATCTGGTTGATCACTGATTTAATTAATGGATCAGCTACAACACTTTTTCTTTGCTGGCTAGCATCTACAACCCAATTTTTATTTGTTCAATTTGCTTGGTTAATGTATTAGCTGGTGCACTGTGCAATAACATGCTATGTAGCCAAACATCTTCAATCCCTGGTGCAGTATGCTTTACATACAGCAAATCCCCATTATATATATATATATATATATATATATATATAATTCACAGACTAATACTAACAAATGGCTGGTTTACTTGGTGCTCTGTTTAAATTCTGTGTGCTTAACTAGTTAGCCACAACCACCAATGGCACAGGGGAATAGTTATTAATTAAGTGCTGAGTTTGCACATTCATTATACAGCTGCTAACGGGAGTGACTCCTTAAAGCAATTCGTCTCAAGCTTTGCATGGAATTATCTACCTACAACTAGTGTTATATACATAACTACTTGAATGATCAAGTCTTTGCAATTAGCTCCAGCCATATATAATGCTTGTGTAATGTTTAACTGTCAGCCTATTTCTGAATTGCAGAATGCCATGCATATTATTAGCTGCTGGTTTTCTGAATGGGCAAAGTTATAACTATTATAATGCAATAAACAGAGTTGGAACTCAGTTGAGAAACAATCTTGGGCTACTGGTTTTGAATTGGTGTAAATAGTTTTGTTTATTTGAGAATCATTGCAAGGATATAAGACCATTCCTTGGTTGAGCATCCATCCAGTGGAAGGCATTGCGAATACATCTAGCCAATCTTGAAACCAATTAGAGCGGAGCCATTCATTCATCCCTTTCGGTGAATAGGAAGTAGAGAACAGGAAGCTTTGAACCCAACATTTACAGGATAATGGCAAAGAGTAAAAATTTATTTTTGCCTCAATGTTGATGACACTGATAGGCCATAGGCCTACTATTGTTTTGGTTCATCTTGCTAGGCTGTGACTTTAAATTACTCTCATCGTCATAATCTTATCTCTATTCCAATATTCTAAGACTAACCAATTATGCCAAATAAAGAGAAAAGTAAAAGTGAAAAATACAAAACCTTCAAATGAAACCTTAGTTTTACTCAAAACAACTATAATCCAATTTGATGGAAATCAGCCATGAATTGAACATAAAAAAATCCCAAAGTAAGCTAACAAAGAGTGAATGCACATAGAACAAGGAAATAAATGATATCACTAGATGTCAAAACAGGTGTTAATAGCCTCCAACAAGTAAAAAGGTTATCCACATGCAAAAGTTTATTAAGAATTATGAGTATCTATCCATCGAATATGAGAATAGATCTCCAAGTGGCTAGGTCAAGATTTGCATCATGTACCCAAAGGGAAATAAGTAGATTTGTCATTTTTTTTTTGTCTTACGTTGTATGTATATATGGTAACACCATTGGATAAAAAAGTGCACAAGTTTAGGTGCATCTAGTAGACCTACCACTGCCTCTATTTATTGTGACACATGCTTCAATATGTACAGCTTCGAAATATGGATTAGAAGTGAGAAAAATAAACAACTCAAGTTATTGATAACTTTTGGGATCATGGTTATTTGTTGATAGTATTCTCTTACCCTACCATTACGTTACAAAAGAATCCATCTATGAATTTACTCTGAAGCATATGTATGATTTAGTGGGATAAAGTAGGAAATGCACCCTATATAACATTATTATTGGATGAAATTGTGCTCAATTCTAGGTATGTACACAAGTGACGAGACTATAAGTAAGGAAAATCAACTAGTCAAGTTATTGATATTTTTTAGATTATGATAATTTATTGGTAGTATTCTCTTACCCTACTATCATGTTGCAAAGGAAGCCATCGATTGAGCCTGTCTAGATTTAGTACTAAGACCATTCTTACATATTGGATGAAATCTTCCACCATTCATAATGTTCGATTATAACTGCGAAAGAACTAAGGTTTTCATAAGCTGATACATGAAAGTTAGGAGGCAGGGAGAGTATACCTCTATTCTCTTCATTTCAGCTTCTGCTTTTATTTTTTGATTACTTTCTGAGGCTTACAAGAGAATCACATGGCCATGTATTTATCCTACTCTGCCTCCTCCCATGCTGCAACCCAAGCCTCTAGGACATTCAATTTAGCATGTTCCATATCATTAGTCTTGAGTGATTTAGAAGCATCTTTCTCTTAAACTTCTTTACTAGCCCATCCCATGATATTTGACTTTCCCGAATTGTGCACCTAGAGCCATAATTTCCATTCTAGTGCTCTCATGCACTTGCTTCTTTGATAATTCATGATGGTTTTTCAGGCCCAGTTGAGAATTTTTTACTCCCTCCACTGGTGCTACACATCTTCCTAGAGTAGATGGTCGTGAATTAACAGGGCTCCTAGTTGAAGGTGTTGTAGCTCTGAGAGGGGTTCCTGTTCTTGAAGGCTCTTAGATTGCAATAGGGGTCATTTCTGTCCCCATATCCCTCGTGGAATCTGATCTCACATTTGAAGTTTGCGGGGTGTAGGATAGGTGTTTAGTGGCTGGGTCTGCGATGGGATTATCCCCATTTTTTCTCTTTTAATTCTTTATATGATTCACATTTAACCCTATTTCAGATTCTGCATTTCCCCATTTCTCCCAAACATTACTACCATGATATCTCACTCTAAGACATTTTTTAGGACAATAGTGTTGGAGATAGCAATCCACACCTTTATATGCAACTAGCATGGATTCCCATCACAAAAAGAGAAATAACCTCAGTGGTAAAGTAGTTTATCAACCGATGGTGGATCATAGCTTTGATTCCTAGCATGTCCAATTTTCAACAAGGTAACACAGGCAAGTGGTTGGTGATGGAAAGGAGACCTGAGCTAGGGTGTTATTTGAAGGTGAATTGTTAACATATAAATCCACACCTTGTAAACAAACCATTATGGATTCCTAGTATTTAAAGGGGTGAAGCTTAATGGTACAACAACCCATTGGCCAAAGGTAGCTCCTGTGTTCAATTCCTATTCTATCTTGTTTTCAACAAGTGATATTTGTTGTAGTCAAAGACACATCCAATTAGGATATGTGTAATTTTAGAGCTAAAATGACACTATCGAGGGACACACTAAATGTATTTAGTTCAATTATTTTATATACATTTAATATCTCTCAGTCACCAAGTGTGAAGACCCTTTTCATTTAGGGCTTAACACAACCACAACTCAGCTTAAGATGGGATGCAAACAAGTCACTTCCAGAGAGGTAAGGTCAAATCATCCCTGACCTACTTATAAGAGGTTACCACAATTCATATTAAGGTTGAGGGAGAACATCATACTCCATATCCCAACTAGGAGAGATCAAGACAATCACAACCCACTAGGATATCATAGCACGCTAGGATACACAGTTACAAGCCACTAGGATAGTTCTTACACGGTCACATATCACTAGGATAGGTCTTACACAATCACATACCACTACGATACACATTCACATCCCACTAGGATAGTTCTTACATAGTCACAAGCCATTAGGATAGGTCTTACATAGTCACAACCCATAAGGATACACAGTCACAACCCACTAGGATAGTTCTTACACAGTCACAACTAAGGTTTAGCAACCTCAAAGGGATGAAGTCCAAGCTAATAGTCCAAGAGCATTCCATGACTACATTGCATACATTTCATATAACGTGTGTGTATCAAAATATTTTAGGCTCAATTTTCTCAATTTTTTGAAAAAAAAAGACTTAAATAAACTAGCGAGGTATATACCAAACAAATCTTATATAATGGTTTCTTTTTATGCTAATGAAAAATCATCATTTGTATTAAAAAAAAAACATCTATGTGGTAAAAAAACCTTCAATTACAAGGCAGTCTTTGAGTTGCACATGTCCAATAGTTGTACTATTTGGTCATATGAACATGTATGCCTATCCATTTGAAAAATTGTAAAGAAAGTAAACTAAATCAAATAATGACTCCAGCTAGATGCATATGACCATAAATCCCAATCACACCATAAATCAACACTCTATAGACTCGTTGCACCACAATGAACATAGTCTTTATTCCCTTCTATATTTAGTAACTCTTCATGTATAAACACAAAAAAGGAATCAATTGACTTGTGAATACTAGTGGGCAATATGCTCTACAGTGTTGAAAATTTAGAAATTATTTCAAAAGAAAATCAACAAAACATAATTACTCCAATACCTGGATTATGATATCCCACCACTTGACCATGCTATCATCACCTGCTGAAAGTAATGAAGTTTGTCCTATGAAGAATACCTCACCAATCCAATAAATGGAGACATCCATTACAAAACTAGTGGTTAAAGGAAATGTTGATCCTTTGAATAGTTCCTTCCATCTTAGCTACAATATGCTATTGAATCATATGCATTACAAGGACGGTGGCATAGAGACTATTGAAATAATATTTCTACAAGTTCCAGTTTGATCCTGAGCTTCCCATTCTTCATAAATGTGTGAAGGATCTAGGGGAACAACAGATGATGGGTATGGTCTTGTTGGAAAAGATTGATTTAAAAGTTAATGAGTGGATCTCACCTGTACATGAAGTGACTCATGGAAAAAATGTTAGGACTTTGCTTATCAAAATGGATCAAACATGACAAAATTCAACATAGGAAAATAAGGAAATGTAGGACTCAGTGGATTAGATTAGAGTCCATATTCCAACAAACCATGGCAATTTAACAACGCAAAATGAATAAGCATTTGATGAATGCATGGTTCAGTTCTTGAAGAGGAATCTAATCCTTGGGATTTATGAAAAGATTTTAGATCTATGACTGTCATGGAGAAGATTATGGATACTAAATGTAAGGTTTCTCTCATATACCTAAAGTTCTTTTGTGTAGAATCCGAAAACGCCTAAATCTAGCAACATACTTAGTATTGAGCTGACAAAAAGAGATTCCTTTGACATTTTTTACTCATGCCAATATTTTTAATTTTTGAGCTCATATTTAAATAAATGGTTGCATATTCAACTAAACTCTTGTGACAATAATTGTTTATTGTTTTGATTTTCCGAGTCTTAATCCTAGAGTTCAAGTTTTCCATCCCAAGGCCAGTATTTAGTCCATCACTTCTCTAAGTCATGTCTAGTTCTCAATGTCAATTTGTAATGACAAAAAAATAGTATGAATGAATTTAGGTTCCCACGTTCAAATTTTAAGGGTCAACTCACTTGAGATCCATCGGTATGTATCATATGAAAATATAGAAAAATGAGGACAAGTCACTTGGTAGAAAAGATATTGAGGAAGAAAAATGTTACACTTTTTAGTTGCACAGATTTGTTGGAGGATTTTGAGGTTCTCATGCATCCCACAAGAGGTGTTATCCCAATGTGATACCACCGTTATCCATGTAATGGAATTTTTTTTAAGGTTATTCAAAGTAAATTTTTGCGGAATCCAACATTCCACCTCAAAACATAGGAGCAAAGAAATCATGGAGTGTAGTTTCTAAGTTAAGTTGCTTCAAGAAGTAGAGTTTAAATGAAAGTTTTTGTTAGTTTTTGAGAGTGGGTATTATTGGGATTGAACCTAACACCCAAGAATGTACATAGGTCTACAATGAAAAATATTTCACGCCGATGCATTAGATCAATATCTAGAACAATGTTGCAAATATCTCTAATTATTCCCAATATTTCCAAAAATTTATTGAGCTTTAAAGTTTTCTATTGTTCCCGATGTTTTTGGTATTTTCTGTGTTTTTCAGTTCCAAAATTATGCTTGCTGATATTTTTTGAGTTTTTTAGGTCCAAGTTTATGCCTACTAATATTTTCCCCAACATTTTCCCTAATATTTCCAATATGTGTATATCTGGGCCGTCACTGATATATCCCAAGACGAAAATTGCAACATTGATCTGGAAAAATATTTGTAGCTAGGGATGCAATTTGGTAAGGGTGGTTGAAAATTGAAAAATGGGTTTGAAGCCATTTTGGAAAGCATTTATCTTTCAAGAGAAACTAGAGAAAAAAATCCAAATATGTGGAGAGGTGCACAATGTGAAATACTAAAGCCTTATGACCTTCTTTCTCACTAGGAATGTGTTTCGAGTGCCTCTATGCACTTCATAAACACTTGTCAGGTTGTTTCAACAAATAGATTTTTCAAAGAAGAATTTTCTTGTTTTGGAACAACTCCAAACTTTTTGGTTTAATGATGAACCTAACAATGTAGAAATGTCAAGGATGTCAAAAGACCCCTGCCTAACTTGTAGAACATTTACATAGTCTATATTCTTGCCTCTAGTGATTGTTTTTCGCCTCTATGTATGGTCATCATCATCATCAACTAAATGTATGTGTGTGCACATGCATAAATACCCAATACAAAGCTCAATCAAACAAAAGAAAACATATTTATACCTTGATTTCTGGATCTTCACACTGTCTTCTTATGCTTTACCTTTCAAAACATCATTCAACATACTTCATTTTTTGTCCTGTTGCAATAGTTTCATGTTAGGACCCATCAAATATATTTATGTTTGTTTATGAAAATAACAAAAACAATCTAAATAAATACAATTCTATTACAATGTAAATTACAATACTATTCAACTATTCAAGTAAATTAATTGTTAAGAATATATCACCTGTTAAAACATGGATAACCAAAAATACTATGTATATAAGGCCATCGATCTAATCAAAACTCCATTTCTTGCCTCTTAACTATGGAAATGTTTCTCAACGCTATTTGTAACAAGTTCCAAAGGAGGAGTCAAATAGCAATAGTGAAAATTACATAGTAAAAATATAGAAATAGATGTTTTTTAATGTATTCTTCCTTACCATTCATTGAGCTCCTCTTTGTTTCAAGAATAATTTAATATTCTCTACTAAACAGGTCTAACCACGTGAAGGTGGAAGCTCTTATGGCCCCTGCCCCCCCTCACATCACTCTCAACTCCCCAAACCCAATGCGTATACTTTCAAATAACAATTTATTTCACTATTTCACAAAGCAAATAACAATGCATCTACAATGCAAATTATTTCAATCAATAGTTGAAAAATGATTTTATTAAATCATTCTTTAAAACATTCATTAAACCATTCAATCATTCAACAGCTGAAAAAACCATTTATTAACTCATTCATTAAAACATTAATTTAGTCAATGGCAGAAAAAAAAATCAGTAAACAATTCAGTAAAGCATCCATTCATAAAAGACTGATATTGTGATATGCTTTCAAAAATATATTTCAAATTTACAAAAAGTTTTAGAGTGATGGATTTATAAAAGGCCTGTGTGGATATTCCGTGGCCTTGGAGTCCTGTGTTTCCAAAATTTTCCATTCATCCCATTGCAATGTCAGACCCTTTTTTGAGAGCCTGTCTGCCTCCTTATTTTGCTCCCTGTAAACATGAGTGAAAGAGATTGATTCAAACAATGAGAGAGAATGGGTCGTCTCTTCAAATAATGCATCTAGAGAAGTAGTTCTACATTTCTGTATCTTTTTAATCCAGTTTATAACCACCATTGAGTCACCATATACTTGTAATTGTCTGCAATTTCTTTCATTGGCAAAACAGAGAAGTAATTTCAATGTCATGAGTTCTGCATAGCTGTTGGTTCCAGTTCCCAGGCCCAAAGAAATTTGAAAAAAATGACTTTGATTTAGATATAAGCATGCACCTCTTGAGTTTGTGCACCGAATGCTTTTTTTCTTCCATCCAATTGCTAGACCTCCAGAGTGGCCGCTGGAACTTTGCGCTGTGAAAGAGTATTGCAGAAGAAGTGATGTTAAACTAGTTTCAAATTCTAGCTCTGGACCCATTGTTTCTTGTGGAAGAATGAATTCTAGTGATAGAACCTCCATCATCCTTTTTAGGGCAATCTTTTTTCAGGTGCTTGCTAGACCCCTACAATTTAGGGAGACAAATTTCATTTGGGCACCCCATCTGGGGTTTGCACTGCTCTAAGCGCCCCGAAAATGGTTGTTTGTCTGCCACTTTCCTGATCCCTGAGCACCATGCTCTAGGTCGTAGAGAGGTGAGATGGTCTTCCTCTTCATTTCCCTTTGGATGTGATCCTGGAATTTACCCCTAGTCCTTTTGTAGGGATTTATGGTTTTTGAGGGATTGGAACATCCCTTGAATGAAGGTGGAAATAGATAGAGGAGGACTGAGTGGGCAAGTCATTTGTTATGGTGGAAGGTGTGGGTGAGTCATTCAAAGATAAATCATTTAATTGATTGCTAAGGGAAGAAGTGTTCATACCCGGTGGGGGAGAGGCAATCGAACGTTGTTCCATCTGTTGAGAAGGCCCTTTTGCTGCTACTGCTCCTGCTCTTTCCAGTAGATCCAATGGTTGTTCTGTGTCCTCCGACCTGAGAGGATTTTCGTCTGAAGCTGTGTTTAGCTCACTTTCTTTGGAGCTCGAGGCCTCTGTTCGCCTAACCCACTTCCTTCTTCTAGTTGTTGAGGGAAAAAAGTTTGGTCAGTTTCTTGCCAAATGTCTTGTTTCATGACATTTGTGGCATCGAAACGGGAGCCCTTCATAATCCAACAACTGTCCTTTTTGCTCATTTTTCCATACAAAATTAAAGGCTTCAGGAAGACTGGTTTTGATGTTCAAAGAGACTAGGATCTTGGCTACCTTTTTTATTTTCATCTACTGAAATGAGAGGTCCACTTCAATGAAAGTCCCCAGCTCATTCTCGATTTCACTAAGCCAGGCCGAGTTCCAGAATTCCAATGTTAGTCCTGGCAGGTGAACCCAGACTGGTATTGTATCCAGTTGCTCTGTTTCAGCATCGAACAAGGAGGTCCATTGCTTTAGATGAAATGGGGTTTTCCCATATGTACAGACTCTGCTGCGTATGAGTTCTGCATCCTCTTTGCATCTGAACAGGAAGCTGAACCATCCATTTGCAAGCGAATTAATAACCGGGCCTTCACCTTCAAGCCCTGTCCAATTTTTCCTGGCCCATTCCTTCATTTTCCCCAGGGTGGGGTTTCTTCCTCTGATTTTCTCGATTAGGGTTAATCCGTCCATATCCATTGCTTCTTCCATGGTTCATCGGACTCCACAATTTACATCAAAATCTCTTCTAGAGGGATTTAAACACTGATTATTTCATTTCCTGGAGTTCAATTGTTCGGCGGCTTCTCCTGTGCGTGCTCCCTATGACACTGAAGGATCAATTTCCCTGTTTGGGGTTCCTTGTGGTTCCACCTAGGGAAGTTCGATGAAAAAGGTTGCTGCAGCTGTGCTCTGAGGTTGGAATAATGAGTACGGGCCTCCTCCTAAGGCCGGGTTCAATAGCCGTGATGTAAACACACCTAGTAGCTCTACATCTGGCGCAGAAACCAGAACCCTGCTCTCTTCATCTGGTGGAGAAACCATAACCCTGCTCTCACTTCCAGCTGTCAAATTTTCCAGCATGTTCTGCACTTTATCTGGGGACGGTATACCGATAATTTTCGGTGAGGATAAGATGTTGAGCTCTTGCTGCCACAGGTCAACAGAGTTGTCTACCATGACTACCCGACCTACTCCCTATTCACAAAAACCTTTGAACAGACTTTCCAAAACGAAAATGAGTCATTTCTTATTATATAGTATTATCTATTATATTTTTTTTATAAACCGCCCGTCGGATATTCGACGCATCAGTGTCGGATAACTGCCATTTTTGCTTTCACAGACATCAACAAACTGCCCTGGTAGTGTTGGTTCCCCGTCAGATATCCGACGCGTCAGTGTCGGATGTCCACCAGTGTTTCTTTCATAGACGTCAATGATCTGACCCTGGTAGTGTCGGTTCCTCGACACTACCAGGGTCGGAAATCTGACTCACTTGTGTCGGATATTCGACAGCTCTATAAATATTTTGTTATCAGCATTCTGATGATTGATTGCTGTCTGACACATCTGTGCGAAATGTCGGACGATGTCGGATTTTGTCGTTGGATTTTGGGTTCAAATCCTGTTGTGTAGGACAAAATCCCCAGATGCGAAAAAACATTGGTCTATGTTTTGACAAGGAATCATAGGGTTATCTCCTCAGTCCAAGCCTCCACGCGGCCTCATGCTTAACTCCTGTTTGAGAGCAGCTTCACAAATACTACCAACATAGAGAAGGATTTACCTATCGATTGGCCAACTATGTCTCAATTTAAACACTCATGGGGAGTTTACACTTCCTATCCCAGTCTAGCCTAAGCTAGTGGGTGTATGACCCTATAAAACAAAGCTTACTAATAAATTTTAAATTATAGTGTTTATTTTAAGGGTTGTTCTTAGTCAGAGGGTAAGTGGCATGAATGACTATGATATTATAGACTCGATAAGAAAAGTTAAAAAGGTGTATAAAATGAATTCCAAAACAAATTACAACTACTTAAAACAAGCTTCTTTTCTTTTTGTCAATATGAGCTAATGAAATTACAACTACGTATGAGAAGACTAAGACTTATTTTTGTAATTTTTTGAAATTTTATTCGAAAATACTGAAAATAAAACTACAATATGCAATTAAAATGCAAATGTTTCAAATGTTTTCTTTCACTTTTCAAATTCCTCAAAAATTACCATGCATCTAAATGCAAAATTTATTTAGTATGTTTGAATAATCAAACCATAAAGCAAGCAATATGAAGTATAGTGGACTTGCAAGAACCAATTTCAACCACTTAAGGAGGAGACTTGGAAAACACCTAACTTGGGAAGAATTAATGAATAAAATCCACTGAAATCACTAAAGGACAAGTGAAAAACTAACGCTACTTGAAAGCAGTATAGAGTACAATGTATCTAAAATCTTGATCACTGACTCAAATACATAGCACTGAACCTATCACCCAAACATGAGAACCTGACTCAAATTGCTAAGCGAAAGAAGACTCAAACAATAAAACTCAAAGGCTTGTTGAAAAGCACAAAGCATGGTATACAGGACTTTCAGACTTACAGGAGGATGCCAACAACAAAAGAACTTAAAGCAGAGCAAAATCCAAACAAGACAGGGACAAGCAACCCTACTTAAAATTTTGTGCTGCTACAAGACATACGCGACTATCTTATAGGGAAACCCACGTACTGTACACGACTGTCTTGTAAAGCAACCCATGTATACAAGTTGTTGTAACAAAGTTGTGTAGCACAGCAACCCGCGTACACAACAAAAAAATTTCAAAAAGAAAAAATAACAAAGGTCTCTGGACACACTACTGCAAATCAAATTCAAGATAGACAACCACACACTGAATCAGAGCAAAGACTGGGAAAGTATCTACAGGACCAACCCATAGCAGGCTGGACTCCCCAGTGGAGTCGCCAGTTCTGTTGTTCAGCATTAAGCACCCTTGTAAACTAGGGCCTGGGGTTACCAACTTACTACTAACTTGCATAAAATCAGCTTTACCAGAGAATGGAAAGGGAATAGAAAGAAAGTCTTGACTTACCCGATTACTGACGGTTGATCCAAGCTTGATCTTCTCCCGCTCCTTTTCTCTCCAAAGCTTCTAGGGATGCACCTCTTTCACCTGCAAAGAGAAAATCCTTCAATTAATATCTCATGCATGTATATATCATAAGTTAAATGAGAAATATATCAAGCATATAATCAAATACATTCATTAAACAAAATACATGAAATAGACTCAACACAAGGTTGGAAGAAGAATTCTCTTTATTAACAATCAGTGAATGAGATAAGAGTACAACCCAGCTTTTGAGACAAGGACTCCTCTGCAACCAAAGGACTCTGAGTTTTGCTACTCCAAGATTTCTGAAGATATACCACCAGCATAACTTTGCTCTCCAATATTGATTGATTAATACCCAACCCAAGGCCTCTATTTATACTTTTGGAAATAGAGTGGTTTCGAAGGCTGGGGTGGTTGAAACAGTTGGGATAGTTATGGATTAAGACCCAACTAATCTCATATAATAAAATTTTATATTTTTTAAAGCCAAACTAAGATGTACGTGACTATTAATATAGGCAACCTGCGTATGACACATGAGTTGCTGGAAGGAAACCTGCGTACTCTGGTGTACGCGGGTTGCAATGTAAATAGTCGCATACAGTATGTGAGTTGCAATGAATATTGTCATGTACGCAAATCAACACTTAGAAAAAATATATAGCAAGCTAGTTTAAGGGTAAATGCATCCCAAGTCATGCCCATCTATAGTGCTTTGGCAAACTTCAATCCTAATTTGTCCTTTTGTGTACCAACATAAAGAATATTGGCACTCCGATGGAGAAGTTCCATTTGGGTTGATAAAAAGTGGGAAGCATTGTGTGTTGACACAAAACCAGTTGATAGGGGTTCACTCTCTGTCGAGACCCAAACCACTGCGATCTCCCTGAGCATCGGTCCATACAGGTTTTACCCCATCCGGGAACACCTGTAGAGAAGATGAAGTCTCACCTGAGATGTTCAAGGGAGAGCTAACGGAACCAAGTTTTTTCAGGATGAAGGAGGACCATGTGTCTACTTATTGACTTAGTGCATAATTATTCAACATATCTAACCATTCAGGTTATGCAGTAACATAATCATATCATCATTTAATAGATCGCATTAACATAATTGAATTCCAAAAAAACATCGTTGCGCAAACAAATCTAGCAGTGTATCATCATTTAAAGCAGAGAAACAATGTATCATTCATAGATACATATCGCATATACACATTGCATTCACATTTAGATCGCAGAAGACAGGAAAACAAGAAAATAGAAAAAGACACAATGATTCTGCTCAATCTTCGTCATGCTATATTAACCTTCACAACAAAACACAAATTCTCCAAAACAGTTCTTTAGGTCACATACACATATCAACATTCACAATCTTAGATATCTGAAGCTGCTCAAAACTCAATCCAAGAGGCAACTGAAGAAGACTTAACACTTGCAATTCTACATCTACTTATAGGCTTGTGCCTTTACATTGATGGTCCACTCAACCAACTTCCTAACTACTTCTTAAGAGAAACTAAAAAATAATGACCACAATCCACATAATGCGGTCCAAAGCTACAAAATATGACAAAAATACATAAAATATTGTAATTCCGACCTGTGCATCATTTTCCACCTTGCGCGGCATCTTTTACCTTGCGCATCATCCGCAATGTTGCGGAACTAACTTACCCCAAAAATGCTTGCCGACGGGCCCCAAACAAAAGCTTGTGGCTTGCCCTTGAGCCACGTCAGCCGAACATGGTGTATTAACTGATCGTTTGCTTGAAGTCCTCGTATTGTTGGGTGATATCTTTGACCTACTCTTTGATTTTCTCAGTGGTCTCCTGGATTTATGGCAAATCATACTGTAATGGATGCTCAACGATCTTAGTAGTGACATCCTTTTTTCCCTCCTGGACTTCCTACAGCGCAGAAACTGCCTTAACTAAAAGATGCGTCCCAATGTCCTAGAACTCATCCAACTATGTACTGTGCCTCTGTTGACGCTCCCTTGCCTTTACAACGCGTTGTTGTAAATACTTCAGCTCTGCAGACTTCATGATATGAAAAAATTGTGGTAGCACTCTAAGCGACGTCTTCAATGTTTCCAACTACCCCTTGGCCTCCTGCAATTGCGTGGTCAGTTGCTCCAATTGCTCATCCTGGACTACACTGCCCCAAAATTGTGTAGTTGTGTCAATTACTTTTTTTGCTTCTTGCTCCATTTCCTCCAGCTGCGTTGTTAAGTCCTCCATGGTGATTTTCCTCTCTACAACTTGTTATGGTGGTGTGTCTGGATGTACTATTTCCTGTAAGTCCGCATTGTCGTGTTGCAACTGTGCAATGTCAGCCCCAAGTCGTTCTTCTTTTACCACCGCGTCTATTTGTGCCGTGTTTTCAAAGATGTGGTGACAAGCACCAAAAACTGATACCTCTAAGTGGACTCTGTTGTCCCAGAGATGCGCTTTCTCGAATACCAGTTGATCATACTCCTTTTTCATCTCCTCAATTGCCTTGGCGTTCTCTGCAATCAATTGCTCGTATTCCTTCTTCAATGCCTCAATCTCTTTACACGCTTATGCCTCTTTCTCTTGTGACTGCAAGATTCGATCGCTGATAATTTGTTCCCTGTCTGAAAACTCCTGATTGACGACCCTCTACATGTGCACCAATGTCTGTGTGGACAACGCATTAATGTCTATGGAAAAATCACGTAGCTGTCATACTGAAGTGTTGATATTCCCATTATTGGTCTCGATCGCATGCAACAGAATTTGCACATTCCTGATCCGCATCCCAGTGTTGATCGAGCTAAGGTTATGCACAGTTGTTGCCTCTGGTGCCTTCTTCAATACTACATCAACTAAAGAGTTAAGGCAACTTTTTACCCCACCAAATCCATCTGTTGCTTGTTTCTTCATTTTCTCAGCTTCCACATCCGTTGCTTTTGTAATGGCCACAATGAGATGGTTCCGATGCGCCTCAATAGTTGGGGTTGCACTATCACACCCTACTCATGTTGCTTCTTTGTTCTTGATTCTTTAAATGCTTGCTCTGCTTATGATTAAGTGGGAGTCAATGACAATGCTCCATCTGAATCATGGTTGCTCTGCTGGCTATGCTCAGGTACAAGATCAACCGATGCATCTACTGGTGGACCCGTCGACACTTCCTCTAGACTGACAGGTTCTCTCCAGTTTGCGGGCCAATCATCAATAATGGTATCCAGTTCCGCATCAGACAACTTATATGGTGCTGACAACCACTGCTTATCTGGGTCATGTCGCGCCTGCACATGAATGGTGTGCGGGCCTATCGCAAATCGAGCAATCTGTTGGAATTTTATCACAACCTCCTCGGACAGTCGTGGAACCTTCATAGCTGCAGTTTGCAGCACTTCCCAATATAGCCAGAACTGAATGGCATAGTCCTTAATTTGGTCAACTTCCTTCACCCACTAGAGGTTCTGGTAGTGTTCTCTCTTGCAAACCTTGAATGCATCCACATCCATCCCTTGAAAATATTCCAGCTCCATCCAAGCCATGAGTGTAATCAAAATTAACATCCAACTATATGCGAATGGTCATTGCCCTGCCTAGACTACCAATGCATCATCTGTCAACTAGTTCACTCTGCAACTCGCCCAACCACCACAACTCAACTCAATCCAACTCTTCTCTACAATTCCAGCGACAAATCACACTTCGCACAATGGTGAGTTCCGACCACGTTCGACCCCTTCTTATAGCACCAAATTGATCTTTTGCCTATTATGACTAAATCATTTCGATCCTCTTTTCCTCATCATTACCAAATCATGCATTAATCGCCCAAATCCACCAACGATCCTGTCAATCCAATGGCCGGATTCGTCATTAAGACGCGTCTCATCCGAGAGCACTGCTGGATAACTGTCTTAACTACTGAATTTATTATTGATTTGACTCTGTCGCGACATGAATTCCTAACTGTGATACTAACTCCTCTACTTATGCATCCCTTTCCTCTTGGTGTGCCATCCTCCTAACTAGCATCTCATGCAGAAACAAACAGTTTTTTTTTTCTGCTCAATCTCCGTCATGTCATATTAATCTTCACAACAAAACACAGATTCTCCAAAATGGTTCTTCAGCTCACATACACTAATCAACATTTACAATCTTAGATCTCTGAAGCCGCTCAAAAATTAGTCCAGGAGGAAACTGAAGAATACTTAACACTTGCAATTCTACATCTACTTATAGGCTTGCGCCTTTACATTGATGGTCCACTTAACCAACTTCCTAACTACTTCTTAACAAAAACTACAAAATAATGACCACAATCCAAATAATGCGATCCAAAACTACAAAATATGACCAAAATACATAAAATATTGTAATTCTGACTTGCGTGCCATTTTCCACATTGCACGACATCTTTGACCTTGTGCAGCATCCGCGATGTTGTGCAGCTAACTTACCCCAAAACTGTCTTCCAACATTGTGTCTCTCAGAAGAGGTAGTTTCGAGAGTAGTGAGACTAAGTAAGCCTCTACCCATGGATCCATGGTCTCAGCTCGGGGGTGACCTGTTCAAGCAAGGAAGGCGTGATGGTGTCGATGGCTGGGAGGAAAGTTGTCCTGCTACAACCAGTTACCCATATTTTGAGATAAGTATTTATGTTATATTATGTTTTCATTACATTATTTTATTTTGTATATGTGGAATGATGGCTAATCAGTTGTTTGAGTGTTCATGTTGAATATCAAGATCTGCATGGAGGAAGGATGAATCTCATATAATATGTAAATGATTTTCTCTTCTCGTTACCTTCTTTCTATTCTTCTTCCCCTAAACCAAAAAAATGTAATTTTGACTCTGACTCTATTATATTGAGAGGGGCTCAACCATATAATCTGGTTCAACCATCTATGCTCATTTTTGTGTTGTGAGTCCTGTTCCATTGCATCTGGAGCAATGTTTTCAGTGAAAAACATCTTTCGTTTAATTCAAAAAGCTTTTTGGATGACCAAGATATGTTTGTTTTGGTCTGACAATTTTCTGGTGCCAAGATGAGCGCACCTGTCATTTGATTGTAAATCATTTGTTTGCATATTTGTTCTTAGTTTCATATCTGAGGATGAGTGATGTAATCTATATGTAAAATAAATCAATGGCATGAGGGTGGTAGCCATACGATCTGATTTTTATTAGTGAGAGATGACTGTAGGGGACAGTCATCGGGAGCCGATTTTGAGGGTTGAAGTTGCGGCCAGTGTTCTTTGTTTTCTATGGTTTTAGTGTGGTTGTATATTGCAGCCTATGGATGTTCCATGATATGTGGCTTTCCTTACTCTTTATGCTCACTAAAAACACACACATAACAACAATGAAAAAGTAGATTAATTTGCAAATAATCAATGACATCAATACTTGATTATTTATAAACTATGCTATCAAACAAACCAAAAATACATAAATTAGCTATTCATACCGAATATGATGTTCATCATGTATTATTTATGTTGTTGTTTCAATTACGACCTTTAGGTTGCACTTAGAAAATTATTAATTGAGTGTTGCAATTAATTATTTAATCACGTGGCATAATTAAATAATCAAGTGTCGCAACTTTAGTTATAATTCAATCTCTAAAATTAAAAATTTTAATTTATTTGGTGAATGCTTAGTCACATAAATATTAATTTATATATATCCATTGTTTTGAAACTTAACTTGGTCTTGATTTTAGCACCTTTGGTCTTATCTCAAGGTTCAGAAACATCACACCATTGATATGGCTTTGATTCAACTTTTGAATAACAAGTTACCTTTTCCTAGGCTTGAAAAAAAAGAATACCAAGATGATTAGAGGTATTTCCTAATATCTCTTCTTGATGGACATTTATTTCTTGAATGTTGTTTGAAACCTAGTACTCCAACATATTGGCGTTGTTTCCTTCTTCATTCGGTTTGGACGACAGCAGTAGGGGATGGGGGTGGTTCGAACCAGAAAGAGATTGTGAGATGGAAGAAACCTGCAAGAAGAAATAAATGATTGAAAATAAAAGATTCTTTTCCTGAGTTGATGTGTTGTAGAAAATGCTTGTGACAAGTATCCCTACACACTTGAAGAGAAAACGAGTTAAAGATCGTGCAAGTAAAGGTAAAATTCTTATGACGTTGTATGCAAGTACAGTAAAATATTGTTGAATTTGAAAAAGGCGTCTGGAGATTGATTTGTTCGTTGAGCTAGTTGTATTTATGCAGTTTTAAAAATCCGCAGTCAATTTCTGGTTCAAGATTGTTAAACGAGCACCCTTGTGAATATTCTAGTGGATTTATTTTTGTCAAGTGATATTTAAAATCGATCCCGGTAATACAATTTTCTATTTACATCAAGAGTCGTTAGTTGACAAAACGGACATCGACTGTGTTGTTCATCGAATATCGACTAGAACATATATTGACCTGGAAGGCCTATGCTTTGACCTGAAGTATTTCTAGGCTGTATGGAGAAAATAGTACATTAGTCGATAATAGAGACATGGTTTGATGTAAATATTTCTTCTTAAATGTAATTCATGGCCCAAAACTCGCTACACCGAAAGGTCCTCACCCTGTGGGAATTCCATTGGTGCCTAACCCTAAGAACACAGCTTTGTTTGATATGCAAGGATTTCACATCAGGCATTCCATTGGTGCCTATTTGTTTGATGCAAGGATTTGACATCCTCACCAATCAATTATGTCTTGATTCTTGAAGGAAATCGAAGGCTGGAAAACACCAGAATGGATTATCATTACACAAACCATTAATATGAAGTATCTTTACATATATGGATTGTTGATTTTCTCCATCTAACAGGCACCTTACATATTTGGATTGTTGATTTCCTCCATCCAACTCCTTTCCTATTGGATGGAGAGAATCAACAATCAACATAATCTCATCCGTTGGATAGCAGAAATCAACAATCAAGATAATAATAGAAGCTCATTCGTTGAAGAGAGAGGATCAACTATGAAGATAAGTTCATCTGGGACTATCTGGGACTATCAGCTGTAAGACAACAGACGAATAAAAATTTTGCTTGCAATATTGATTTCTAATGTCAAAGATACTCATGGAGATATTATTTCCATAGACAACGAGCTGAGAAATATATTCCACCAATTGCATGTTGCCCTCGACAGATATTGGTGTGATATTTTGCCTACTAATGTAGCTTCACTCCCCGCCGATATTTCGATCGACCTAAGGAATATGGTGATGGCTCAGCTCCATAACCAACTACTGAGGTTTTCACTGGACGAGTCTTGAGTTGATAATGAATGGAGATTGACTATAACCTTGAAGGAGAAACATGTCGACAAGAAATTGAAAACAACTGGAACATAGTGTGCTGTGAATAGGTGACATAGTTCTGGTCGTGTCATGTCATACCATGCCAGAGCCTTGAATAGCAGAGACTGGCGAGATATATTGAAGATACGGTGACTGACACCAACTGTTAGTTGATGGAGAGTTTCGACTCGAGCGTAGTATATATGGTCAGAACAAAATATTTAGGCTGACGAAGGGAGTTAAATGTAAGCCTTCAAGGCTGACGATCTTGTTTTCCAGTTTAATGTAAGTTGGTTTATAACCAATGAGATTAGTTTTTTGTTGTTTTTGGCTGACTTCATTAGATATTGTTTAATCAAGTTTATAAAAGCTTAGCTAACAAAAGTGTCTTTGTAATTATTCTTACTAATAATTAAAGTCATAACGGTGTCTAACTTATGAGTCATATATTAGTTAGTCTTAATTGAGTCATATAGTCAATTTTTTCCTATCCTTCATGTATACATATTTGGCACTCCAACACAACACATTGAAGAATATCCCTTTGCATTAAGACACTTGAGAACCGTGACATTCAATATCGACCACATAGAAAACAACATATTATTAAGAGAAGAACTATTTAAGAAATTTAAGAAAGAATAACATTTTGACAAAGCATAAATGTGAGAGAGATATAAACAGAGCACAAATGATGGAACACACACACTTGTAAATATTACTCATCCTCCCTACAATGATAGAAAAAGATTGAAGCATTCAAGCAAGATACAACAAATGTCATACAGAATGAGCTTAATGCATCAAGGATGACACAAGAACAACTAAATTATGCCCCTCGGTAAATGAGTTACAGAATAGTCTTGGGTTGTGACCTTAGAGGCCAAAAGGTAGAGAAATGATAGGGATGCGAAGTGCAAAGGTAAGATGCTCACACCATGGAGTATTGTGCAGGTCAAGGGCGGTGAGCCAAATTCAAGATTCATTGATTGCATAAGCACCTACCAGATTGAAAACAAATGCTAAAGAGTAATAGGTCATAACTCAAGGTAACAATTTGCATAAGCACCTACCTTCTATACATGTATCTTCCTATACAACTAGTGGTTGTTGTAGCTGATTTACTAATGTAGACTGATATACATGGTCGATGCATAATAATGATTGCTTATGTAGGATCAAAGACCTAGGATGTCCCTCCACAACTTCTTCAGGGTGAAGAAGAGTTTTTGGGTGGGGGAGATGTTTAGGAGGCCACTTTATGTCCAAGTTGTTGATTCCACACTATTACTCTCTCCATAGCATTCTCCAATTTTTTTCCACTACATGAATTGTTACTGTATCATCGCAAAAATGATATAGGGTCCCACAAGATTCTTCTTTTTCTACCACAAGGGATCCTTTGTCATGTCCCCTCCCATCCGAGAGGACGTGAATATGACATTGGTGCTATCATTTAACTGGGCATTCTATCCTCATGAACATGAATGATAAAAATGCATTGAAGTAAAAACATAACAGATGCATAATGCATGCAATCTTCAGTGGAAGAAAAATTCATTCATTCAAGCTTTCAACATGTTCATAATCATTCTTAAAAACAAATACAGTTACAGAGGTAAATACACAAGAGATACTTATCTTTGAGAAGAAACTTGTCCCACAACCAGCTATGTCGCTGCAACGTTCCACCCAACCATAGGCAGTGTGCTCATCAATCTCTTAGCAGCACTACCACCCCCAAGCTGGGCATGATTTCCACAATGAATAAGGGAACTACAGCAAGCTCACACATAGCCAAAGATATATAAAAATTTAGCCAAGCCAAAACTACATTTGGGTTTATCAAGTTGCTAAGGAGGTGGAAGGTTGAATTGCTAAGCTAGTGAGATCAACCACAGAGCTATGGACACCTACACAAGATATGGCTTGGATTTCCCAACATCTACACCACCCAACACCAGGAAGCATCCCCTTCTCTGCTACACAGCCTCTCAGGCTATGCCTTCCCTTTCAGTGCTATTTAGGATGTGCAAGAAATAATAACTAGCCCCTCTTGATCTCTCTATGTGGTTCCTTTCTACACTATGTTTATCAAGCTAGTTCTTCCCCAATTCCACTCCAAACCAGTTCAGACCAAAAAAAAGGATGCACACACAGCAAAATCCAATTTCTGGGCATGGACAAAAACGTCCTGGAACCTAAATTCGATAATGGTGAATGTGGAAAAATGATCCAGGTGACAAATCCATTTTAGAAACGTTCTATGGGATTCACGTGGGAAAAAATGACCCCTTCAGTCCCTCAATTCATGGATCTATTATCCCATTGGCTATGCGATACCAAAAATGAAATTCCCCAACTATCGCATTCCCTCCCATCTACTCGAGAGGGAACGCAACCATGATGCGATCTAATCCGGGAAAGCTAAGCCCCATGAACGTAATATAAAATGCATTCAACTTAAAAACATACATAGATGTATAGACATGCAATATACATCAGAAGCAATTACATTTCATTCAAAGCATTCACATGTTCATCATTTTCATTAAACAAATACAATAAAGAGATTAACATAAGAGAGACTTATCTTGGAAAGAAGTTCGTCCCGCAACTAGCTATGTCGCTGCAACATTCCACCCAACCATAGGCTAGTGTGCTCATCAATATCTCAGCAACACTTCCACTCCCGATCTGGGCATGATTCCCACAAGGAATAAGAGAACACTAGCAAACTCACACATAGCCAAGGATACAACAAAAACTTATCCAAGCCAACATAGTTGGGTTTATCAGGCTACAAGGAGCAGGAAAAGCTCACTGCTAAGCTAGTGAGCTCACCGACAGAGCTATGGACACCTACACCATATCTATCCTGGATTCTAAAACATCTACACATCCAACACTAGGAAGCATCCCCTTCTCTGTTACCCAGTCCCTCGCATTGTTCCTTCCCTTTCTAGTGCTATTCAGGGTGTGCAAAGAAGAAAACCAGCCCCCCTAGATTTGTCTGTGAGGTTCCTTCCTACACTAGACTTATCAAGCTAGTTCAGACCCAATCCCACTCCCAACCAGTTCATAGAAAAACAAAATAGGCATACACAGCAATACACAAGTTTTGTCTTGAAGTAAAACATCATGGGATCCAAAATCAGAAATGCCAACTGAGGAAAAACAACTCCTGGACCAAAATCAATTTCACCAACTAAGAAATAACTTCACTTAGGTGTAAACAGCTCACTACTCACTCAAAAATCGTGCTCTCCTTCCCAATCCACTGTGTATTACCAAAATGATCCTCCAGTTGTGGAAGAAAAAGGATGCAAAATGCAAAATCATGCAAGAGAAAATGGAGGATGAGGGACTGAGTAAATCCACTACGTGAGAGTAATCAACAGTGTGAGAGTAATCATCTCGGCTACCTGCGTGAGTGCATGAGGAATGTGGCTCCTCTCTTCCACGTGAGAGAAAAATGGGTGAGATCTCCTCCTTTGGGCATGTGTGTGGTCAAAGACTGACGACTCTGCCAGAATTGACAGCTACCCAAACCTACCAAGCTTGAAGGCAATAACTGCCCAACTAACTCTTGGAGAAATTTAATTTGTTGGTGAATAAGACAAGAAATATGGTTGGTAGTTGATGGGTTCTCTTTTTGACACTTGGATTTTCCCCATTGTCTCAGAGGTTAAATATCCCCCCCCCCTTATCCTTACGCAATCATGCCCCCATATCATTATTTGTTGCATTGACATAGATGGTTGTGGGTATTTAATTAAATTGCATATTTACAAGATGTCCAAAATTACAATGTGTCGGCTAGCACAAAATACCATCGGCATCGATTTTAATCGCCGAAACATAAAATGTTAAATCGATGGTGTGGATTTTGCCTTTAGCTCCACACCATGATTAAATACAATATTTACATCATATATATTTTTAATGCGAACAGGGTCAAAATCGGGGTGTTACATTCCCCTCCCCCTTCAACAGCACTGTCCTCAATACTTTACAAAATTGAACAAAAATGCTACACTTGCACCGCCCTTAGTGCTCCGCAGTATCGAACAAAAATGGATGTGCCAATCGCATGGCATTCTCCAGCTCCCATGTAGCCTCTTCAGGACCGTAGTGATCACATTGCACCTTTA
Organism: Pseudotsuga menziesii; assembly: GCA_001517045.1. NCBI lineage: Eukaryota > Viridiplantae > Streptophyta > Pinopsida > Pinales > Pinaceae > Pseudotsuga > Pseudotsuga menziesii. Next base: position 236,182 of record LPNX011096110.1, on the reverse strand, counting down.
CCTGCCCTATGGATCGGTTCCGAAGCATTGTGACTTTCCTGTCGAGGATGTGCATTGTCTCAATTTTGAACTTTCCCTCGGGTTCCACCTGAATCACATCCCAATCTATCACATGGTTAGGATCATGTACATATTTCTTAAGCAAAGAAATATGAAAAACATTATGAGCTCTAGTGCTAGCAGGCAATGCAAGTCTATATGTAACTAGCCCTATTCTTTCAAGCACTTCAAATGGCCCATCATATCTAGGTTACATATTGGCACAACTTCCAAGCTTTAAGGAACTATTCCTTGCCCTCACTCTGAGGTAAACATGATCCCTAGCACTGAACTCTCTTTGCACCCTATGCTAATCCTGGGCTACTTTCATATTCTACATGATCTTTACAACCTCCTGCTCCATCTCCTTGAGCAATTCTGGACCAAGCAAAACTCTGTTCACTAGATTGTCCCAAGTCACTTGTGTCCTACACCTCTTGCCATGCAAACTTCATATGGACTCATCCCCAAGGATGCTTTCTTTCCATTGTTATAAGCAAATTCTACCAAGTGTAAATAATCCTCCCACTTGGATGGTTTATCCAACACATACATGCAAAGCATGTCTTCAAGGACCTGGCTAACTATCGTCGTTTGTCCATCAGTCTAAGGATGGTAGGAAGTGCTAAAGTTCAAATTTGTACCCAAATCTGCAAACAACTCCTTCTAGAAATTGGAACTGAACTCGACATCTCTATCAGAGACTGTTGCCTTAGGGAATCCATGCAATTTGAAAATATCCTTCATGACGATCTTTGCAATGTCATCAGTCTTATGTGTAGATTTGACCGGTATAAAATGTGTTGCTTTTGTCAACTTGTCCACAACAACCATGATGGAATCATGTTGTCTCCAAGTCATTGGTAACCCTATAATAAAATCCATGGAAATAACTTCCCATTTCCATTCTAGAACTAGCAAAGGCTACAACAAACCTGTTGGGTGTTGATGCTCCACCTTTACCTGCTGACATTTCATGTACCTTGAAATATATTCAACCCTGTCCTTTTTCATGCATGGCCAAAAATACTGATTTCTGGTTGTAGCAATAATCTTCTGATATCCTGGGTGACCAGAATATGGAGCTTGATGGATCACATCCATAACAACTCTCCTCAAATGTGCTACATTTGGAATATAAATTATGCTCTTATAAGTAAGAAGCCCATCTTCTTCCAATCTATATCCCTCATACCTCTTCTCAATACTTTGTTGCTGCAATTTGTCTTTTACCTGCTCATACAATTCATCTCCACCAGTATGACTAACAATCCATTATCTCAAATCTGATTGGAAAATACTAATAGATTCCATATGCATTTTTTGCACCTTCCTGCTGAGTGCATCAACTACCTTATTCTCTTTTCCTTTTATTTGTTTGATTTCAAAATCAAACTCACATAAAAACTCCAGCCATCTAGCTTGCTTAGCATTTAGAGTAGGTTGATCAAACAAATACTTCAGGACACAATGGTCTGTCCTTCGCTCAAATCTTCCGCCCATCAAGTAATTCCTCCACATCTTGAGAGAATGTACTATGGATTCAAATTCTAGATCATGAGTGGCATAGTTTTTCTCATGTTCCTTCAACTTTCTTGACTCATAACATATCACGTGGTTGTCTTGCATAAGGACTCCTCTAAGCCCTTGACTGCATGCATCAATACACACCACAAATTATTTTTCTGAGTTTGCAATCTTCAAGACTGGTGCACTTGTGAGAATATTCTTCAACTGTTGGAAGCTTTCTTCACACCTTGGTGTCCATTCAAACTTTATTCCCTTCTTTTCCAAAGAAGCGACTGGATGTGCAACCTTGGAGAATCCTTTAATGAATCTCATGTAGTATCCTGCAAGTCCCATAAAAGATCTTACATCTGTCACATTTCTCGAGGTAGGCCAATTCATAATGGCCTCAATCTTCTCAAGGTCTATAGATATTCCTTCATTTGAGATAATGTGACCCAAATAATGAATCCTATCCTTATATAAGTCACACTTTCTCAACTTTGCATACAACTTATGCTCCCTGAGCAATTGCAATGTCAATCTCAGATGCTTTTCATGCTCTTCCTCATTCTTAGAATAAATAAGAATTTTGTCAAGGAAACTAAGAATAAACTTGTCCAAACACTTGCTAAAGACACTATTCATAAGGCACATAAATGTAGCTGGTGCATTTGTGAGACCAAATGGTACCACTACAAACTCATAATGTCCATACCTCATTTTGAAGGTTGTCTTATGAATGTCTTCATCCTTGATTCTCACTTGATGGTAACTAGACCTCAAGTCAATCTTGGAAAATACCTTTGTTCCTCTCATTTGATCAAAGATGACATCAATCCTAGGAAAAGGATATTTCTTCTTCACAGTAACCTTGTTGAGCTATCTGTAATTAGTACACAACCTGAGTGTACCATCTTTCTTCTTTACAAACAGAACTGGTGCTCCCCAACGTGACACACATGGCCTGATGTACTTCTTTTCCAACAACTCTTGCAGTTGTATATTTGTCTCTAGCATTCTAGTGTACTCATTTTGTAGGGTATCTTGGACACTGGTGCTACTCCTAGTACAAGTTCAATTGTGAAATCGATGTCTTTCTTTGGAGGAAGCCTTGGAATTTCATCAGGAAAAACATCCCTAAATTCCTGCAACACCCAATATTCCTCCATACTAGGAGTTTCATTCTTAGTTTCCTCCAAAATATGAGCTGCATACAACTAGAAACCTTTCGTAGAAAACTTCTTCAACTACATTGCTGAAATTTGCCTCACAGAAATCACCTTTGGAATGCCTCTTACAACTCTTGGCTCTCCTTCTTCATCCATGCATTCAAAAGTCTTATTATAACAGTCAAGCTTTACCCTGTGAGTTTCTAACCAATCCATTCCAATGAGAACATCATAGGAACCAAGTGGTAGAACATTCAGATCTACACAAGTGGCCAATCCATTCATAACCAGTGGACATTTCTCTACCACTTGACTAACCTTTCTCTTAGTTCCAATGGCTAGCTAAACTAACCAAGATTTTCTATGCTTTACTTTCTTAAAAGCACAAATCTCCACTACTCTATGAGTAATGTAAATGTGAGTAGAACCAGGGTCAATCAAAATAGAAACATATTGCTCAACAATCTTACCTATAACTTCAACCACAGTTGACTGGTGATCTTCCTGGTAGTCCTCCAGTGCTGCATAAATCCTAGGGACAACCTTTGCTACTTGACCCACTATTTCTGCTTCTTGAATGTTGTAAGCTGGCCTTGCATTCTCATTCTCAAGTGGACAATTCCTGCGCATGTGGGGTCCTCCACATTTCCAACATTGGATTGGTTCTCTGTTCTGTTGTGTATCTCTTGGATTTTCTCCCACCACTCCAACCGGCTTACTCACAGCTTGGGATGGCTACTTTTGTTGATTCATGAAGTTAGAAGGTTTAAAACCTTTCTTCCTTTGGTCAGACTTCTCATTATTTTTGTCCTTCCATGTCTTATGATGATTAGGCTTTCCTTTACTTTTCTCATAGCAATACTTAGCTTTCCTTGTTGCTTCTTCAAGAGTTCTAGGTTCATAAAACTCAATTCTGTCTTTGTAAGACTGAGGCAATCCACTCAAGAAACGATTGATTTTCACTTTTTAATCTTTGATGTACCTTACATATCTCAACATCTCCAAAAACTTGTTTGCATACTCTTCCATGGTCTATTGTCCCAATCTCATCTCATGGAACTCTTTAATCTTGTCATCATAGTACCTGTCGGAGAGGTACTTCTAGAACTGTTTCCACACAATCCTCTTTTCATTAATCTTCTTTACTTTCCCAAAGTGCTCCCACCATATGGATGCTCTTTTAGTCAAAGTGAATGTGGCTACCCTATCCTTCATATTTCCAGAAGAGTCTTGGACTTGGAAATATTTTCTCATCCCAAGAAGCCAAGCTTCAGCTTCTTGACCATTCTTTACCTCACCATTAAAGGTAGGCTACCTTGCCTTATTAAATTCAACAGTGAGTGGTTCTTGTAACGTATCTTCCTCTTACTTCTATGAAATGAAGAGCTTGAATACTCAGTGGATTCTTCAGGGTCAGATGATCAACTAGAAGACCTTTTTCTTCTTTTGGTGTTTCTCTTACTACCTTCTGGTCTTACTGTCCGGCCCCCAGAGTTCATTTGATTCTGAATGTATGTCAAAATTTGCAACATGGCTGCATTTAGCTGATTCTACTCCTCCTGAGCCTTAACCAATATTTCATTATCTTCCTTGTAACTTTGCATCTCCACCCTTAGGCTTCTCATGGTGGCTACAAAATTTGGGGGAGTATCTTGAAATTTTCTCCCATTAGACTCTGTCTCAGCATTCCCAACTTGAATGTTTTCTCCCATGACATTTTCCTCATACTCATTGGGGTTGTGTGCATCATCATACAAGTCGTAGGCTCTCATGGATGAGCCAAAACCAACTTTACCGAACTACACTATCTGGAATGTTGCCTTTGAAGGTGACTATGATTCTGCGAAATGTGTTAATAAACACAACTGTTAGCTGCATAACACTTATATGAACTATACATTACTTACCTGCATTGGAAACATCATATATTGACAACTTTGTCAAAACACAAAATTTTCTTTCTCAACAACGACTGTCTCACGGGGGCGATGGGGGTCAAGGGGGCTTGTAAATCCCATTGTAAACCTGCTAAAATTCTCTGTTTCAGAGCAACTCATCGTTTCCACCCGATCGACAAACTCACCAAAGTTTTCCAACATGTCGAATCAACTCACCTTTTCGTTTTGACGTGTCGGCAAAACTCATCCTTTCTTTCCGATCGGCCAAAATCGTTGTTTCCTTTTGATGTGTCGGCAGAAATTGCCGAGTTCATCCGATGTATCGACAAAACTCACATTTTCTTGTTGATCGAAAAACTCATCAAACTTTTTCGACATATCGAAAAAACTTACCGAGTTCACCTGACATGTATCAGAAAAAACTCGTCTTTTCTTGCCGATATGGGAACTTTCGACACTTAGAAATTTTTCTTTCTTTCTTTGGCATCATCAAAACTCAACTTTTTTTCCCAACACACATCGGAAAAACTTCGCCTTTCTCGTCTAATACGTATCGGCGAAAATCACTGAGTTCATCTGACATGCATCAAAAAAACTTCCAAAGTTTTTTCAACATGTCCATACTTAGAAAAAAATTGAAATTTTTTTTCCTTTTTCTTGCCATTGACTCAACTTGCCCAATTCTCCTTATGTGTGTCGATGAAATTTACCAAACTCATCCGGCATATCGGAAAAACTCGTTGAGTTTACCAGATTTTTTCAACACTTAGAAATTTTTCGCAAAAAAATTCTTCTTTCATTCTTCTTCTCGTCGGGTCAACATGCCATCGGCTCAACTCATCCAGTTCAGCTGGCATTGTATCGACAGAACTCGGCCAACGAAGCCGATATGTGAAAAATTACAACACTTAGAAAAATTTTGAATTTTCTTTCTGTGTTTGCTTCTTTCTCATGCTAACTAGTGTGTAATCCAACCTCTTTGAACTTCTCTTCTTGGCCCATTGAGGCCCAATGTTGCAACATGAGCTCTGATACCACACTATCATGTCCCCTCCCATCTACCTAAGAGGGAACGTGACCATGATGTGATCTAATCCAGGCAAACTAAGCCCCATGAACGTAATATAAAATGCATTGAACTTAAAAACATACACAGATGTATAAACAAGCAATATACAGCGGAAGCAATTACATTTCATTCAAAGCATTCACATGTTCATCATTTTCATTAAACAAATACAATGCAAAGATTAACATAAGAGAGATGTATCTTGGAAAGAATCTCATCCCACAACCAGCTATGTCGCTGCAATACTCAACCCAACCATAGGCCAGTGTGATCATCAATCTCTTAGCAACAGCGCCACCCCCAAGCTGGGCATGATTCCCACAAGGAATAATGGAACACTAACAGACTCACACATAGCCAAGGATACAACAAAAACTCGACCAAGCCAACACAATTGGGTTTATCAGGCTGCAAGGAGCAGGAAAGGCTGACTGTTGAGCTAGTTAGCTCACCCACAGAGCTATGGACACCTGCACCAGATCGATCCTGGCTTCTAAAACATCTATAAATCCAACACCAGGAAGCAACCCCTTCTCTATTACCCAGTCCCTCGGTAAATGACTTCCCTTTCCAATGCTATTCAGGGTGTGCAAAGAAGAAAACCAACCCCCTAGATCTATATGTGAGGTTCCTTCCTACTCTAGACTTATCAAGATAGTTCAGACCCAATCCCACTCCCAACCAGTTTATAGAAAAACAAAATAGGCATACACATCAATACACAAGTTTTGGTTTGAAGGAAAACATAATGGGATCCTAAATCAGAAGTGCCAACTGAGGAAAAACAGCCCCTGTGCCAAAATCGATTTCACTAACTGAGCAATAGCTTCACGTGGGTGTAAATGGCTCAACACCCACTCAGAAATCATGGTCTCCTTCCCAATCCGTTGTGCATTACCAAAATGATCCTCCTACCGTGGAAGAAAAAGGATGCAAACTTCAAAATCGTGCAGGAGAAAACAAAGGATGGGGGACTAAGGAAATCCACTACGTGAGAGTAATCAGCTCAGCTGCCTACGTGAGTGCATGAGGAATGCAACTTCTCTCTTCCACGTGAGGGAATAATGGGTGAGATCTCCTCCTTTGGGCATGCGTGTGGTCAAATACTGACGGCCCTACCAGAATTGATGGCTGCCCACACCTCCCAAGCCCCAAGGCAATAACTGCCCAACTAACTCTTAGAGAAATTTAATTGGCTGGTAAATAAGACAAGAAAGGTGTTTGGTAGTTGATGGGTTCTCTTTTTAACACTTGGATTTTCCCCATTGGCTCAGAGGTTAAATACGCCCCCCCCCGCCCTTATCCTTAGGAAATCATGCCCCCATCTCATTATTTGTTGCATTGACATAGCTAGACTTGTGGGTATTTAATTAAATTGCATATTTACATGATGTCAAAAATTATAATGTGTCGGCTAGGAAAAAATACCATCGGCATCGATTTTAATCACCGAAACATAAAACACTAAATTGATGGTGGGGCTTTTTCCTTTAGCTCCACACCACGATTAAATACAATATTTACATCATATATATTTTTAATGCAAATAGGGTCAAAACCAGGGTGTTACATTTCCCCCCCCTTCAACGGCACTATCCTCGGTGCTTTACAAAATTGAATAAATCCTAGGCTTTCTCATGTAAATGTCGGCTATAAATATTTACTTCTATTTACTTATAATTTCCAATTATGAATGAGATGTTGTAATGTTATGCAAGGAAGATGTTGTAATGGTATGTAAGGTTACTCATGTAAAATGTAAATGTGGCTATAAACATTTACTTCTATTTATTAATAATATAGATTTTGTTGACCATTAATTAAAAGTAAATATTTTTTCTGGCCCATTAAAATAAAAACAAAACGACTTGTATTTTGAAACGCCTACAATTGCGGTCATCCATTTAAATTTTTAGAATTTATATAGACTAAATGTTACATACAATGATTAAAGCCAACAATCTGGTGTCAAAAAGCACAATACATATCTATCGAGTACTAGCAACGGAAATGCATAATTCAGTGGATTATCACCCTGCCATGCTCCATCGGATGTCGTCTTCATCAATTTAACACAATTTTGTGTTGTAGAATTCGATTCGCTTGCGACTCCGATGACTGCACTCTCCATAGCTTTCTTCTCACCCAAGACTATTCAATCCTGCAAACGTTTAATATAAAAATCGCCGCATAAGAGCTCCCAAATCTACGAAGAAAACAAAATTAATTCCAGTGTGGTTATGCTTAGTATCCTTGATATATATACACGGTACAGTAGCTTAGACACCCCCGAATGTAATCAGCGTTAACAATAGATTTCTTTAAATATCCATCTCCATCCAACACTCTTCCCTCGATGTCCATAAGATAACCTCTTATTGTACTCCTAGCTAACACAGAGCTGGAGAAACCATCTACTCTCATCCAGAAAGTTAGTTCCAGGTTGGTCAATATTTCTATTAACCTTGATATGACTATGGACCAATCGTTGTATTGATCTACAGTTACCTCCACTGAATCATGCCCTCCACTAGTGCATGACGAAGGGAGTTCCAAGCGCTGTGACAAATTGTTCCAGTGACTACCAAAATATTTAATTTCAATGGTGCTGCGACCATAGAATTCCTATTTAGTTCTTACAATTCCTTCATTTCTCACTATGATTTTGATCTTGAATTGGAACCTCATGTCGTGGTTGATCCATAAAACCTACGAATCCAACTTTTCCTGCGATAAATTGAGATGGGTGAAATTTATAAGAGAACAAAATCATGCCCTCCACTAGTGAATTATTCAGCAAATTCATAGGAAATGGAAGTATTGAATACTCTAATAAAAACAAGAAATCTCGACGATTAAAAAGGCACGACCAAGAGCTCAAAAGCATAACTTTAACGTTGTTACAGAAACCAACAAAAAATTTATTAAGGAAAGAGTAATTTAATTTTTAAGAACTAGTTCTCAAATGTTATTCATAAAGCTTGGAATCAAATATGTCCCATTAAAATGGAAAACTAGAGCTTAATCTTTCAGAATTAGCTCTTAACTATTTTCTATAAAGCTTGGAGTAAAATATGTTGGTCAATTTTTGCACACTTCTCTGAGATCAAAGAGAAATAATGGAAATATTCTTGGAACAGTGAGCTTTAAGGCCTTTCGCTTTAGACCAATTTTGACACTTTTGGAAAAAAAAATTTAAGCTTTGGAGCAATTTCGACACTTTTGGACTTTAGCATTTGTTTTGATTGAGGTTGGATTCCGATATCAGCGAGGGAAAAGAGTACATATTTTTCAATTTTAGAAATAACATGGGAATGACATTCATTATTAATGTTGGGATTTGGATTTTAATGGTATGTATCTCAACATTCACTATGTTAAAAATTTTTAAGCTTTGGAGCAATTTCGACACTTCTGGACTTTAGGATTTGTTTTGATTGAGGTTGGATTCCGATATCAGAAAGGGAAAAGAGTAAATATTTTTCAATTTTAGAAATAACATGGGAATGACATTCATTATTAATGTTGGGATTTGGATTTTATTGATGGGCGTAAGCAATACTTAATATCATTTTTATCACGTTGCAAGTCTTGTAACTGAAATTCAAATAAAGAGTTAAAACAATATAATTGCACCTGAAATACTTCAAAGTTAATGGTATGTATCTCAACATTCACTATGTTACTCACTGTTTGCAACTTTACAAGTCGTCTCATCAACTTTTTTGGAACAATGATTTTTCAGATCCTTCACTCTTCAGCAATTTTCAGAGTTTTGGAATTGCTTTTTGGTCTTCATCGATTGTGATAAGCAGATTTGTCAGATACTTTCTTGATCATTGTGTCAAGGAGGGTGAGATAAGTGTAGCACCTAGGCCATATAGATGATTTCATAGCTAATAATATTAAATGAGACATAGCTACAACTTTTGATGCAATTACTTCCATGAAACTGTGGGTACGTTTGAATAAGATCATGTCAATCTCGATGAAACGTTTCGTTTACTGCTATTGTTGCTAGTCATGAACTATCTATCTATCCACTTATTGCAACTCTCCCCGCATTTCATGTCAATCTTGATGCCTTTTATCATTTTAACCCGATCATATTTTACGATCTTCTATGTTGTTTTAGCATTGGATTTGGACTGTTTTGGACTGAGTTCATTGTGTAATAAAATACCTTATTTTAAAAGTAAAAATAAGCTAATTTTTTACTTTCATTCAAACATGATGGTAAAAAATTTAAATTTTGGTTTTAAAAATTTTGTTCCAATTTTTTATTAGCTTTTAACTTGTTAAAATATCCCAGTTAAAAAATGGGAAAATATAATTTATTTTATCTTAATAAAGTTAAATTAATATTATGATAAAATTTTGTACATAAAGTGAGGTTACTGAATTTCAACAGCTATAGAAGTTAATTAATAATGTAATATTAATGATTAGAAATATATAGAAGTTGATTAATAATGTATGAATAGTTATTAGAAATATATTAGTGTAATTGTAATGGGTACCTTTGTAGTGTGTGGAATGGTCAATCTTGTGTTTGTGTGTTGAAATAAAGTTTCAAATCCTATGTTCTATCAAGCCCCGAGAGGGATCAAATCTCTCGAGATGCAAACGTCTTTCTCGGGTATTGGAGGTCATGAGCTATTCGAGAGGTTTGCACCTCAGGAGATTTAATCCCTTTCATAGCTTGATAGAGCCTAGTATTTTGATCTATCCTTAGTGCTTTACCATCCGTGTGAATGTGGGAACAACAATAGAATGTCCAAGAGAGAGCCCAACCCCTGAGCATTACCAAAACAACTTTCCAGCCATGGGTAAAATGAAGAAAACTGTTGCCAACGTGAGGGAAAACTCACAGGTAGACAAAAAATGTGAATGAGAGAGCTCTACAAGATTCCACTGCCGTGAGGAATGAAGGACGTGAATGCATGAGGGAATGGGCAACATTTTTGGGCATTTACTTGACCCATAAGTAAAAAACATGTTTTCCAAAAATGGGTGTTCTTCCCAATTCGAATTTGACTCCCATACTCTTCCCATCCTCATGCAATAACTAACTCAACCACTTCTGGTAGAAATAAATGATTGGCATAAGAAGACAAAATGGGTGGTTGACATCTTGATGGATTTTCCCTTTGACATTTGGCTTTTCCCCATTGGATGAAAGGTTTGAATATCCCCCCCCATTCCTTAGTAAATCATGCCCCCATCTCTTTAATGTTGCATTGACATAGCTAGTGGTGGGTATTTTAATTAAATTGCATATGTACATGATGTCCAAAATTATAATGTGTCGGGCTAGCACAGAATACCTTCCGCATCGATTTTAATTGACAAAACATAAAACACTAAATTGATGGTGGGGCCTTTGCCTTTAGCTCCACACCATTATTAAATACAATATTTACATAATGTATAATTTAATGCAAACGGGGTCAAAACCGGGGTGTTACATCCTTTGGTGATTCTGCATCGATTATAACTAAAGGTAGCAAAATACCCCAACTTATCCATCATCTTGATTGAGGGCAAATTATTTAGTAGATCTTGTATATGTCATACATCACATAGCTTCCTTTCTCTACCATCGTCCAACTTGGCCTTAATGTCCCCTCTTCCCACAATTTCTAAAGGATCATTCATCACCCAAGTAGACCATTCCACCACTATAGGGCTGATATAATTTGACAAACCCATATTTATGTTCAGACATGTGAAAAGATGCACCTAAGTCCAAAACCCAAGCATATAATAGAGATCTGTTGTTATTGAGACAAAAAACCTCACATGTTTCTATCTTTTCTAAATCTACTATACTAGCTTGAGTTGATGGTTGATTTGACTTTTCATCCTTCTTTCCTTTTTCAGATACCAATAGTCCTTCCTTGATTTCCCTAGTTTCCCACGATTCCATCACTTCCCTTTCTTATGTCCTCTAGACTTGGATTTGGACTATGATATCCCTTGTTGACCCCTTTTTCTAGATTTACATCATACAAATAGGAATTTACTGGTAAAGGGATCCAAAGACAATTTTCGCATCAACTCTTCTCCCAACAAAACAACTACCACATCATCAAATTTCATAGATCTTGATGATAAGCTGATGATGGTCACCACCATACGATCCTAGGTATCAGGGAGGGAACAAAATGATCGCTTTGTCCTCATCATCCACCTTTACACCAATGAAGAGCAGTTTGTTGGTTAGGGTATTAAGCTCATTCATATGATTTTCCATAGTTGAACTCTCCTTCATCCTCAAATGATAAAGTTTTTCTTTTAGGAAAACCTTGTCTATTTAGTCTCATACATCTTCCCAAGTTTCTCCAAAAAGGATCTTGCGGTCTTTTCTTTAGCAACATTAAACGAGGGACAGTTTAATAGGAAACGATGAATTGTAGAAACCACCTTTCTATTCAGCTTTATCTAATCATCATTTGTCATGTTGCTTGGTTTTCTTCACAACCCATTTCAAAGATAGGGATTAGTCATTTTGAACCAACAAATGCTCCACCTTCATCTTCCATAGGGAGAAATTCTTGCCATCAAACTTCTCAATTTTGAATTTAGTTAAACCTCTTGTCTTTGTTGCATCTCCCATATGTAGAAAACCCTATGCGTGTCATTTTTTTAGGTTTTGATACCATATGTTAGAAAAAATATAAAAAATAGAAGCAAACAATAATAACAATAGAAGACGAGATTCACATGGAAACCCTTTTATACTCGGGTAAAACCATAGGGTAATGACATCTTCGATCTTTTATTCTTACTCGCAAAAAACTTGCAATGTTTTTTTTTCTCTCTCTATTGTATTGCAATGTTGGGGGCCACTCCTCTTTTATACAATACATATGAGGGTCCCATAAGGAACTGAAATACACTAGAAAGTTCTAGAATTTTTTACCTCAAGAGCTCCTCCCCTAGACCCTTGTACCCCTAGATGGGGGGCCTAGCGGCCCCCGCTCTAACTCCCTGTGCATGGGCCTAGTCAAGAACTCTACAATAAGAATATTGGAGATATGGATATTTCCTTGGCCTATTAAATTGAGCACATAAATCTATGGATCAACACACAACTCACAAAATAGATCACACAATTTAGTCAACAATTGAAGAATGAAACTGTGCAAAAATGGCTTGCAACTGTGAATGCTTTCATTAATCAAAAGTAATTAGATAATAATTACAATGTAATACACTGGTATTAAGAACCAGTCAATTCAAATGCATGAGAGAGGAATTCGAATTGAATGACTCTACCTTACTGCGTGGATAACTAGACATGGCTAAATCATTATCGGAGCTCAACTAGTTAGCCCTAGTTGCCTCAATCAATGCACCAGTCATTTAGAATCATTTAACTAGCCTAACTGAGTGTGGTAGGTGAGGAATTTCACCTTCCCACATTCAATCAATTAATGACTGGCACTAACTGAATGTAACTGGATGTAACTGACTCCTAACTAGGCTTAACTAGTCACTAACTGAACTCAACTAAAGGAGGTTGGTTTCGACACTCCCAGTGGCTCCTAAATTGTCTAGGGATTGACCTAGGAGGCTCCTAAACTAATGCATACAAGTGCAATCAGTGTCATTTGGCATCAATTAGTGTTCCCCTCACTTTAGTAACTGGTACATGTGCCCCAATTAGGCCAAGTGGACCCAATGGTGCTAGTGACTAAAAATAGACTAAAAGGACTCCTGATTTAGACATAATTGACCAAATTGGACAAGGGAGGATTATAATCCTAACACCCCCCTGAATGCTAACTTGGAAAATTGTGGGCCCTGGTAACTAAGACCACAGGTCACCCATTATAGTTAAATCAAAGTAAAGTAACTGCTCAATACAAGGAGTTAGGGAAAAAAGCCCCCCCTCTAATTAAGCAGGTAGAATCAAGATCAATCTGGTTCTTCTGTGCACAAGTATCCTGGGGCCTGGCATGTGAAATTATCCATCATTATGTCTAGAGGAATCTTCCTCTTTGGAAGAATAATAATATGCTCAACTAAATCAGAAATATAGATAGCTTCTGGATGAAGACTGGACCCATGTAGAGAAACTGTAATCAATTGGTGAGTGAGAAAAGGTTCTTGAGGATTCAAACCATGTGAGGAACTACTCAAGAAACTGATATGTTGCAGCCATGAACAAAAAACCATGAGTGATAGAAACAACCCCAAGTGTTAGGAGCAAGTGTCCAGGCGGATGCAGAAAGACTTCCTCTTTACTAGTTCTGTGAGGAGATGAGCATGTGACCAAAGGTAGAGAAGCCCTGGGACTATGGAGAGCAAATGCTTGAGCTCCATAATCTGATATGGCTTTAGCAATATCTAATGAATCACAAAATAAAATATAAGCAACCTCATAAGAGGAAACTAACACCAAATCCACAACAACAATTTTGAAGAAGAATTGCGGTACTTGATTTTTCACACCGAAATTGGTGAGAGCAGCTACAAGCATGACTGGAAGCTCTTGGATTTTAAAATTTGAACCAAATAATATCATATTAGAAAGTAAATCAGATCTAAATGGGTTCATATCAGATCCAAAACTGTGAAATGAAATCAAATCCCTAGCATCGGTTTTGAAGGAGACTTGCGGTACTTGTTTCTTCACAAAATTAATGAGAACAGCTGCAAGTAGTACTGAAAGTTTATGAACCTAAAATATTGAACCAAGCAATATAAGATCAGATCCAAATAAGATCATATCAGATACAATAAGGTTCATATCAGATCCAAACAAATGGTCAACCGAGACGGTGGATGCACAGTTGTCTTGTTCTTCAAATTTCTAAATTTTGGTGCATGCAATCCTGCAGGAATTTGTTAGAAGATCTAAATCAAGGGGAACGAATTGATCACTCTTGTAATCTGATATTTTTTCCAAAATATCCAAGGTATTGCATATTTGCAGACCAACAACAACATTAAAGGGAGAGAAATCCAATTCCTCTTCACTTTCGGAAGCAATCACTGGCAAATTTGGCACAAAATTTAAAGGAGAATCAGTGGAGGAGGACTTTGCTTCTTCTTCATCTTGATTCTTGAACAACTTCATCAAAGAGGGTGGAGGTCGATAATTTTGGATCAAGAACGCTTATGGTGTTAGATGTGCTCTCCAAAGTGCTATTATGATCCTCATCAATCTTTCCAAAGGTCCTGTCCAATTTTGTCCAAAGATCCTTTGGATATTCAACAGATTTAGTGAGGTAGCGCAAGCTAGGAGAGAGAGCTAGAGCTATTGTTCCAAAATCTGCATCATATTCATTCAGCCAATCATTCTCACTCTCATAGGACTCTTCACCAAGTCCAATAGACACCTCATAGAGATCTTGTCTCTTTAGAGATGCAATCATCTTCATCTTCCATTCTGAATAGCTTGTGAATGGGGTGAGAAGAGGAACTAATGAATCCATTTGAAGTTGTACCTGCAATTACACAAAAAGACAAAGTAAGGTCGAAAAGCCTGCACATTTCAGGTTCTCATCACACCCAGCATAGTTGATTAAGAAATCTTGATCAACAATTCCTTAACTTGTGGTATTAAGTGGTAAACCTTCGGCTTCTGGTGCAGTGCTGGAAGGAGCAATTTTGCTAAAACAATTGATCCAGTAGGAGATTTGAGGAGGAGAAGTGCCTTGTCCTGCCGAGGCTCTGATACCATATTAAATTGAGCACATAGATCTATGGATCAACACACAACTCACAAAATATATCACACAATTTACTTAGCAATTGAAGAATGAAACAGTGCAAAAATGGCTTGCAACTATGAATGCTTTCATTAATCAAAAGTAATTAGATAATAATTACAATGTAATAAACCGGTATTAATAACCAGTCAATTCGAATGTAGGAGAGAGGAATTCAAATTGAATGACTCTACCTTACTGCATGGATAACTGGACATGACTAAATCATTATCGGAGCTCAACTAGTTAGCCCCAGTTGGCTCAATCAGTGTACCAGTTAGTTAGAATCAGTTAACTAGCCTAACTGAGTGTGGCAGGTGAGGAATTGCACCTTCCCACATTCAATCAATTAATGATTGGTGCTAATTGAATGTAACTGGATGTAACTAACTCCTAACTAGGCTTAACTAGTCACTAACTGAACTCAACTGAAGGAGGTTGGTTCCGACATTCCCAATGGCTCCTAAATTGTAGGGATTGATCTAGGAGGCTCCTAAACTTATGCATGCAAGTGCAATCAGTGGCAGTTGGCCTCAATTAGTGTTCCCCAAACTTTAGTAACTGCTACATGTGCCCCAATTAGGCCAAGTGGACCCAATGGTGCTAGTGACTAAAAATAGACTGAAAGGACTCCTGATTTAGATATACTCCAGATTTAGACATAATTGACCAAATTGGAGAAGGGAGGATTATAATCCCAACATGGCCCCCACTCTAACTCCCCGTGCATGGGCCTAGTCAAGAACTCTACAACAAGAATATTGGAGATCTTGATATTGGCTTTATCTCCTAACATCATGTTCACAGTGTCAAATGTTTTTCTATAGTCAATGAAGCAACACAAGAGTATGGTTTTATTATTGCCACACTCCTTCGTAATGATCCTAAGCATAAAAAGGTGGTCCATAGTTGAGTGATAGATCCTAAATCTAGCTTGGACTTCAACGCTTTTACCATGGCTTTCTAGCCATAAGTTAATCCTCTTCTAGAATAATTTCATATAAGTTTCTTTTCATTTTCTTTAGAGTTCAAGATTAGGGTTAGATTCATTGCTTAATATAATAGCTTGGTTAGTTGTTGTTCTAACATTAAGCATATGATCTTTCAAAGCATGCTTTGTCTTTGGATGAAGGCACAATCTACTTTATAGAACAACATGGTGTTTCTACAAGCTTTGAACATTTTATCACTATTTTTAAATTTTGTTTATGGACTCTTAAAAGATTCTAGTTTTGGAGTCCTCTTTTTTAGTTTTTTTGTTGAGGATTATTTCAAGATTTTAGGGCCTTACCTTCTTTTGTCTGGTATTTTTTGGGTCATTGTATTAGCTCTATGGGTGGACTGGTGGTTCTGTTTTTGTAGTTTTGTAAGTAGTTTTTGTTAATGTGGTGGTGTCTTGTAATGTGGATTGCTATGTTATTTTATATTTTCTAATGGAAATATAGTAAATTTTTTTAGTTGAAAAAAAAGTCTCTAAGTAGGATGATAGTGCCTTCATTTCTTAAAATATAAATATCTTGTTCTAAAGTGTTGTAAGATCATTTTTATCTATATTGTTTTTTTTATAAAAAATAGAATTAATAAAGAAAAAATAACACTATAAATATTTTTAGCAATAATATCTAAAATCTCCATTTACATACATTGATTGAGGGAAAACTATTTTCTTTATTACACAACTAAGTATGGAGGAGATATATAGCATTACATAATGTGACATTATATACCAATAATAAAATAAAAAATTAGATACCTCTCATGTACTTCTAATTTTAAACCAGCCTAGATCCAAATCCTAGGTTTTATCAAGCGTGGAGATGGATCAAATCTTTCAAGGTGCAAACCTCTTCTTAGGTATCCATTGATTTGATTCAAACCAAAAGACACATCTTTTTATTTAAGGTCCACATATAATATTTTTTTTATTAATATTTAATATTATTTATAGTGGACATATAATGTTTTTTATTATTTATTATTTTGTTAGGAACAAACATTGCATCATTTCCCCACACATGGTTTTAAAACCATGTGCAAGGCCAATATTTTTTTGCGGATATTCAATTTTGTGTTTTTTTTATTGACCCACATATTTTTTTTAGGGATAATTAATTCTTTTTGTTAAGTAGGAAGATTACAACATCTCCCCCATATTAGATTGTTTTTGTGGCCGACATTTATTTTGGCCTATTAGAAAATCTATTATTTTTGTTGAAATGTTACACACGTTACTATCTTTTGTTGAAATGTTACACACGTTACAAGATCTCTCCCATAATATTCACTATCACTATTATTTTTTGTTGAAATGTTACACACGTTACTAACTTTTGTTGAAATGTTACACACGTTACAAGATCTCTCCCATAATATTCACTATCACTATTATTTTTTGTTGAAATGTTACACACGTTACTAACTTTTGTTGAAATGTTACACACGTTACAAGATCTCTCCCATAATATTCACTATCACTATTATTTTTTGTTGAAATGTTACACACGTTACTAACTTTTGTTGAAATGTTACACACGTTACAAGATCTCTCCCATAATATTCACTATCACTATTATTTTTGTTGAAATGTTACACACGTTACAAGATCTCTCCCATAATATTCACTATCACTATTATTTTTTGTTGAAATGTTACACACGTTACTAACTTTACATCACTTTACAAGATCTCTCCCATAATATTCACTATCACTATTATTTTTTGCCGACATGTTACAAACGTTATTAACCTTACATCAAGTTACAAAATCTCCCCCATACTGGGCTATAAAGCGCCTCTCGACCCAATAAAATTACACCAATTGTAATAAACTATGTTTCTAACCTCTCTCTACTAAAATCTCTTATCAACATAATAACTTTTAAAACAATTTAAAATAATAAATTTATCATAAATTAACATATCCTATAATTACAATTTTAAATGTTAACTTTATCTTCCATTAATGTTAAACATCATACATATTGAAAAACATAGCGTAAAATACCAAGAAATCATTAAATGCTTTGTTGATCTCCTCCGCTCGTTCTGTTCATAACTTAATGCGCGTCTTTTTCTGATTGCACCCATACAGCTTTTCCAAGTTGAAAAATATGGCCGATAAGGCTCGTAAATCATTGAATGCTTCATAATTTTAACTTTCTGCCCATCCCATCGATAATTTTTTTTCAGATCCGATTCCACCCGTCCCATCGTTTGCCTTGTCGAGGAGATATGGCATCCTCACACGCCATTTTGATAACTTGACGCTATTAAAAAGGCTTACAGGCCTGTAGCTCCACCGTACCTCTTGATCTGAATTCATGTATCATAAATTAATGAGAATGGGGCAGACCCGGCAGAGTAGTCTGTTAAGTGCATTGCTGTTATTGTTCGCAATTTTATATGGTCAATGCAAGGAAACCCACACTGAGGGCGACCCATTTTCAATATGTGTACAGAGAAATCATGAAGGACTAATTTGCCCACTATCAGTAGAAGCAGAAAATTGTACCCCATTAACTCAAACCACCGATTTGGCAGGCCAGTTCAACCATGAAGACACTTCTAACACTGAGGTTAAGAATTGGGTGCTCAGATCCAGTAATGTAGTCTGTGTAGATGAGTTTGGAGCTAAAGGAGATGGAAAGAATGATGATACCAAGGTGAATTTGCATTGTCCACATAATTATAAAGCATTATTTGATGTTTGTTTCATGTGAGGCTTTACTATTATTATTGTTGACTAATTGGAATCAGTGGGTGCCTTCCGTCTTTTGGTTAAGGATACATATATATGTGTGAAAGAGGCTTTTGTTTTGGGTATGCATCTTTGACTATTGTTGACACCACCGATAAAAATAATAAGATTAGAATAAACCAAGTTTGTGGGGTAAGAGAGAAGAATTGCGCCTCTTTAACTAAGCAAAGTAATAATTTAGTGCCATGAGCAAGGCCAAATCAAAAGTATTATTTTATAATAGGGTTCAGAAATGAAGAAGAATAATAGAAGAACTTATATAGTTTATGTTTATGAAATATATTGCGAGGAGTTCTACTTTTTATATATTTATGTGATCCGGTTGGGGGTTAAGTACGAATTTGATTTGACATTAACACTCATATGTCTATGAGACTTAGATAAGAGAAAGAAAGGCCACAAAAGTGACAGTGTAAATAGTTGATGTCTCATAAATTTGATCAGCTGTAATATATTTGCCTTATCATGGATGGATTTGGTCTGGAGCACTTTGTTCAAGAATACCAGTGAATCATGATGATTGGTGTGTTTCAGGCATTTAACAATGCTTGGAATAAGGCTTGTTCATCAGCACCCGCAGTTCTCCTTGTACCCCATGGAAAGAAGTACCTTGTGAAGCCCATCAGATTCTCTGGTCCCTGCAAATCTGCCTTGACCATGCAGGTACATTCTTTTCATGTATAGAGTACTTCTATGGGATTTAAATGTTAATATGTGTCCAATTTACATTGTTTTCCTATGCAATTTGGCTTCTCTAGGTGTCTGGAACAATTGTTGCCCCTGCAGATCCTAAGGTTTGGCATGGATTAAACCGAAGACGGTGGCTTCGTTTTAAGGAAGTAGATGATCTGACAGTACAAGGGGGAGGAACATTTTATGGTAGTGGAGAAAAATGGTGGGCTCAGTCTTGCAAAATCAAGAAAACAAATGTAAATGGAGGCAACTCTCATCTTCATTGAATATCTGCTGCATTGATCCCTAATTTTGGCCTTCCTTTTACGCTGCTTATTTCTACGCTAATCTGGGGTAGAAATAGTACGACAAAGCTAAGCTGGTTTGCATTGAATATATTACTTTATGACAATTGTTTTTATCTTTTGCAGCCATGTCGACCAGCTCCAACTGTATGTACCTTTGCCCCTTTTTTTCTTTCAAGCCTCAACTCATGAGAGGAAAATGAGTTTGATGCATTTTAAATTTGTGAGAAAAGAAAATGAACTTTGATGCATTGTGCTTCTGAACTTATAGTGCTAGGTGTCCTTATGGCCTTGGAAGGTTAGGTCATCAGGGTCTGAATGGACTTACAGTTTGGAAAATTTGATTCTTTCAGGCAATCACATTCGAATCATGCAACAATCTAATAGTGAGGAACCTGCTTGTAGAGAATAGTCAACAAATACATATAAAATTCACAAAATGCGCTAGAGTAGAAGCAAACCATCTCAAGGTTCTTGCACCTGCTCATAGTCCTAACACCGATGGCGTTCATATCAGTGCCTCTAAAAATGTGGTGATTAAGAATACCATTATTGGAACAGGTATAATCGACAAGGCCATTGACTTTCTCTTTCCACAGATCTCTAAAAGCTTCAAAATTTTATTCTCCTTGTTAATATATATAACCAAATACTGGGGCCATCTAACTCCATTGAAACAGGACAACTATCTTGACTAATAGCTTTTGTTCTAGAGTCTCCGATCTTTCAACCGAACCTTGGTGTCAGTGGTTGCATGGCTTCCATAGATGCGTTTCATGATTCACAATAATTTCCCTTAGGTGCTTTAAGATTGTTTAAATTGTAATGCAGGGGATGACTGCATTTCCATAGTAAGCGATTCATTTAACATTTTTGCTGAAAACATCACTTGCGGACCAGGGCATGGGATCAGGTAATCTGAGATTCTGAACTAAATGGATAAAATGATCAGAATCTGGAAATTGGTAGGAAAATCTTATAATTTACATATGCAATCCTTGATATTATCAGTATTGGAAGCTTGGGCAAGGGTAATGCTAAGGCCCAGGTGGCTGGTGTGATGGTACGAGGTGCATTTCTCCATAATACCACAAATGGGCTCAGAATCAAGACTTGGCAGGTATGAGATTAAAAACCCCAAACGATTTGTGTGTTTAATTCATTCTTTTCTTTAGAGACTGGTAATTCATCATTCTGAACCACCCACAAACTACTGAAAACCACAAGATAATCGTAGTTTCTTAGAGAATAGATGGTGATGGTCCGGGGAGCCTTATCATGAAGTGTTTTAGCAAGTAGTCCTTTAAGGGCTTTATTACTAAGTATTTCATATTTCTCTGTGTATATTTATACTCAAAAGTTTTTCACAATAAGACATTAAGCTTGGGATGCTGAAATCCAAGTAAATTTAAATTGAAGGAATTGTAATTGTTTGGCTACATAGATTTTATATGCATTTTCTAGGCTGTGTGGACATGACATTTCACTAATTCATTTGCAGGGCAGCTCTGGCTTTGCTAAGGGGATCATATTTCAAAATGTGCACCTGAAGAATGTCAGAAATCCTATAATTATTGATCAATACTACTGTGACTCTAAGACACCATGCGCAAATAAGGTCCCTTTAAGTCTAAGTAGTAAAATTTTATCATGTTGCTCTCATAACATGTAGAACATAGTGAAAGAGATTTTGTTCAAATCACTGTGCATCTGTGGTGCTTAAGTTTATTGGATGATAGTAGAATTGTTTTAGAAAAGCAAGCGGGTAGAGCAGAGGATTGAACTAAAAGAGAGTTTGAAATTACTAATATTGCTTGTGTTGCATCAAGTGCAGACATCTTCTGTGAAAGTGTCTGAAGTTGCATACTTGAACATCAAAGGCACATCGACAACCAACGAAGTAATTAGATTTGCTTGCAGTCGAACTGTTCCATGTGAGAACATTGTCTTAGCTGACATTGATATCACTGTAACTTCGGGACACACCCCAACAGCATACTGTGAAAATGCCTTCGGTTGCACCAAGGGCTCAGTCAGCCCTCTGTCGTGTCTTCAAAATTACAACCAAGAGGGGATCTATGAATTTAGCATACCGGTATCAGCTAATGAGAAGAAAGGGAAACAAGAAAAAAATAATTATTTTAGCCATTTTGGAGAATGACTTATTCTTTAAGTGGTTAAATCTTTTGTGCTTAGTGTGGGGGAGAAGTGTAATTTAGTGTTCAATGTGGAGCTGACACATTACACTTTAATACAATAATAAAATAAAATATTAAGTAAACAAAATTTTACAATGTCCACTTTAACTTTTTCACTTCAAAATAAAAAATATATATAATAGAGGAAGTTAAGATAGATCTATACTGATATAGATGCATACATGTATTTACTAAATGAAAGAACCACATAATATAAATATTTGAGTACAAATAAATTAAAATGAATGTTGCTTTTATATTTTTATTTTTGTTGAAAACATCCATTGTTAAATATTGATATAGATGCATACATGTATTTACTAAATGAAAGAACCACATAATATAAATATTTGAGCACAAATAAATTAAAATGAATTTTTTTTTATATAGAATTTTTGTTGAAAGCATCCATTGTTAAATATGGCATTGAAAAATACAAAGGGAAGGGTGGTTATATAAGAAAGAAAAAAGAAAGAGACAATTCTTCCCCTAAGACTATCCACTGTTAATGGAATTCATTCTTAGCTATCTTAGAGTTACATCATTAATTCCTAACAATTAGGAAATATATTTCTTTTATGGTTTTATAATTACATGAAAGTAACTCTTAATTGTTTCAAATAAAACCATTGAAAATGTTGCAGTTAATGTGCAGCTGTTCTTCCAACACTTCCCCTCACCAAACATTTGCTATCTTTGAAATGTAACACATAATTGTTGAGATGTTTCTTGTTTAACATCACTGTGAAGATATATAAGAGCACATTTGGCATTGAAGATATATGAGTTTCAAATTGCATGTGCACACTTACCAAATTGAGAGTAAATAAGAGAATGGGAACACCTTGCAAAGTTTGAATTAAATGGTTGCATGAAGGTAACGTAGGATGATATATCTGTTTTTTAACTGTTGTAAACATAGACCGGAGTGAGAATGTCAATTCACTATACTTGAATAAGTTGGAACTAAATGTTGTAATAGTAAATAGTAAATAACTAGAGTGAAATTAGCAAATCCCAAGTTAGGGTAAAGGTTGCCAGCTGTGGATTTTTCGTACGATTAGTTTTAAAAAAGAATTGGAGGTTAAGAAGGGTTGGGGTTGTTGGGTGTAGGGGAATACCTCCTTTGTTGATCTGTTTATTGTAAAGTTGATTTTAAATTGAATCCTTGTTAGCTTCAATGCTATTGTTGTTGATTATGTGATGTATATCTCTTGGTAGCAATTTTTTATTGTGAATTCTTCTGCTAAGAACTCTGATTTTTTGCATTTGGAAGTTGTTGTTACATCATTTGTGGCATCAAAGTGAAGATTATGATAGGTAGAGGAATTGCTTTCAATTGGAGGCAAAGAGAAAGGAGTGAGGCCATGCATGAGGTCAAGTAAGTTGTTGGTACCATTTAGAAGAGCTGAAAACATTACGAAGACTTGAAGAGTTGGAGATTGAACAACAAAGAAACAGGCCTATGCATGAAAGTGATGTAGTTTCCAATAAGAAGGGAGAGTAGGATGAACAAGAGCATAGTTGGACATACACCGAGTTGAGGAGACATGAATCTCTATGATAGAAGCATTGTTCGAAGGAAAGAGTGAGAAAATGGTGGGAAAATAATCAAACTTGAACAAGATGGTTTCCAAGTACAAAGGAAATTCTTTGCCGACCAATTCCAAAAAATGTTTGTTTAAGATGCAAAACCTTCAATAAAGGGTTCTCAGCGTGAAACAATATAGCGAGGAATTTTAAAAGCTAGTCATTAGGGTTGGTCGTGGTGAAGAAGATGACAAGATTTGGTCAATATATGTGAATGGGCCAAGAATATTCATGCAAGATGAATTAAGTATGCATAAAATGCATTCACTAGAGTAGGCTTATTGATTAGCCTTTCTTGTGTAAGTTAAAATATCTAGAGCTTTAAGGGAGGAAATTCCAAATGGAAAACACTACTTGAGATAAGGATAGAGAGCTCTTGATGGAAGAGAAACATCATTACGAGGAAAATGAGGAGAATAAGATAGTTCTTCTTGACCTGCACCAAGAAGATATATTTTTGAAGCAAGAGGTTGTGAAAGAGGCTATAATAGAGGGGAGGGGTTTGTTAGTTATGTTTTGATAACTTGAACATTGTGGATTTGAATAATGGAACTCATGAATGAAGGAAACTAGGCAATAGCCAATGTGGCTCAAGAGACAATAGCTTTTTCAAGAAACAACTTTAGTTGCAACAAAACAAGGAGTAGTGGAGGAGAGTGTTGTTAAAGCTAGAAAAGAAGGAAGATGCACAATGTCCAAGAAAGAGCATTTTTTGAACAAAGTGCAATGCCGACAAGAAGTGTTGCAAGCTGATTATAGATGGAGGAAGCATGAACAATTTAGTGTCCATTGAAATGGTAAGGAAATTGAACCTAGAGTGTGTTGAATTTTCAAGATAGTTAGGGTTTTAAACAAAAAGTTAAACTTTAAGAAATAATTTTCATCTCATTCAACTTTAACACTCACTAAGGATCATCATATTAAAGTTAGAATTTAATAATTGCAGAGATACATAGTAAAAACATAAACTTAAGGACAACATCAGTAATAATAATAAAAATCTAATTAACAAGTATACAATTTTAATTAACAAAATAATTTTACTTGAAAGAAGGAATCTTCCTTATACTTAGATTTTTAACTTTCAGATCAGACTTGCCTCTCAGAGGCAAGTCAATAAAATGGAAAAAATATGGCCCTTAGCCGAGGCCATGGGAATACCTATGAGAGAGAGAGAGAGAGATAAGTGTTGAGGAATAGGGTTGGCCATTTACAATATAAGGTACAACTTACTAAGGGTATACTATAACCAAAAATCAACTCCAAGAATTTAACTACAACAGTTAACAAGTGCCTAGTAGTGAATGTCAACGACAAGACCCTCACTACAGTGGATGACAACCTCAAAGAAGACTACAACAGTGGAAAACAATCACAAAGGAGGCTACAACAGTGGATGAAAACCATAAGGGAAGCTAAGCAAAACCCTTAACACAGTCAGTGGTAGCCCCAACATAGTCCACACAAATAGTGGTAGCCTCAACATAGTATACACAAGCAGTGACAACCCCAACATAGTCCACACAAGCAATGGCAGCCACAAGGAGGAAAGAGGCACCCACAAACAGTCCACAACAGGAAACCATAGTCACAAGAAGACATAAGGCACCTTCTTAACAATCCACATAGGTAGTGGCAGCCATAAGGAGACACAAGGCACCCTCTAGATAGTCCATAACAACAAGTGACCCTCTCAAAGCAGTCAACAGAGGCAACAAAAATCACCACACAAGCAACAATATCCTCTAATAGTCCAAAACAGGTAGCAGTACACTCAAACTATCCCACACAGTAGAGGACATCTTCATAAGAGGGTTTTAGCAGTGGATGACAACCCTAGGAAGTCACCACAATCCCAAACAGATCTTAAAAGCAAGCAACAACTCCAAGACAGATAATAACAACATATGGTAGCTACAGAAAGTCACCACAGTACTAAAAATAGACCCTAGCATCAAGCAACGACCTTAGAATAGGCACTAACAAAATACAACCACCACCAGAAGTCACGACTCACATGTGTAGTTGTTATAACCCTCAAAATGGAGCAGTGATGTGAAGGGGAGTTCAATGCAAGAGAGTGCCCAAGCAATAACAACCTAGAAACCTTAGGCGTCACCCCAACAAGTGTAACAAAACCTTAGAGTAGTCACACAATAAACCAGAGTTGAGTTACCTCTTGAAGACACATTAGAATGAAAGGTTTAGACTTGAATTTATAATCTCTCAATGACCTCATAGAAGGTTCTCCTTCTAATCCTTCATTGACTTTAGGGTAACACAAACAAGGTCAAGACGCCCAACCTTTTAGTAAGTTTCCCACATATAAAAAAAATTCAAATTTAAGACGTCTTAGGAGAAGGTACAAAGAACAAAACCAAGGGTCAAGTTACCACACTCAAAAGGGAGGCGTTAGCACATAGGACCATCAAGGGAGGTGTCAACACAAGACCAAACCAAAGTAAGGCTAACCACAAGTCAAGGTGGTAAAACAACCCTTCAACAAAGAGGTGTAATGACAAAATGGGAAAACAACCCTTCAATAAAGAGGTGTAACAACAAGATAGGAAACCAACCCTTCTAAACATAGGACAAGGTGGGAAGACAACCCTTATAACAACAAGGAAGGGAAAACAAGCCTTTATCTTTCTCTATCAATGTATGTGGTCCACAATTGTTCCATACACTAAGTGGAAGTTTATTATCACCATATAAGGAAGGTTCACACTAGATGATGTGATCCTCTGGTCCTTTCATTGCTCCTAAGGTCAATGCTTGTGACTGCATCAAGGGGTGTCCAGTCCCTTGATGAAACAACGTAGCTCAACCATCTCGAAGACCTAGGAGAAGAGGACATCACACATCATCATCTTGGTTACTTGACCAAGATCCACTTGATTAATTGACTAGGAATACACCTACAGGACCTGCTTGGTCCTTGACCAAGAATATGTTTGGTCTTAGACCATGATGTCTTTATCTCTGCCTGCATGATCTACTTGGTCATCATGACCAATGAACTATCTGGTCCCTGACCAGAATGCCCTAGAGACAGATAGGGGCCCTAGCCACATGCTAGGGACTTTAACATGGCTCCAACTTGCTTGGCCCTAGACCAAGAACCCCAATACACTATTGGGGGCCCTAGGGTACATGTTAGGGGCTTACACTGCTTAGTTAACTGACCAGGAACCCTAGTTAAGTGAGTAGGGTTCCATTTACAGAATGACTCTCACAATTGCACTATCTTTAACAGATTGTACACCTCATCCTCATTCGTACAATCATGAATACAAAAAGGTTATAGTAGGTCACTGTTGCTCAATGATTTTCAATGAGATTCCTTCCTTTTATTCTTTATCCATTGAGATTCAGTTTCTTATTTCTCCAAGTCCAAGCTCATATTATCTTAGCATCAACTAAATATTTTAATAAAACATGCCAACCCTAAAAAAGGTAATGTAATTTCTAACCAAACACATTCAAAACAATATAATAACTACTTCACAAATAATGTAAGCAATTTACCTAACCCTAATGTAAGTCAAATGAGAGTCTTTAACCTCCCCCAAAAAGACTATCCAAGTGTAAATCCAAAACAAATTTAAGAGGTTTCCCCAACTAGGTTTCAATCCAACCATGACACATACACAAGCTCAAATGGTACATCAAGTGTATCTTTTAAATATAAAACCTATTTAAGGAAACTTGCTCCCTTAACTAAACAAGAACTTAGTCAACCATGGAGGTCCTCAAACACATCCTCTCAACATTTTCCAAAGCATTAAAGGTTTTGAAGAGAACTCAACACAATTCTACAGTGAAACCAAAACTTTGACCAAGGTTTTCATTCCAACCATCATTGTTTTCAATGGGAGGTGCTTAGGGAAGTTCTATTGTGCTTAGATGTGGCCGCAGATAAGATGGAAAAAAGCATTAAGGGTTGTTTCCAAGCTTTCCCACCTAGAAATAAGTGACTAGTTTGAGTGAGCTAGTCGAACTCCTTTGAATTGACCTCAAAGTGAATAGAGAATATGATTCTCTTGTTTTTTTCCCTCTTTCTACATTGCATCTGGCCTATGTCTCTACCCCGTCCTCAATCCTCTTGTGTTTCGGCTATATAAACCCTTCAATAACTAGAAAATACATTATATTCCCTTCATTGTGATGAATTAACTAATTACTAACATACGAGTACAAACATCCATGGCAAAATAACATTTCATCATATTCTTATTAACTAGTTTGAATTGGTAGGGGAGGATAATCTATGACTGGCAGGTGACTTATACATGATTCAAATTGGTAAATACTAACACGGAAAATGAAATATATCTTTGTCTATAATTATGTTTGTCAATCGTGATAATTAAGCTTTACAAGTAAATTGACAAAATTACATCAAATTCCAATTATGCAGAGTCATTATTTTCATTTAGACACTAAATGCATTACGACAAAGTAAACATAGGCATTCATACGCTGATAATAGGTCAGGTTGAGTAATTAGTGTACCAAGTCTTAAAACTTAGATAGGAATCATTTTAATGCAATCACAACAATTTAATATCAGTTGATATATGAACCTTGACAACCCTCAATGTTACATATAGGTTGTGATGACCTATTTTCTATTCTAAAAATTTAGTATTTAGTTCTTTAAGAAAGAGGAGAACCTATAAGGATCTAATATGAGGATTGTTGGAGTGAAAAGGGATGTAATTCAGCCTACACACATAGTGGTGTATGTTGAAATAATGTAACTTCAAAGAATATTCTACTTGTACTTTACATTGCTGTTATTCCTCCTTTGGGAGATGTCACTAATGTAAAAGGTCACATAAAAGTCATGAGGTAAACCCTCCGTTGTAAGTCAGGTCAATAGCACCCAGAAAAGAAGAATATAATTATTAATGTGAAGTTTACTTAGGTAGGTCTTCCTTGTAAGTTATATAGGTCGACCTAGTTAGGTAAAATGTTAGCTGGGAAGATTAACATAAATAGGGATGCACCCTCCCTCATTTATACACACTCACTCGCACTTGTATTACACAAGAAAGAGAAGGAAGGAGAGATAGAGAAGGAGGAGAACTAGTGTCTTTGGTATTTTGGCACTTATTCTTTGGTTTTGGCCTCTCACTTGATGAGACTTAGGTAATTTGTCATTGCATTCTGGAAATCTATATTGAGGAATTTTTTGTTGGGTTTTTCCCTGTAGGATTTCCTAGGGTAAATTCTTGTGTACCTTGTGATTGTGTTTCTTTTAGTGATCCTCTTTATGATGTTATTGTGAAAATGTATTAAATGCTAATAAAGTTAGGACTTAAACAATGGAAGCATAGAAAACTTAACATGGTACTAGAACTATCCTGAAAAGAGCATCTTTCATGAGGTAAATATCTCTCTCCTTCTCTGGACAAGAAAATTAGGGTTTTCTACTAAAGTGGAATTTTTAAGTGCAAGTGAAATAGGGAAGTGTGCACCTCCTAGGCACATATTTTCACACCAAGATTGGATTTTTTTAGTGGGAATATCCTTTGAAAAGAAAATCCCTAGTTTGGCCTCGAACTAGAAAGCCAAAAAACCAGAAACAGAACTAGAAACTGTAGTTGAAACAGTAAAATATTTTTGTTATAAAAATAACCAGCATAAATAAGCTAAAAAATCCATGAATGGATAATAATAATATAATTGATAAATATGTGATGATAATTTACATTTATAAGGGTTGGACTTATATAAGTCCATTCTTGACCTTTCAACGTAAAGTCATGACTCTTTAACACTACAACTAAGTGTTAACCACACAAGCTATTAACTGTTTGCTGGTTGATGTATGAAGATGTTAAAGGATATCCATTATGGATATACGAAACAAACATTAACATAGACATTGACCAATACAATGTGGATCTATCTGACGGAGTACCCACATGATGTCCATATGGGAAGTGACTCAAACAATCTGTATCGTAGCGTGGGTAAGATATGAAACAAAAATATCTCAGGGTCTTCAAACCAATCCAAAAATGATATGATCCTAATAACCATGTGACTAAAGGAGTTAAATTCGAACATAGTAGGAACCACTTGATTACTGGTCAATGATGTAAACCATTAACAAGTGTAAGGGAAATCTCCAATGATGACAATGGTTCCCAAGGTATCATAGTACATTTTGACGAATGCGAATGAATGATCTAAAGTTGAGCATCTGCTGAATCATTTGATCATAGTCAATGATGTAAACCTACTGTCAAAGGTGATAAGACCTTCCATTGAGGCATGCAAGTTTCAAGGTACCAAGTGGTTTCTAAATCTAATCCCTGGATGATGTGTTGTTGTCGACATGGACAGATTCGCCAAAGGAGGGCCATGATGTAGCCCACATCATCAACAAGAGACTGATATAGGATGATTTTGGATAGTAGATCAAATGAATATGGAATGACATAAGGCGTGCGTGTAAATGATAATGAGAGAGTAGTTCAGGGACGACCAACATGATAGAGGGCTCAATAAGTGCAAAGTTTGACTCAAATGGAGGACTTCCCTCTAACATTTCACAGCACGACACATGACATGACAAAATTGACTCAACAAGATAGAGGTCAAGACATAATGCAACATGAACAAGGAATTATTCGGATGATCCAAAGGAATGAATGTTAGATTTTTATCATTTAAGCTAGCATTAAATTAGGATCTTGACTAAGAGAATACCAAGCACAACAATCAAACAAATGAGACAATGAACACAAAGATTTCCCTCGAGTAAACCATAAAGGAGAAAACCCCGCAACTTCCTCAAAGATAGAATCAACACCAATAGCAAAGCCCCAAAAACAGTAAGATGATATCCTGACAGCAGTAGCCTCTTTCTCTCTAGCCCCATCAACTTATTCTTCCTCAGCTATGTGCTACAACTGAGTGTGAGTGAGTGTGTGATAAATAGAGAGGCTCACTCTCTATTTATACTAATTTCCAACTTGACAATGACTCACTAGGGCCAAATTCTCTAGGAGAGTCTAATAACCCTAGGGCCCCGCAACTACAGGGACTTTAACCCTTGAACAATAGGAGTGTTACCCACAATGACTTGACATGACTTGTTTACATTATAGAACCTCCCGATAGGAACATCGGGGCATGACATGACTCAATTACATTACAGATACTTCCCGGAATAAACATCAGGGTACAATACATGAGATATACAAGTGAATATACAAGTGAATACATTCCAAAGTTACAAATACATCAACACTCCCTCTTAACTAGGAAGGTATTCTTTCGACACAATTTTCAGCACTGGTCTTCTTCTTTGTATCGACTGAATCATCTCGTCATATTCATCTTCAAGTTGTCTTCATCTTCAAGTCTTGTTCATCTTCAAGTCATCTTCATCTTCAAGTATTCTTCATCTTCAAGTATTCTTCATCTTCAAGTCTTCTTCATCACGGGATCTAGGTCATCACTAGATCTAGATCATCACCGATGGATCATCATCACTGCTAGATCATCATCACTATATCATCATCAAATCTGGATCATCACTTGATCTGGATCATCATCAAGTTTGGATCATCATCACATCTAGATCATCACTTGATCTAGATCATCATCAAGTTTGGATCATCATCATCAAGTCTGGATCATCATCATTAAGTCTAGATCATCATCATCGGTGCTATCTCAGAATGGTGCTATCTCTTGATTCTTCTCGTCACAGGAAGTTCTACAGAGCCAACCCTTTTTCATGTTGGTTGTAGGCCTAGCCTTCATGTAGGTATTATTCAGCGCTTATATCTGACCCTAAGTCAGAATGGCTTGCCTAGCTCTTACATCTAACCTCATCTTGTCAGAAAGGCACACTCAGCACGCCCAACACTCACATCTGACCTCATCTTGTCAGAAAGGCCCAACACTCACATCTGAACATGTGTAAACACATCGCGCCAGAATGGCTCAACAATTATATTCGAACATGTGTGAACACACCACATTGAAAGGGCTCTGCACTTACATCTAACCATGTGCGAACACACTGCATCGGAAGGGCTCTGCACTTACATCGGACCATGTGCGAACACACCGCATCGAAAGGGCTCTGCACTTACATCCGACCATGTGCAAACACACCGCATCAAAAGGGATCTTAGCCCTAGACTAAGGATTCCTGGTAATTAACCAGGTGCCTCCATTCTCCCAAAGAATGGAAACTCAGCACCAAGCTAAGTATTCTTGGTAACTGACCAGGTGCCTCCAATCCAAGAATGGCATTCAACACTTATATCTGATCATGTAGGAACCAATCCTACAGTCACATCAGAATGGCTCAGCACTCACATCTGACATGGAAGGAACCAATCCTCTCACCATGACAGAATGGCTCAGCCCTTACATCTGACCATGGAAGGAACCTAATCCTCTCACCATGTCAGAATGGCTCTAGGTCTCATCGTTTCCCCTTGGAGGGAATCTCGATCTAGAGAACACCAAGCTTCTCCCTGAAGTACTCAAACTTCACTCTGGCCAATGGCTTCATCAACACATCAGCTATCTGTTTGTCCGTTGCAACATACTGGAGCTTCACTGCTCCTCTCTGCACCATATCCCTGATATAGTGATACTTGATCTCGATATGCTTTCACTTGTCATGGAACACCGGGTTCTTCGACAAATTCACACAACTTTGGTTGTCGCAATATATATAAGTAGCATCCAAATGGAGATCAAATAAATCATACAGTAGCTTTCTCAACCACACTTCCTCTTAACTAGATGAATAAGATGTGACATACTTTGCTTCAGCTCTACTCAGTGCCACACGGGACTGCTTCCTGCTAAACCAAGAGATCACACCTGATCCCATACTGAAGCAGCACCCTAAAGTGCTCTTCCTATCAATGGCACTACATTCCCAATCTGAATCAACATACCCCTCTAGCTTAATCTTCTGATTTGCCTCATACTTGAGACCATAATCAACTGTACCCTTCAAGTACCTCAAAATATGCTTTGCAACAATCAAGTGAACATGTCTTGGATCTGTCAGGAATTGGCTCAAGGTGTTCACAGAAAGAAAATGTCTGGTCTCGTGTTCGTCAAGTACATCAAGGACCCAATCATTTGATGATACATCGTAGCATCAACCGCTTCTGATGAATCATCACTCAATATATTCAGGTTCAATGCCATAGGTGTGGTTATGGCCTTGCAGTCCATCATCCCAAACCTCTTTAGGATCTCTACTGCATACTTCCCTTATCCGAGGAAAATTCCATCCGCATTTTGCCACACCTCCATGCCTAGAAAATAGTGCATCATACCCAAGTCTTTCATTTCAAACTTGGAAGCAAGCTTCCTCTTCGTATCAGCAATCAACCCATCCATACCTATTACAAACAAATCATCCACATATAGTAGGAGTATCACTGGGTTACCTTTTTCAACCTTGTAGTAAAGGTTGGAATCTGCTTTACTTTTTGTAAATCCCAAACTAGATAGAAAGCCATCAATTCTGCCGTACCATGTCCTGGGTGCCTGTTTCAAACCGTACAAGGATTTCTTCAATCTACACACATGAGACTCCCTATCATGTGTCTCAAAACTGAGTGGCTGCTCCACATACACTTCCTCTTCTACCATACCATTCAAGAAAGCAGTCTTGACATCCATCTGGTGTATCTTCCATTTCATCATTGTAGCCAGAGAAAGTACTAATATGATGGAAGTGTATCTGGCTACAGGTGCAAAAGTTTCTTCATAGTCTATTCCTTCTTTCTGGGAGAAGCCATGAGCCACGAATCTTTCTTTATATTTCTCTATGCTACCATCTGTAGAATCCTTGATCTTGTAGATCCATTTGGAAGTTACAATGGAATTCCCTTCTGGTCTTGGGACAAAATCCCAAACATCATTCTTCGTGATCGATTGATACTCTTTGATCATAGAATCCTTCCATTCTTTTCTTTATGCTGCTTCTTCATAGTTGGAAGGTTCTTTATCAATAATGTCACATAGCAGGGCTACATAACTAGAGCAGGACCTAGTTCTCTTTCTTCCTCTATGTGTTTCTTCTGAAGCTCCATATCTTTCTGCACCTTGGATAATTTCACGTACCCAAGCAAGTTTCCTCTTGTGAGGATTCTTCTCCTGAGGTGGATCTACAGGTTCTTGAGGTTCTTATAATTCTCGATCCTCTTCTTGAATTTCTTCGTTCATGGTTGTATCATGAATTCTGGGTGCTTCTGATTCTTCAGGTTCTTCAGCCGGTCTCTTCCTGGATTTGATGTAGGCTGAATCTTCGTCAAATGTTACATCTCTGCTGATGTTGATCTGCTTGAATATTGGGAAGTATATTTTGTAATCCTTCAAGATTTCAGAGTATCCCACAAATATACCCTTCTTTCTTGAAGGATCTAACTTCATCCTGTTCTCTTTCGGAATATGTATGTATACAAGACAGCCGAATATTCTGAGATGGTTGACTTCTAGTTTCTTACTGGATAAGACTTCTTCAGGTGTCTTGTTCTCAAGTACTTTGTGTGGAGTATGCTTTTGTACATATACCGCTGTTCTGGTAGCTTCTGCCCATAGATGCATGGGAAGATCTTGACCATGAAGCATGGCCCTTATTGCTTCCATGATAGTTCTATTCTTTCTTTCTGCAATCCCATTATGTTGTGGATTATATGGAGTGGATAGCTCCCTCTTAATCCATGAGTCTTTACATATCTCTTTGAATTCATTTGATGTGAATTCTCCACCATTATCTAATCGAAAGGTCTTGATCTTCTTTTTAGTGTGGTTCTCGATCAAGGATTTGAATTCCTTGAACTTGCTGAATACTTCATCTTTGTTCTTCATAAAGTATATCCATCTCTTCCTAGAAAAATCATCAATAAAAGAAACATAGTATACATACCCTCTTAATGAATTAGATGACATTGGACCGCATACATTAGAGTGGATGACTCCCAAGATTCCTTTTTCCTTGCTCTCGCTACTTGGAAATGTCTTCTTTGTGTTCTTCCCTTTCACATATCCTTTGCATACACCTTCATGTTTTGTCTGCATTTCTGGGAGACCTTCAACAACTTTGCTTGCAAGTGGTAGTGCTCTATAATGCACATGTGTAATCCTTCTATGCCAAAGATCATTTGGTTCTACCGAGTCATGAACCAAAGCTTGTTTTGGTTGGCCCTTCAATTTGTATAGTCCTCCTTCTTGTTCCCCAATCACTACTGCATCATCAAAAGACTTTCCCTTTGGCCACATGAGGACTTGGCTATCTACAAATGCAACCCTCATTCCTTTTGCATCCAATGTAGATATGGAGAGGAGGTTCTTCTTTAGTCTAGGTAAAAACAATACGTCATTCATCTTGATATACTTTCCAGAGTCTAGATTATATGAGGATTCACCACTACCTTTTATTGGATACTGGTAGTCATCTCCAAGTTTCACCTTGTGAGGTGATTCATGTTCAGATAGTTTCACAAAGGATTCCTTGAATCCTGTCATATTTTTGGAAGCACCACTGTCTATAATCCAATCATTGCTGCCATGTGTGATAGTTCCCATGAGAGTAGAAATCGGAACATATTCTTCATCACTTGAAGAATCATCATTGTCTTGTCTAGTTCTCTTTGTGGAAGGTTCATCATCCTCTGCAGCATGAGCATGATGTCTTCTCTTGTTTCCCTTCTTCTTGTGAGATCTACTTTTGTTTCTAGGACAATCTCTAGAAAAGTGTCCTCTTTCATCACATGTATAGCAAATGTACTTACACATATCTCTAGGATTTCTAAAGTTACTCTTCTGGTGAGAGTGTTTACCTCTATGGTGGCTAGTTCTAAGTTTCTTGGATTGTACTATGAGAGATTAATCTTCACTTCCCATCTTTTCTTCTCGAGCTGCTATTTGAGTTTCTTCTTGAGAGGATTCTTCCCATAGTCTGCTGAACTTGACTAGCTTCTTTCTGGCATAGATCCCTTGAATGAAAGAGTCCCATGTCCTAGGGAGACCATTCAAGGTGGTCATTCTAACATCTGCATTCTCCACTTCTTCATCCACTGCTTCAAGTTGTTTGTGAAGTATGGTTGTATGGTCTCCGCATTCTGGATCTTCACATTCTTCAACTGGTTCATTAAGGTCATCTTCCGGTTTATGTTCTTTCCTTCAAACAGTTTGGTTAGGGCATCAAACATAGATTTAGGTGTCATAAGGGAGGACAATTGTGGTACGAGGTGATCAGCAATAATCCTCTTAGCCATAACCAACTTCTTCTTGTGTAAGGCCTTAGCCTCATCTCCCTCTAGAACTGGAATCTCCTCATTGATGTAGGAGTCCAACTCATTTTCTTCCAGGACCAGGGAGATCCTATACTTCCAGGCTCAGAAGTTATCATCTCCCTCAATCTTTTCATCAAGCTTGGTATGATGAGACATATTAATTGAGAAGCTCAAATGGAAATACAAAATATTTT
Organism: Pseudotsuga menziesii; assembly: GCA_001517045.1. Lineage (NCBI taxonomy): Eukaryota > Viridiplantae > Streptophyta > Pinopsida > Pinales > Pinaceae > Pseudotsuga > Pseudotsuga menziesii. The sequence goes on along the minus strand of LPNX011096110.1, from coordinate 199,761 downwards.
GATCTTACCAGGTTAAGATGTCAGATCTGGATCTAGAGCTAAATTTCTGCAGAGCTGGTTCAGGAGCAGATTAGGGTTTGACTTTCCCGGAGTTCTGTCCAACCAAAAGATTTGATATTGATATCTAAAATTTTATTTTGAGGAGGATATCAATCCAGGACTGGGCTCACTCAAAAATTCCCCCTTTATGGAAATACCTAATTTTCGGCAGCAGTGTCGGGTCAAAGACTGAAAATGCTTAGAATCATATTCTGCTTCAACAGAAAGATGTGCCCTGGGGAGGAGAGTCATCCCAACCTTATTTTGCTGAAAATATGTGGAGAGAGATCCAAAAAGTAGGAATCCCTAGTTTCTGCAGCTGCACAGTGTCTTCTTCTTAGGTTAGCTTTGATACCATGTTAGATTTTTATCATTTAAGCTAGCATTAACTTAGGATCTTAACTGAGAAAATAAAAAGCACAGCAATCAAACACATGAGACAATGAACACAAATATTTTCCTCGGGGAAACCATAAAGGAGAAAACCCTGCAACTTTCTCAGAGATTGAATCATCACCAATAACAAATCCCCAAAAACAGTAAGATGATATCCCGATAGCAGTAGCCTCTTTCTCTCTAGCCCCAACAAATTCTTCTTTCTCAGCTATGCACTACAACTGAGTGTGAGTGAGTGTGTGATAAATAGAGAGGCTCACTCTCTATTTATACTAATTTTTGACTTGAGAATGACTCACTAGGGATGACTTCTCTAGGACAGTCTAATAACCCTAGGGCCCTGCAACTACGGGGACTTTAACCCTTGAACAATAGGAGTGTTACCCACAATGACTTGACGACTTGTTTACATTATAGAACCTCCCGATAGGAACATCGGGGCATGACATGACTCAATTACATTACAGATACTTCCTGGAATATACATCGGGGTACAATACATGAGATATACAAGTGAATATACAAGTGAATACATTCCGAAGTTACAAATACATCAACAATGAAGAGGCTCATAGACTTGATACGACCCAAAGACAAGCGGATGACCCAACTGTTTGAATGGAAAACAAACAAGTGCCATGTTCAAGGGTGACAACAAGATTCCATAAATACAGATCCAGACACATTTCCCTTCCCTTATTCCCCATCATGATTGACGAATACCTCTTTGTTTATTAATGAGCTTGAGGAGTATAATAGATGCTTGGTATAACTCACCCCTTAGATGATTTCAATATCACATGTTTTACGAACCTAAGAAAGGAGGGATTCGGTCCCAAAATGATCCTTAAATGTTTAATTTTAGGAGTCCAATGAGGGTAAACTCAATTATTTTTCATGTTTAGATAGAATGCAAAAACTCATGAAGACTATAGGGTGAAATTTTTCATAATTTTAGTCCCTGAGTCCCAAAAAGGTATAAAATAATTCCTAGGAGAAATATCTTAATAAATAACTAACTAAGGTATTCCTTTTTTGTAATAAGTCCACCAGGTCCAAAAAAGGAGTAAACTATGACCAGATAGATGCTCCTTCAATAACAAGCATAAGCTTAAAGGGTTGATCGAGTGTGAAGGGAAGCAATGTCACTTGTGTTGTTCCATTGATTTATGAGTATGGGAAAATAAACAATAAACTTGATGCTATTTTACTAAAGGTTTAACAAGCTTGATAAGGTCATAAGAAACACTCAGAATATTTTTCATGTTTAGACCAGAGCACAAAAAAAAAAAAGTAGGCTAAAAAAACCCCAAAGCCATGGAAATAAATTGGACTTATAACTTCATTGTTGTGTTTGACTTGTAACCTCAAAAAAAAGCATGAGAAAGCATACTAATTAATAAATAAAAGGGATTTTTAATGAAAATGATAAAAAAAAAATTGACAAGGTAAAATAATAAAATATTCTCTCTCGACTCAATAAAAGGAGGTGAAAGGGATGCATTTTACACTTGTATGCTTACTCTTCTTACCAAATATGGTAAAAACCCATTTTGTGGTGAAATCTTGTGTTGGAGGTTACCAAGCACTTCAGGCAACAGATTTTTTGTTTGTCAGCTTTAGGTAACCATTCTTGTCCTCCATTTCATTTGTAACGTTGAATCACTATTGTTACTTATTGTTTCAGATGGATTTGGGGCCGAATTTTAGGGAAAAAAACATGTTGAGGTCGATGAACTACCTTTACATTCACAAGTTCTAATAGACCCATTTGAAAAATGAGCTCTAGATTTTGTAGGACCAATTATTCCACTATCAAGGAAAAATGGGTATATTCTAGTATGTATATTCGATGCAATGTTATTCTGAACTTATAGTGCTAGGTCACTACTTATGGATTTGGAAGGTTAGGTCATTAGGGTTGTGCATAAGTCAGAATGGACTTACATTTTGGAAAATTTGATTCTTTCAGGAAATCGCATTCGAATTATGCAACAATCTAATAGTGAGGAACCTAAATGTAGAGAATAGTCAATAAATGCATATAAAATTTAGGAAATGCACTAGGGTAGCAGCAAACCATCTCAAGGTTCTTGCACCTGCTCGCAGTCCTAACACTGATGGCGTTCATGTCAGCGCTTCGAAATATGTGGTGATTAAGAATACCATTATTGGAACATGTATAATCGACAAGGTCATTGACTTCTCTTTCCTTAGCTCTCTAAAAGCTTCAAAATTTCATTCTCCTTGTTGATATAACCAAATACTGGGGCCATCCAACTCCATTGAAATAGGAAAACTATCTTGACTAACAGGTCTTGTTCTAGAGTCTCTGAGAGTCTCTGATCTTTCAACCGAACATTGGTGTCAGTGGTTGTATGGTTTCCATAGATGCTTTTCATGACTCACAATAGATTGCCTTAGGTAATCTAATATTGTTTAAATTCTAATGCAGGGGATGAATGCATTTCCATAGTAAGCGATTCATTTAACATTTTTGCTGAAAAACATCACTTGGGGACCAGGGCATGGGATTAGGTAATTTGAGATTCTGAACTAACTGGATAAAATGATCAGAATCTTGATATTGGTAGGAAAATCTTGTAATTTACATATGAAATCCTTGATATTAACAATATTGGAAGCTTGGGCAAGGACAATGCTAAGGACTAGGTGGCTGGTGTGATGGTACAAGGTGCATTTCTCTAGAATACCACAAATGGGCTCAGAATAAAGACTTGGCAGGTATGAGATTAAAAACCCCAAACAATTTGTGTGTTTAATTCATTCTTTTCTTTAGAGACTGGTAATTCATCATTCTGTACCACCCACAAACTACTGAAATCCATTAGATAATCACAGTTTCATAGAGAATAGATGGTGATGGTCTGGGGAGCCTTATCATGAAGTGTTTTAGCAAGTAGTCCTTTAAGGAATTTATTACTAAGCATTTCATGTTTCTCTGCGTATATTTAATCCCATTTTTTTTTCAAATGAAGACATTAAGCTTGGGATGCTGGAATCCAAGTAAATTTAAATTGAAGGACTTGTAATTGTTTGGCTACATAGATTTTATATGCATTTTCTAGGCCGAGTGAACATGACATTTCAGTAATTCATTTGCAGGGAAGCTATGGCTTTGCTAAGGGGTTCATATTTAAAAATGTGGACCTGGAGAATGTCAAACATCTTATAATTATTGATCAGTACCACTGTGACTCTAAGACACCATGCACAAATAAGGTCCCTTTAAGTCTAAGTAGCAAAATTTATCATGTTGCTCTCATGACATGTACAACATAGTGAAAGAGATTTTGTTCAAATCAATGTTCATCTCTGGTGTTTAAGCCTATTGGATGATAGTAGAATTGTTTTAGATAAGAAAGTGGGTAGAGAAGAGGATTAAACTACAAGAGAGTTTCAAATTACTAATATTTCTTGTGTTGCATCAAGTGCAAACATCTGCTGTGAAAGTGACTGAAGTTGCATACTTGAAAATCAAAGGCACAACAACAACCAACGAAGTAATTAGATTTGCTTGCAGTCAAACTATTCCATGTGAGAACATTGTCTTAGATGACATTGATCTCACTGTAACTTCGAGACACACTCCAACAACATACTATGAAAATTCCTTAGGTTGCAGCAAGGGTTTAGTCAGCCTTGAGTCATCTATTCAAAATTACAACCAAGAGGGGATCTATTAATTTAGCATACCGGTATCAGCTGATGAGAGGAAAGGGAAACAAGAAAAAAATGATTATATTCACCATCTTCAAGAATGACCTATTTTTTAAATGACTAAATCTTTTGTGCCTAGAGGCAATTTCTACAGCCCAGTGTGAGGGAGAAGTGTAATTTCGTGTTCAATACGGTGCTGACACATTGCACTTTAATACAATAATAAATTAAAAAATTAAGTAAACAAAATTTTACAATGTACAACCTAACTTGAACTTCAACACCAAAAATTTATAATAGAGGAACTTCAGATAGACCTATACTAATATAGATGCATACATGTATATACTAAATGAATGAACCACATAATATAAATATTTGAGTACAAATAAATTAAAATGAAAGTTGCTTTTATATAGAATTTTTGTTGAAAACATTCATTGTTAAATATGGCATTGAAAAATATAAAGGGAAGGGTGGTTATATAAGAAAGAAAAAGGAAAGATACAAGTCTCCCCCTAAGACTACCCGCTGTTAATGGAATTCATTCTTATCTATCTCATAGTTACATCATTAATTCGTAACAGTTACGAAATATATCTCTTTTATGGTTTTATAATTACATGAAAAGAATTCTTAATTGTTTCAAATAAAACCACTGAAAATGTTGTAGTTAATGTGCAGCTGCTCTTCCAACACTTCCCCTCAACAAACATTTGCTCTCCTTGAAATTCAACACATAATTGTTGAAAAGGACACCACATGTTTCCCAATGCTTTGGAAAACTTGAATACTTCTCATCTTGGTTCTTGTTTAACATCAGTGTGGAGATATATAAGAGCACATTTGGCATTGAAGATATATGAGTGTCAAATGAGTTGCATGTGCACACTTACCAAATTGAGAGTAAATAAGAGAATGGGAACACCTTGCAATGTGTGAATTAAATGGTTGCATGAAAGTAAGATAGTGTTATAGCAGATTTCACCACACTAGGTGAATCACACATTGTATGGCCTTCCCCTGTCCCGCTGCAGACTCATTAGCCCCTATGGACCACTTTTTGTCTTTTAATGTATCATTGACCATCCCTAAAAACATTAGAAAAATGATATACGCGGCCTTTTCCCCGATAACCGCGTACATACGCAGATATTCCCTCTATAGTCGCGTACATCGGGATGTGTACATAATCCAAAATCCTTTGGAGCGTTCCTTGCCTTGGATCCGACTCATATGACTCCTGGCCTTCCATATGCCTTGAGATCGCATGGATTCGACCTTTCAGTATCCATTTGAAAAGCTATATAAGGAACCCATTGAGACCTTGAAAGCATAAGAGAGAATTGAGAGTAACAAAACTATAGTCCATTGTTGCCAGAACTTATGCTTGAGTCTGCATCCCTTTGTCCCTTGGAGCACTGTTGTGTTCTTCCCAAGCTTGCCTTTTCCTAGTAAGCTTGCTATCGAAGTGATGGAGGATTGAGGTGGTGGAGGCCCAAGTGGGGGATTCAGTTTCTCCGGTTCACAGACGTGCCGTCAGAGGTTGTCACTTGTAATCTCTGATTCATATTAATAGAAATATCTTTTCCTGTCCAGTAACGTGTATTTGAATGAATATTGTATCCATTGGAATATGTCAAATGCTTATACATTATTGATTATATATGCTAGAATAGATCTAACACCATGAAATATAGTATGCTTGTATTGTTTACTTGTTGTTGAGGACGTGTTATAACAATTCAAGCTGAAGATTGGAAAGCTCAACGGGGATTTACTTCAACCGTCCAGAATAAGGTACGAGGTTCGATCCTTTAGTGTTAGATGTTTTTATTTCTATTGCATATTGGGAAAGATTGATTTCTAGAGTCTAGCTGTCTGTTGTGGTACCCCAAGCCATAGGAATTTCTCTCCGTAACAGAATTGGCGACTCCGCTGGGGAGTTCCTAGTAATTGTCCTTTGGGGGTTGATCTCTTGGCATTCAATGTATTTTGAATTTCTCTCTCTCTCTTGTTTCTGTGTCAGGTATGGGGGCATGTATGCCTGGTAGAGCCTGATTGGTGTGAATTTAGTCTCAGCCTGTCTGTTTACCTTGAATTTGTGCATCTTTTTCTTCCTGTACGCGGCTTTGTCACTTATAGTCGCGTATACACGCGGTTTCCCCTGGTATTTTCGCGTATACACGCGGGTTCACTGCGCACAGTCGCGTATACCCTGGTTTTTACCTTTTTGTAGAAGATAGTGGATTGCTGGGTGAATGCTGTTAGTTGCTGAGTCTCCTTTGGCACTGCCTGAGTCTGTTAATACCTCTGTTTTTGACCAGAAACATTTTTTTAGCCTAAATTTTTTCTTTTAGGAAAGTTCTTGTCATGGCATCTTTGATTTTTTGTTTGAGATTAGTGCATTAGAATCCTTTTGCCTTAGTGCTTTGCTGGAATGCTGTTTATGTGTGCTTGAAGAGTTTGGGGTGGTTAGAATCATTCTTTTGCTTTTTGTATCTCTTTATTTTCAAAAAATCCAAAATATTTGCTTATCATCATGCATTGCATTATGCATTTTGCATTGTACTTGCATTAGATCTAGATTTGCTTTGGAGTAATAGTTAGGACTTCATATAGGGAAATTTGCATTCAGCATTTGAAGAAGGAATTATGCATTCACGTAGTACGCATACCCTATTTTCATGGACACAATGCATTTGCATTGATTGTTAGGTGTGCATTTTACTTCTTGTTGCGTCATAACACCATTAGTTGCACGACCATATCCTATTTTTGAGTAATAAATCCAAACTAAAATCAACGCTAATTAAAATGAATTACACTCTTTTCTTTTCTAGGGTGCACCAACAAGCTTAGGTTTTAGGATCTTGGAATAGTTCATTGAAAGTTAATTCTCCAAGATCACTAAACAACAACAACTAGGTGTCTGTCCAGGGAGTGTGTGAAATCCTTGGTATAACCAGCGTTCTCAGGAAGCTCCTCTCAAAAGGGAGTCAAGCAGTAGGTAGTGTGAGAGATTGTTGATTGGGATAACCCCTGGTCGAGAACTGTGTAGCACTGGCGATATAGCCAGGATTGTATTCGTATCTGGGGGCTCTTTCGGGAGTTTCGGGCTTTGCTACCCTGCCCATACGGTCAATCCCGCCTGCGACTGTCCACCTGAGCGTTGATTATATTGAGGTGACCTTAGTGACCTTACCTAGGATATCGAGGGGGTATGTGTAGAGGTTATTCTGCATGTGTCCCGGCCAGGTTGGGGTCGGACAGCACAGTCGCTTTACGTGTTGAAGCTGAGGGCCAGAATAATTGGTTTCGAACCTCTGCTTGTGGTGACAAGGGCCTCTCAAGCCTCTCCTAGGCGAGACATACCAACCGCATTCGGGAGCTCACTTATCCAGCCCTTGTTTGCTTGCTTTTGGCTTTAGATTTTATAGTGATTGCTCTGTGCATGCTAGTTGGCCTAGGGTTGACGTAAATAGAGAGTCTTTGCTTTTTTTTTGAGTCATTGTGGAGTCGGATGCGGTTCCGCGCCGTTCTCGTTGGTTAGCAGGACTTCCGCCTTCCACTTCTCCTCCTCCTTTGGGAGAGGGGCCTAGACTGTCCAGGAGGACTATGTCACACACTGATTCACACACGATGGAGGATCATTTAGAGACTATTCTTGAGCCACCTCCTCCTATTCGTATTGACGATGGGGAACTTACTCCTACATGCGATCCCTCACCTGACCTAGCTGAGATCGGTCCTGTTATTTCCCAGATAGGATCTTTGCATGATAGACCTACTCACACTAGGGCATATTCCCCATTGACCTGTTACCGGTATGGAATGCCGGATGATGCCGAGACTCACTTTGACCCTCCTAGCACTAGCCACGGTAGTTATGTTACGACTGGTTTTCCTATGCACGATTTGACATTTCATGTTGAATCCGATTTGAGCCTAGCACTATGCCTGGGGGAAATCCCATGCCTTACCTTGCGTAGAGTTTTGGGAGTACTAGTCACATTGCACCTTCCATCCCAGCGGTGGAAGCTCCATCTTATATACCTTCTAGGTCTAGAGTTAGTGATCCGATAGGGATTCCAGGTTCTAGACGAGTGATGATAGGCACTAGTACATTTCTTCTTACAGAGATTCCTTCGTCCTCGCTTCTGAGTTCTTCAAATGTAAACCCTCCACCTTACTCTCGTGGTCCTTCGAGTCGGCACGTAGCTACGAGTCAGATCCGTACTGCGATTACTAGACCAGTTGTGTCTCAAGCCTACATACCACCCGTGGCTTTGGGAGGTTATGTTCATGTTTCTAGAGGTCATATTGCTACTTCCATGACATATATTCCTACTTCAGGTATGTATATTCCTACTTCCGGAACGTATATTCCTACCTATGGAGTGTCTCATGGGGCATCGCAAGCGATGACCTATGGACCCTACTATGGGGCGCAGTATGGACAGGTCTCTCCACCTTATGGAGGTGGGTATTTGAAACCTACTTACTCTCCTAACTATGGCTTTGTAGCTCCTACTAGTCAAGGTCCACCTCATTATGCTACTTCCATGCCACCCTATACGGGTCATACAGGAGGATGTCACTATGGCCAAGGTCATGGTGGTAATCAATCGTATATGAACCAGGGAGCGGTCCATAGACCTCATCATCCTAGGCTCCCTTTCCTCGCGACACTTAATTTACCTGACTTATCGAGACTTACGAACGATCCTGTGGCTCATGACCCGGCTTGGCCGGCTGTCCCTACCAAGCTTCCTTCGTACATACCTAAGTTCAAAGGAAAACCAGGAGAGGATCCGAGTGAACACGTTACAACATTCCACCTATGGTGCTCTTCCAATTCATTGCATTAGGACTCAGTCCGTTTGAGACTATTTCAACTCACCCTTACAGGGCCTGCAACGAAATGGTATATAGAGTTACCTAGGGGTGCCTTTACTTTTTTCGACGATCTTGCGATGAATTTCCTTAATCACTTCTAGCTACCAGTGCGCTATGATGTTGGTACTGAACTCTTGTCGACATTTCGGCAAGATAAAGCCACCCATATTTCTGATCATATTCAGGAGTGGCGTAGACGAAAGAGATTAATCAAAGCCTTTATACCGCCGGAGTTCCTCCTTGAGTGGTTCCTCAGATATTTATTGCCATATATCGCGAAGGGTGTTTCCACATCCAGAGTGTAGAATGAGGAACAAGCCATCTTTAGGGCACAGGAACTAGACTTGATCTATGCTCAGTCTGGTTTGTTATATGAGATTAGACCTAATGCTCCTCATTCTAGTTTCGATCCCAAGGTCAAACCTGGACCACATGCCAATGGCATTGTGGGTAGTGCAAGTAAGAAACCTGCAGGTTCAGTTGTGAAACAAGTTGCTCAGTTGTCTATCAACCAATCTGCCTCGGGACAAGCTTCGGCTTCGTCTCAGCTTGCCCAAGTGGCGAATGTACTTGCTGTGCAATCGTCCGACCAGAAGGGTAACCAACAACCTGGAAGGAATAGAAAAAAGGGTAAAAACAATAATAATAAGAAGGGTGGGAATAAGAATGAGAATGCCAATAATAATGACAAGAACAATAAAAATGCTGGGGGGGACAAGCAGAATAAACGTAAGGTTAAGTTTCCTTGCAAGCTTTGTAAGGACAATCACCTCACTTACTTGTGCCCTAGGATGGATGAAGCTTCGAAGTTCATAGCACAGGGCCCAGCTGTGTTAACGAACCCTTTACCGCATAACCAAAATATGAACTCGAAGTCCCATGATCAATCTAGTGATGAAGATCCGCTTGAAACTAGTGGTCATGGGTGCATTAATATGGTCCGTGCCGCGAAAGTTGTGATGCATGCGAAAGCTTATTCTTCGTCACAACCCAACCCAGGAAAAGAGCTTGATCCACCAGGAACCCCTTTGCATATTGAGAAACCAGTGGATAAACCTGAGGCCGCACCTCGCATTCCTAAGGGGGTACTTAAGCGTTCGGGTCATAACCCAAATGCCCGAGCCGCCCAGAATTATTCAGTTGTCGAGGACTTGGGTCATACTCCTTGTGCGATGTCTGCATTGGAAGTGCTTCAGAGTTGTCCATTGCAAAGGAAGGCTTTGCTTTCCACTCTTGGTGTGAATGGTGATGATTCTTCCTCAGTGATCAAATTTGAAATCGCAGGACATCAGCCTCGCTTGCCCTACTATGTGTCCCTTTTGGTGCATGTAGAATGTCTTAATATGATCGTCAAGCGTACTATGATTGACGAGGTCGCTGCTGCTTCTATGATGTCTCTGTCTTGTTGGAAGGGTCTTGGTTCTCCTGAGTTGTCAAAGTCTACGACCATGTTAACTGCTTTTGATGGGAGATCGTTTAGGCTGCATGGTATCCTTCCTTCTCTTAAAGTCCGTTTGGGAGGGAAGACCGTTGCGATAGAGGTTGAGGTGGTTGATGCGCCCCTTGACTACAATCTCTTACTGGGAAGGAATTGGATGTATAGTATGCAAGCCATTGCGTCTTCCGTATTTCACGTTGTATGCTTTCCTCATAATGGGAAGATTGTAACGATTGATCAGATGGCATTCAAGAATCCGCCTGTTAGTGCATCTTCAGAAGCTTCGGTTCCAAAAGTTGAACATTCCCAGCCGGCAACTGGGAGTGTGGGTGTAGGTATGTATCCATTCCTCATGGGAACCTTTAGTTGTCCTGCACCCGTCCTCATGATAGGATCTAGTTTTGATGGTGCTTCCACATCTACGAGATCGGTGCCTTTTCGCACAAGTCATATGGGAGATCCTTGGATTCTTCCTTCACCGAGTCCTTCAAGTGAGGCCATTGAGACGAGTGTGCCGTTGCCTGCAGTCATGATAGCTTACCAAGATAATCTCCAGTCTGCTGCAGAGCCTTGTTCTTCTTCTTCATGGACAGAGGAGGAAGACCCCTATGTACTGCCGGCATGGGCAGTACAGTCTTCTCATGCCCACGATTGCCTTGATACGGTTTTCCCTTCAGATGAAGTCATCATCAAGGCTATGTCGGGAGTTGAGCCACCATGGGAGGAACTTCATCATAGATCATATTTACTTCCAGAGCTTGACCTTTTGGAGCATGAGGATTATAGGGAGATTCTTAGACAGAAAGTTGGTAGACCCATGATTCCATTAAGCTCTCCTGGTCAGATGGCTGATGGAAACATGGCAAACATATCGTCAACTATTCCTATCAACATTTCTCGCAACCATGGTACAATTGAGAATGTCTACATTGGGGCGGACTGTTCCCAAGATGAGGTTCGCGAGTATACCGAGTTGTTCAAGGAGTTCCGTGATGTTTTTGCTTGGTCTTATGATGAGATGCCAGGGATTCACCCTCAGATTGTCGAACACGAAATTAAGACTTACCCCAACGCTAAGCCTATTCGACAACATTTACGTGCGGTAAATCCTAGGAAAGCACCCGCCATAAAGGCAGAGATAGAGAAGCTATTGAAAGCTGGTTTCATCTATCCCGTTCCCTTGACGGAGTGGGTTTCAAACCCCATTCTGGTGGATAAGAAGCAAGGAGCGATCCGTATATGCAATGATTTCCGTGATTTAAATTGTGCCTGTCCTAAGGATAACTTCCCCACACCGTTTATAGATCAGATTTTGGATGAGTGTGCGGGTAGCGATGTGTTCTCCTTTATGGACGGCTTTTCCGGGTATAATCAGATTCAAATTAAACCTGAGGACCAACATAAGACCGCATTTATTTGTCCTTGGGGAACATTTGTGTATTGGAAAATGCCTTTCGGCCTTAAAAACGCCGGAGCTACATTTCAGTGGGCAATGACCTTGATTTTCCACAATCTCAAGTCCATTATTGAAGTATTTTTGGATGACCTCGCTGCTCATTCTCGCATGAGGATGCATCATTCTTATCACTTGAGATTGGTGTTCGAAAGATGCCGGCACTATGCTGTTAGATTAAACCCTCATAAGTGCATCTTTTGCATGAAATCATGTCATTTGTTAGGATTTATCGTTTCGAAAGAGGGTATAAGAGTCGACCCTTTGAAGGTTGAGGCAATACTTCAGTTGTCTCCCCCGCGAAATATTCGTCATCTTCAGTGTTTACAAGGCATGGCAAACTTCCTACGAAGATTTGTTGTCAATTTCGCCAATTTGACTAGAGGTTTCATGCGTCTCCTGAAGAAGGATACTCCCTTTGAATGGGATGAGCGAGCCCAGGAGTCCTTTGATGCACTTAAGCAAGCCCTAGCATCGGCCCCGGTGATTAGTCCTCCGGATTATAGCTGTGATTTCCTATTATATGTGGCCGCATCTTTAGAGATGATTGGGATGGTTTTGGTTCAGGAGGATGAGGAGCTCCAGGAGCATGTCATATATTATCTGAGCTGAAACCTTATTGACGCAGAGATTCGGTATTCTCATGTCGAGAAGCTTGCCTTAGCTACCGTACATGCGGTGCAGCATTTGAGACATTATATTCTCCTTCGAAAAACTTTGGTTGTTGCCCATGTCAATCCATTTCAGTTCATCCTCACACGTAGGATGATTGGGGGAAAATTTAATAAATGGATTTTCATCCTGCAAGAATTTGATCTCGAATTTGTTTCGGCAAAATCGAAGAAATCTTTAATCTTTGTAGAGCTCATATCGGATTTTCTGAGTGAGGCTGAGGATTCGGTATGTGAAGATACGTTCGTTGATGAACACATTTTCTTGATCTCAACGGCTGACCCATGGTATGGTGATATCATAGTATATTTGCAAATGCAGAGGACCCCTACTCACCTCTCGCGAGATGAGCGACGTCGATTACGTCACGTTTCCAAGAACTACCTCATAGTGGACAATACTTTGTACCGCCGTGGAGTAGATTCCCTTTTACGACGTTGTTTAACTCATGATGAGGCTGAGGTAGTGCTTAATGATTACCACGGAGGGGCATGTGGTGGTCATTTATCTGGGCTTTCTACAGCTCAAAATATTTTGAGAGCAGGATATTTCTGGCCGTCAATCTTCAAGGATTGTATTGAAGCGGTCAAGAGGTGCCACCCTTGCCAGTTGTTCGCACGTAACATGCGCTTGAAGCCTACCCCATTACACCCTATTATCATCGCCGGTCCCTTCACCAAATGGGGGCTAGATTTTATGGATTGCAACCCAGCTTCGGCTGGGGGGCACCATCATATCATAGTGGCTGTCGATTACTTCATGAAATGGGCTGAGGCAATGCCTATAGTAAAATACGACGATGAGACAGCCGCTCACTTCATATTCAACCAAATCATCTCTAAGTTTGGGATTCCGAGAGAGCTTGTCACTGACCATGGCTCGCACTTTCAGAATCGTATGATGGAAGAGTTGGAATCCAAGTTAGGATATAAGCAAGAGCACTCCTCTTCTTACTATCCTCAAGTGAATGGACAGGTTGAAGCAGTGAATAAATCACTTAAGTCCATTCTCCAACGAACCATCGCACAAAGCAAGACGAATTGGCATATTATGTTGTACCCTGCTTTGTGGGCATATCGAACCGCGGTAAAAACTGCCACTGGTTTTTCTCCATATCAGCTTGTTCATGGAGTGGAGTCAATATTGCTGGTTGAATGCGAGATTCCTTCGTTGAAGTTAGCCGTGGAACTCTTACCAGACACTTCACTTTTGGAGGAGCGTTTGGTTCACCTTGAGCAACTCGATGAGAAGCATAGAGATTCCTTGGTGACTTTAGAGGTTAATAAGCATCGTGTGAAGGCCCAATACGATAAGTCTGTCCGTCTGAGAGTGTTTAGTGAGGGAGACTTGGTCCTTTTGTGGGATCAATCGAAAGAACCCTTGGGGGAAGGGAAGTTCAATCCTATCTGGCGTGGTCCTTACGTGGTTAAGCGTGTATTAGAGAAGGGTGCCTACGAGTTAGTGGATTATGAAGGGACAGTCTTGGCAGAGCCTAGAAATGGGATCTATCTTAAGAAATACTATGCATGATCTTTAGCCAAGACTGTTTGTTGTATATTATTGTACAGCTTTTTTGCATAGTTAGGTCTTGTTTATCGTGATCGGGTTTGTGATTAGTTTCCATTTCTTGTGGCAGATGTCAATGGAATCTTCCACCTACATAGGATTCGCGGATGGTGCAAGCCATCACACTCAGCACTCAGCATCAGCTGCTTGGGTGATTTATACTCCTATGGGTCATGTACTGTCTTCAGGAGGTGTATGTCTATGGCCATCTTCCAACAATGTTGCTGAATATAGTGCCGTTATCGAGCTTCTATGGGATGCAATTTCACATGGTGTTCTCTCTCTTGACGTACGTCTTGATTCAGAGTTAGTAGTGTCACAGCTCAATGGTTTGTACCATGTTAGAGATCCGACGTTATTGAGGAGATTATTATGTGTGAGATTGCTAGAACGGAAATTTGAGAACATAACATATATACACATTCCAAGAAATTATAATCAAATTGCTGACTCATATGCTAACTATGTGTTAGATTGGCATTTGTTTCATTCATTATAAATTAATCATAAACACAATTTTTACACATGTAAATAAATAAACCGATCACCATAAAACTTTTTTATATATACATCAAAAATGTGGTAATACATAATACAAAATTGGGGCTTTGAAAGCCACCATCATATACACAATAGTACAAAATAGATACACTCCCAGGTGTCTAGTCCTGTGGAGGTGGATGAGGGTTGTGATCATGATATGTCACCACGGCTCTAGCTAGCCGCCGGAATAAATGCACCCATGCGCGTGGTACACCCACCACCTGTCTCTGCATAACCTCAGGCAAGTCCTCGACTTGCGCCATGAGAATCCTGTGAGTCAGTCGCACGAAGTTGGTATGGATGCTTTGGAGCATTTGCTCTGCATCCACACCGGTGATATCGTCTCCTCTTCCCCTCTGTCTATGACATGGGAAGCCCTCTGGTCGCCATGGTCCCACATCTGCACATGAATGGTAGATGTCATTATGTATTGTCACCCAAAACCATGTCTTTTTGATTCCATTAATCAAGAAAACACAAAAAAATTAAATACTTCAAAATTTTTAAAAAGAGTAAGGGTCGAGATTCGTTACCTATGTCTCCATATGCTGACCCTGGTGGTAATGGCATGTTCGGGTCTCCCTGGAAGTCTATCCTTGCATAAGGGTAGTCCTCTATGGCAACAATCTGTCATCGCCACCATGGAAAAAAGTCTGCTAGATAAGGGTTGGACACCCTACCACCCCCCAGTCTACGCATCGTGTCTGCCCAACGTCGTTGGATTGGATCTCGAACCCCGTGGAGAGGAAAATCCACTCTAGGGCTCAATCCTGGAACACGCTCGAAGAAAAATGTGCTCAAGATACTGCTGAACCCGAAGTTCCGTATCCTACCTGCCTTGCACTCACTGAGCTGATGTTTCATGTTGCTCAGTAGGGAAGTGCTCCAGTCATAGATGGCTGGTGTCATGCACTCCACCGCATAGAACATCAGTGGCCGAGAGGCCTGATGGAGTGATGCTAAGCCTGCTATCCTGCCCAACGTTAGTAGTATGGCCTTTAGGCCCATCACCTGTATAGTGTTGGTGGGAACTTGGCTCCCCACCTTCTCCATCTCTGGATAGCAGTACATAGCTATGTACTCATCGATAGTCAGCCCATGACCTGGCCCTCCTCGGGAACGAAGGTTCACCATCTCACCTCGTCGTGATAGACCTGTGATAAAGTAGATATCCTACACCTCAATGGTGAGAGACATGCCGTCTAGCCGGAAGGACTCTGAGTCCGGATCCCAATAGTCTACAAGCATCTGTAGTAGTCCTGGTTTGGCCCTCAAGCCACCTAGGCACCAAAACTTGTAGAGTCCGCATCTTCTTAGAGCTTCTTGAGCCATTCTGTCAGCCCTTACTGCTTCGTCTACGTCACTGTGCTCACGTTCTCGCCACTCTAGCACCATCCTACATGAGAATTTGACCAAAATGTCCATTAGATTCTTGTAAATCCTTATGCGCGGCGTCATATGCGGCTGTTTTGAAAACAGCCGCGTATGTACGCGGTTTCTGGTCCTTTTTCCATGTATAGCCAGCCCTATACGCGAAAAAAGCCTCGATACCTGCGTGGGCCGTAGCGCTCATGTAAGTTTGGCCTTTAAAAATTCATTTGACCATGAAAAATTATAAAAATTGTATTGAAATGCAAGCAGAGAACATGAGTAAATACCTGGAAGAATCGGTTGTGAATTCCGTCGGCTAGATCTCCTGGAATTTGCAGTTGAATATCAGAGCTCAAACGAGTAAAAGTTTCAAATGATTTCTATTTTTTACTATTTTTAGAAAAATTTTCAAATATTTGAAATTTTTTACCCCCTTTCCTATAGTTTTGACCGTTTCTAACCATTTTGGACCGTTTCTGACCTAATCTGTGATGTAGAAAACCATTTTCAGCGCCGTTTCAGCCTTTGGGTTGACCCATTCGTACTGATCTCAGGTATAACATCTATACTGGCATATAGGTTAGGTTCACCACCGTTTGCATTTTGCATGACCTTATGACCATGTCACTATATCCTTAGGTACGAACCCACTCTATTATGTCACGGAACCTTCTTGCTGCTATAGAAGTGGCATGATATGAGTGGTAGAGCCTCACCTTACATGGGTACCCTAGTTAGCACCTTATTTGCATTTGGTGCCCATGCCGATGTTTCCCCCTTTAGGGTGTGGGAGTCCGTTGTATAGTATTGCCATGAAATTTAGCAAGAGCCTCATACTCCTCTTGATCTTATGCTGGCCGTGACCCCCCGGACTCCCTTGTATCAAGTTGTGGATGCATTATCATGAGCTTTGCCTGTCTTATTGAGCTTTATTCCAGCTCCCCTGACATTGCGTTTCAGCCATATAGCCGAGCTTGTCTCATGACTAGCCATGCAGAGCCTTTATTTATATCCTTCACAGCTTGATTCCCTTTTTACCGGGAGGGGATTTTCCCCCGAGTGTCGATATCCTACACATGTATCCTTGCATTGAGCATAAGTATGTTCCACTGCTTGGAACTAGTTTGTTTGCCCTAAATGACACTCGTCTCCTCCTAGTTTGTAACTATAAAGCTAGTTTATTCTTTTTTCAAGCTTTTCAAATAACTAAAAAAGACCAAAAAAATTAAAAAACCAAAAAGCCGGACAAGAAAAGATATTATCTTTGGCAGCTGTCGAGTCGTGTCGCCTTCGAACAGAGCACTGTATATCACATCCATTGGTTGGGTTATAGTTTGACTTAGGAGCTGTACTCGTTATCTGAGTTTTATCTCCACCGACTGGTTAAGATTCTAGTCCCTATGGAGCCTCTATTGATGCCTCCTGCGTCATAGAGATGTCCTAGTTTGTATATCGAGTATATGCTGCCTTCATTTAGTCACCATACGCCGTTATGCTCTTGTTCGAAGGAAGTTGAAACCTGAGTCGGCCATTCCTCAGTTATCTTGACTTTGCATGTCGGCCATTCCCGGTACAGTTACTGGTTACTGGTACAGT
>LPNX011096110.1:1078-181760 GCA_001517045.1 Pseudotsuga menziesii | reverse complement strand
AGGACATGTACTCGTAGCGGTTTGTGTAGAAGACCTTCCAGATTGGTGGCATCCACTATATGCTACCTCCTTGATCGTGCCAGTGTTCATGAGATTTTAGTTCTCGTGACTTGTTCCAGTATATGTCAGACATTTCCAGCCACTATGGAGATCTTGATCTGTTATATATATTTAGCCTTTGTGGAGATCATGGTCCTTTGTATATCTTCATCATGGAAATTCTGATCTATGTATATTGTACGTGGCGATGACCACATATGTGTTATCATGTTTCATGCCTATTCATGGCCATTGTACTCTTATGTATCCGGGACTGCTATATGTATTTGCAGTTATATGCAGAGTTGTATTATGGTATTATGCTGATTGGGTGGCTGGTCTTCCATTTGGGTACCTTCATCAATTCACTTATGGGATGGACTTATAATGTATTTCGGCCATCGTATAACCCCTCTGATCTCATACATTAGGGGGCATATGTTATAGCGGATTTCACCACACTAGGTGAATCACACATTGTATGGCCTTCCCCTGTTCCGCTGCAGACTCATTAGCCCCTATGGACCACTTTTTGTCTTTTGATGTATCATTGACCATCCCTAAAAACATTAGAAAAATGATATACGCGGCCTTTTCCCTGATAACCGTGTACATACGCGGATATTCCCTCTATAGTCACGTACATCGGGATGTGTACATAATCCAAAATCCTTTGGAGCATTCCTTGACTTGGATCCGACTCATATGACTCCTGGCCTTCCATATGCCTTGAGATCGCACGGATTTGACCTTTCAGTATCCATTTGAAAAGCTATATAAGGAACCCATTGAGACATTGAAAGCATAAGAGAGAATTGAGAGTAACGAAACTATAGTCCATTGTTGCCAAAACTTATGCTTGAGTCTGCATCCCTTTATCCCTTGGAGCACTGTTGTGTTCTTCCCAAGCTTGCCTTTTCCTAGTAAGCTTGCTATCGAAGTGATGGAGGATTGAGGTGGTGGAGGCCCAAGTGGGGGATTCAGTTTCTCTGGTTCGCAGACGTGCCGTCAGAGGTTGTCACTTGTAATCTCTGATTCATATTAATAGAAATATCTTTTCCTGTCCAGTAATGTGTATTTGAATGAATATTGTATCCATTGGAATATGTCAAATGCTTATACATTATTGATTATATATGCTAGAATAGATCTAACACCATGAAATATAGTATGCTTGTATTGTTTACTTGTTGTTGAGGACGTGTTATAACAATTCAAGCTGAAGATTGAAAAGCTCAACAGGGATCTACTTCAACCGTTCGGAATAAGGTACGAGGTTCGATCCTTTAGTGTTAGATGTTTTTATTTCTATTGCATATTGGGAAAGATTGATTTCTAGAGTCTAGCTGTCTGTTGTGGTACCCCAAGCCATAGGAATTTCTCTCCGTAACAGATAGGATGATATATCTATTTTTTTAACTATAGTAAACATAGACTGGAGTGAGAATGTCAATTCACTATACGTGAATAAGTTGGAACTAAATGTTGTAATAGTAAATAGTAAATAACTAGAGTGAAATTAGCAAATCCCAACTTAGGGTAAAGGTAACAAGGTGTGCATTTTTCGTAGGATTAGTTTTAAAAAAGAATTGGAGGTGAAGAAGGGTTGGGCCTGTTGGGTGTAGGGGAATACCTCCTTTGTTGATATGTTTATTGAAAAGTTGATTTTAAATTGAAATCTTGTTAGCTTCAATGCTATTTTTGTTAATTATGTGATGTATACCTCTTAGTAGCAATTTTTTTATTGTGAATTCTTCTGCTGAAAACTCTGATTTTTGATAGTTGGAAGTTGTTGTTACATCATTTGTGGCATCAAAGTGAAGATCATGGTATGTAGAGGAATTTCTTTCAATTGGAGGAAAAGAGAAAGGATTGAGGCCATGCTTGAGTTCAAGTAAGTTGTTGGTGCCATTTAGAAGAGCTGAAAACGTTATGAAGACTTGAAGATTTGGAGATTGAACAACAAAGAAATAGGCCTATGCATGAAAGTGATGCAGATTGTAATAATAAGGGAGAGTAGAATGAAACAAGAGCATAGATGGACATACTACGAGTTGTTGGGACATGAATCTCTATGGTAGGAGCATTCTCCGAAGGAAAGAGTGAGAAATGGGTGGGAAAAGTTTTAAACTTGAACAAGATGGTTTCCAAGTACAAAGGAAATTATTTTCCCACCAATTCTAAAAAACGTATGTTTAAGAAGATGTAAAACATTCAACAAAGGGTTCTCAGCCTAAAACAATATAGCGAAGAATTTTAAAAGCTAGTCATTAGGGTTGGTCATGGTGAGGAATATGACAAGATTTGGTCAATATATGTGAATGGGCCACGAATAATCATGCAAGATGAATTGAGTATGCATAAAATGCATTCACTAGAGTAGGCTTATTGATTAGCCATTCGAGTGTAAGTTAAAATATCTAGAGCTTTAAGGGAGGAAAATCCAAATGGAAAACACTACTTGAGATAAGGATAGGGAGCTATTGATGAAAGAGAAACACCATTATGAGGAAAACGATTAGAATAAGATAGTTCTTCTTGACTTGCACCAATAATATATCTTTTTTGAGCAAGAGGTTGTGAAAGAGGTTATACTAGAGGGAAGGGGTTTGTTAATTATTTTTTGATAACTTGAACATTATGCATTTGAATACATGGAAATCATGAATGAAGGAAACTAGGCAATAGCCAATGTGGCTCAAGAGACAATATCTTGTTCAAGAAACAACTTTAGTTGCAACAAAACAAGGAGAAATTTTAATGTTGAGAAGAGTGTCGTTAAAGCTAGAGCCTAGCAGAGGATGAAGATGCACAATGTCCAAGCAAGATCATTTTTTGAACAAAATGCAATGCAGACGGGAAGTGTTGCAAGTTGATTATAGATGGAGGAAGCACGAACAATTTAGTGTCCATTGAAATGGTAAGGAAATTGAACCTAGAGTGTGTTGAATTTTCAAGATAGCTAGGGTTTTAAACAAAAAGTTAAACTTTTAAGAAATAAATTTCATCTCTTTCAACTTTAACACTCACTAAGGATCATCGTATTAAGGTTAGAATTTAATAATACTAAAAATCTAATTAACAAGAATACAATTCTAATTAACAAAATACTTTTACTTGAAAGAAGGAATCTTCCTTATACTCAATTTTTTAACTTTCAGATCAGACTTTTCCTCTCAGAGGAAAGTCAATAAAATGGAACAAATCTAGCCCTTACCTGAGGGCATGGGCATACCTAAGAGAGAGAGAGAGAGAAGTGCTCAGGAATAGGGTTGGTAATTTACAATATAAGGTACAACAACTTAATGAGGGCATAATATAACCAAAAATCAACTCCAAGAATTTAACTACAACAGTTAACAAGTTCCTAGTAGTGAATGTCAACGAAAAGACCCTCACTACAGTGGATGACAAGCCCAAAGAAGACTAAAAAAGTGGAAAACAATCACAAAGGATGCTGCAATAGTGGATGATGACCATAAGGGAAGCTAAGAAAAACCCTTAACACAGTCAGTGGCAGCCCCAACAAAGTCCACACAAATAGTGGTAACCTCAACATAGTATGCACAAGCAGTGACAACCCTAACATAGTCCACTCAAGCAATGGCAGCCACAATGAGGAAAGAGGTACCCACAAATAGTCCAAAACAAGAAACTATATTCATAAGAAGACATAGGGCACCTTCTAAACAATCCACATAGGTAGTGGCAGCCATAAGGAGACACAAGGAACCCTCTAGACAGTCCATAACAACAAGTGGCCCTCTCAAAGCAATCAATATAGGAAGCGATAATCACCACACAAGAAACAATATCCTCTAATAGTCCAAAACCGATAGCGGTACACTCATACTATCCCACACAGTAGAGGACTTCTTCATAAGACAGTTTTAGTAGTGGATGAAAACCCTAGGAAGTCACTATAGTCCCAAAAAGATATTAAAAACCAAGAAACAACTCCAATAATGATAATAACAACATATAGTAGCTACAAGAAGTCACCATAGTCCTAAAGACATACCCTAGCATCACGCAACAACCTTAGAATAGGTATTAACAACAGATAACAACCACCAGGAATCACGACTCACATGTGTAGCTTTTATAGCCCTTGAAATGGAGCAAAACTGTGAAGGAGAGCTAAATGGAAGAGAGATCCCAAGCAATAACAACCTAGAAACCCTAGGCGTAACCCCAACAAGTGTAACAAAACCTTAGAGCAGTCATACAATAAAACAGAGCTGAGTTTCCTCTTGAAGACACTTTACAATGAAATGTTTACACATGAATTCATAATATCTCAATGACCTCCTAGAAGGTTCTCCTTCTACCTTCTAATCCTTCATTAAATTTAGGGTAACTCAAACAAGGTCAAGACACCCAACCTTTTAGTAAGTTTCCCACATATAAAAAAATAATTCAAATTTAAGGCGTCTTAAGAGAAGGTACCAAGAACAAAACCAAGGGTCAAGTTACCACACTGAAAAGGGGGGTGTTAGGACATAGGACCATCAAGGGAGGGGTCAACACAAGACCAAACCAAAGTAAGGCTAACGACAATTCAAGGTGGGAAAACAACCCTTCAACAAATAGGTGTAACAACAAGATGGGAAAACAACCCTTCAACAAAGAGGTGTAACAACAAGATAGGAAAACAACCCTTCTAACCATAGAACAAGGTGGGAAGACAAGCCTTCTAACCACAAGGAAGGGAAACCAAGCCTTTATCTTTCTCTTTCAATGTATGTGGTCCACAATTGTTCCATACACTAAGTGGAAATTTATCATCACCATATAAGGAAGGTTCACACTAGATGATGTGATCCTCTGGTCCTCTTCACTGCTCCTAAGGAAAATGTTAGTGACTCCATCAAGGGGTGTCCAGTACCTTGATGAAACAACCTATCTCAACCATCTTGAATAACTAGGAGAGGAGGACATCACACATTAACTAACCAAGACCTGCTTGATTAATTGACCAATAATACACCTAAAGGACCTTCTTGGTCTTTGACTAGGCTGTCTCTATCTCTACCTGTAGGATCTGCTTGGTGCTCATGACAAAGAAACTATCTGGTCCCTGACCAGAATTCCCTAGAGACATACAGGGGCCCTAGCGACATTATAGGGACTTTTACATGGCTCCTACCTACTTGGTCCTAGACCAAGAAATGCCGTAGACCGTTGGGAGTCCTAGGGTACCTGTTAGGGACTTACACTACCTAGTTAACGAACCAGGAACCCTAGTTAAGTGAGTAGGGTACCATTCAGAGAATGACGCTCACAGTTGCACTATATTTAACATAGTGTACACCTCACCCTCATCCATACAATCATGAATACAAAAGGGTTATAGTAGGTCATTGTTGCTCAATGATTTTCAATGAGATTCCTTCCTTTTATTCTTTATCCATTGAGATTCATTTTCCTAGCTCTCCAAGCCCAAGCTCCTATTATCTTAGCATCAAATAAGTATTTTAATAAAACATGTCAACTGTAAAAAAGGTGATGTAATTTCTAACCAAACACATTAAAACCAATATAATAACTACTTCACAAATAATGTAAGCAATTTACCTAACCCTAATGTAAGTCAAATGAGTGCCTTTAACCTTCCCCCAAAAGACTATCCAAGTGTAAATCCAAAACAAATTTAAGAGGTCTCCCCAACTAGATTTCAATCCAACTATGACACCTACATAAGCTCAAATTGTACATCTTTTAAACATAAAACCTATTTAAGGAAACTTGCTTCCTTAACTAAACAAGAACTTAGTCAACCATGGAGGTCCTCAAACACATCCTCTCAACATTTTCCAAAGCATTAAAGGTTTTGAAGAGAACTCGCCACAATTCTACAATGAAACAAAAACTTTGACCAAGGTTTTCATTCCAACCATCAGTTTTTTCAATGGGGGGTTCTTAGGGAATTTCTATTGTGCTAAGATGTGGCTGGAAATAAGAGGAAAAAAACATTAAGGTTTGTTTCCAAGCTTTACCACCTAGAAATAAGTGACTAGTTTGAATGAGCTAGTTGAACTCCTTTGAATTGACCTCAAAGTGAATAGAGAATATGATTCTCTTATTTCCCCCCCTCTTTCTACACTGCAGTTTCCCTATGTCTCTACCTCGTCCTCAATCCTCTTGTGTTTCGGCTATATAAACTCATCAATAACTAGAAAATACATTATATTCCCTTCATTGTGATGAATTAACTAATTACTAATATATGAGTACAAACATCCATGGAAAAATAACATTTCATCATATTCTTATTAACTAGTTTGAATTGGTAGGGGAGGATAATTTATGGCTGGTAGGTGCCTTATACAGGATGCAAATTGGTAAAGACTAACATTGAAAATGAAATATATCTTTATGTCTATAATTATGATTGTCAATTGTGATAATTAAGCGTTACAAGTAAATTGACATAATTACGTCAAATTCCAATTATGCAGAGTCATTATTTTCATTTAGACAATAAATGAATTACTACGTAGTAAACATAGGAATTCATATGTTGATAATAGGCCAGGTTGAGTAATTAGTGTACCCAAGTCTTAAAACATAGATAGGAATCATTTTAATGAAATCAAAACAATTTAATAGCAGTTGGTATATGAACCTTGACAACCCTGAATGTTACATATAGGTTTTGACAACCTATTTTCTATTCTAAACATTTAGTATTTAGTTCTTTAAGAAAGTTAAGCACCTATACTAGATCTAATATGAGGATTCTTGGAGTGATAAGTGATGTAATTCAACTTACACACGTAGTTGTCTATGTTGAAATAATGTAGCCTCAAAGAATATTCTACTTGTACTTCACATTGTTGTTATTCCTCCTTCGAGAGATGTCACTGATGTAAAAGGTCACGTAAAAGTCATGAGGTAAACCATCCATTGTAAGTCGGGTCAATAATACCCATAAAATAAGAATATAATTATTATTTTGAAGTTTACCTAAGTAGGTAGGCCTTGTCAGTTATATAGGTCGACCAAGTTAGGTAAAATGTCAATTGGGAAGATTAGTATAAATAGGGATGCACCCTCCCTCATTTATACACACTCAATCACACTTGTATTGCGCAAGAGAGAGAAAGAAGGAGATAAATAGAAAAAGGAGAACCAATGTCTTTGGTGTTTTGCACTTATTCTTTGGGTTTGATCTCTCACTTGATGGGACTTTGGTATTTTGTCATTGCATACTGGTAATCTATATTGAGGAATTTTTTGATGGGCTTTTCCCTTTAGGATTTCCCAGGGCAAGTTCTTGTGTACCTTGTGATTGTGTTTCTTTCAGTGATCATCTTTATGCTGTTATTGTGAAAATGTATTAAATGCTAATCAAGTTAGGACTTAAGCAATGGAATCATAGAAAAATTGACGTGGTATCAGAACTATCCTGAAAAAGCATCTTTCATTAGGTAAATATCTCTCTCCTTCTTTAGACAAGAAAATTAGGGTTTTCTACTAAAGTGGAATTTTTGAGTGCAAGTGACATAGGGAAGTGTGCCCCTCCTAGGAACATATTTTTGCACCAAGAGATAATTTTTTCAGTGGGAATATCCTTCGAAAAGACAAGCCCTAGTTTGTCTTGGAACTAGAAAGCCAGAAAGCCAGAAAACCAGAAAACCAGAAACAAAACTAGAAACTGCAGTTGAAACAATAAAATATGTTTCTTATAAAAATAACCAAAATAAATAAGCTAAAAAATCCATGAATGGATAATAATAATATAATTGACAAATATCACAGGGACTTCACTTAGTGAACCTCTCACATATCACGTGCGATCGTGGGATATTAAAGAATACCCTTAATTTCAAGAGATATTGACCCATACTCTTTTTGTTGAAACCCCCTCCCAATACTTAAAACCTCCTCCCCACCCCTTTTTATATCTCAATCCTTATAAACCACCCTAAGCAGCCCCACCTTAAACCCCTCATCCCCCCAATACCTACAATATATTGGTACAATTTTTTATAATTTTAAAACCCGCAATATGAACTAACGTGATAGGATATTGGCCAACAAGTGAAGCCCCCGTGACAAATATGCGATGATAATTTACATTTATAAGGGTTGGAATTATATAAGTCCATTCGTGACTTTCCAATGTAAAGTCACGACTCTTTAACACTACAACTAAGTGTTAACCACACAAGCTACTAACCGTTTGTTGGTTGATGTATACAGATGTTAAAGGATATCCATTATGGATATACGAAACAAACATTAACATAGACATCAACCAATATAATGTGGATATATGTGACATAGTACCCAGATGATGTCCATATGGGAAGTGACTCAAACAATCTCCATCACGGCCTGGGTAAGATATGAAACAAAAATATCCCAGGGTCTTCAAACCAATCCAAAACTGATATGATCCTAATAACCATGTGAATAAATGAGTTGAAGTCAAACATAGTAAGAACCACTTGATTACTAGTCAATGATGTAAATTGTTAACAAGTGTGAGGGAAATCTCCAGTGATGACAATGGTTCCAAAGGTATCACAATACATTTTGACAAATGCGAATGAATGATCTAAATTCAAGCATCTGCTAAATCATCTGATCATAGATCAATGATGTAAACCTACCATCAAAGGTGAGAAGACCTGCCATTAAGGCATGCAATTTTCAAGGTATTGGGTGGTTTCTAAATCTAATCCCTGGATGATGTGTTGGTGTCGACATGGACAGATTCATCGAAGGAGGGCCATGATGTAGCCCACTTCATCAACAAGATACTGATAATGAATATGGAATAACCTAAGGGGTGCATGTAAATGATACTAAGAGACTAGTTCAGGGACGACCGATATGATAGAGGGATCAATAAGTGCAAAGTTTGACTCAGATGGAGGAATTCTCTTAACATTTCATGGAATGACACATGACATAACATCATTGACTCAACAAGACAGAGGGCAAGACATAATGCAACATGAACAAGGCATTCCTCAAATGATCCAAAGGAATAAAGAGACTCATAGACTTGAAATGACCCAAAGACAAGATGATGACCCAACTATTTGAATAGAAATCAAACAAGTGCCATGTTCAACGGTGACAACAAGCTTCAATAAATAAAGATCCAGACACATTTCCCTTCCCTTAATCCCCATAATGATTGACGAGTACCTCTTTGTTTATTAATGAGCTTGAGGAGGATAATAGATGCTTGGTATAAGTCGTCCCTTAGATAATTCCAATCTCACATGTTTTACGAACCTAATAAAGGAGGGGTTTAGTCCCAAAAATGACCCTTCAATGTTTAATTTTAGGAGTCCAAAGAGGGTAAACTTGGTTATTTTTCATTTTTAGAGAGTATGAAAAAATTAAAGAAGACTCTAGGGTGAATTTTTTCATAAGTTTAGTCCCGAGTCCCAAAAAGGTATAAAATAATACCTAGGAGAAATCTCTTAATGAGAAGCTAACTAAGGTATTCCTTCTTTGTAATAATTCCATCAGGTCCAAAAAAGGAGTAAACTATGACTAGATAGACTCTTCTTCAATAACAAACATAGGATTAAAGGGTTTATCGAGTGTGAAGGGAAGCAATATCACTTGTGTTTTTCCATTGATTTACGAGTATGAGGAAACAAACAATAAAATTGACACTATTTTACTAAAGGTTTAACAAGCTTGAGAACATCATAAAAAACACTCAGAATATTTTTCATGTTTAGACTAGAGCATCAAAAAGAAAAGTAAGCTAAAAACCCCCAAAGCCATGGAAATAAATTGGGATTATAACTTCATTGTTTTGTTTGACCTGTAACCTCAAAAGCAAGCATGAGAAACCATAATTGTTAATAAATAAAATGGATTTTTAATGAAAATGGTAAAAAAATAAAAAAATGACAAGGTAAAATAATAAAATATTCTCTCTCAAATTAATAAAAGAAGATGAAAGGGATGCATTTTACCATTGTATTCTTACTCTTCTTGCCAAATATGGTAAAACCCATTTTGTGATGAAACCTTGTGTTGGAGGTTCTAGGCACTTTAGGAAGTAGATTGTTTATTTTGTCAGCTCTAGGTAACCATTCTTGTCCTCCATTTCATTTGTAATGTTGAATCACTATTGTTCCTTATTGTTTGAGATGGATTTGGGGCCAATTTTAGGGAAAAAAACATGTTGAGGTCGATGAACTGCCTTTGCATCCACAGGTTCTAATAGATCCATTTGAAAAATGAGCTCTAGATTTTGTAGGACCAATTATTGCATCATCAAGGAAAAATTGGTATATTCTAGTATGTATAGGATATGATCTGTAGACTTTCATGGATATTCCACTAGAACAATTTGTCACAATGGATCTTGTAACTTAATTCATTATGTTAGCTAAATTCCATAGAATGGTAAATAAACTAGAACTGAAAGGAAAATAAATAGATAAAAACAATACATCCACACAAATAACTCAAGATATAGTTTGGGAAAACCCACTATGGGGAAAAACCAAACTAGAAGTGAGGACTATGCCTTGCATTTTTCTTCTCCAAAATGTAATGCAAATACAAATAAAGTGGTATTCACTCCAGAGTTACCTCTAATGTTGTGGCTTACATGGATTCTATAAGATATCCTACCTCCTTTGTTATACTATAATATCCACTCCCTTACTATTTCTTATTTATAGAAGAATATAATAAGATCATCATAAATGAAACCTCTTTTCCTCCTAACGACCAAGTATTTAACATGTACTAATAGCCATCTAAGGTTAGTTTTATGGTTTGTACATACCTCAACTCCTGATTAGGGTTAAGGTTTTTGAACCTATAGAATGTTATTGAAAGTGCACACATGACTAGATACACATGTGTGGGGAATGAGAGTTGATGTGGAATCCACTCGGTACTATGGTGGTCAAATAATAAGTCAAATTATGGGATTCATAACTTCCTTATATATACTCTGATTGATGAGAATATTGCATCATTGGAAAGACCTAAAGTGTAGAAAAACATCAAGGGAATAGAGCTATTCTAACAAAATTTTGACCCCCCAAAACATTGTTTAGTCCCTCAAATAGGCCTCAAAATATTTTGGACCCCAAATATGCAAAGTAAGACGTGCCCCTAAAATGGGCCCTATAAGGCAATTCATACAATTATTCCACCCATAAAGCACCAAAATAGATGAAAAATTATATATTGATCCAATTCGGATCATACCTCCTCATCTTGGGAATAGTTTGGTCCCCAAAATATTTTTCTAAATTAGGTGAGGAAAATTTTCCTCTACCTTCTCTCTGGAGTACCATTTAGCCTTGCCTAGAAGTTGTCTTTTCAACTCAATTTTCAAAAGGCCATGCTATCGGTGTTTGGTAATTTTGGAATTATTTTGTAAAAATGTCTTTTTCCAAATTTTTTTGAGCATCAAGTGTTAAGTCCTCTATGGTAGGTAGGATATTCTCCTCCTCTTAATGTAACATGGAAGTCTCATAGCGTATCAATTTTTTCACATTCAATATGCAGTACATGCACATGTATGGGGTAGATTGAGTCTATAGGAATAATCTACCACATTGTTCAATACTATAAAATATCC
Source organism: Pseudotsuga menziesii (assembly GCA_001517045.1). Taxonomy (NCBI): domain Eukaryota; kingdom Viridiplantae; phylum Streptophyta; class Pinopsida; order Pinales; family Pinaceae; genus Pseudotsuga; species Pseudotsuga menziesii. The sequence continues at coordinate 170,137 of LPNX011096110.1, read as the reverse complement.
ATATAGTAGAGACTTAATCTTCTTACCAAGACCCTGCAGTCTTTCCTTGTTCAACCGTATCCAAAATCTATATCTCACTTTGAATGATTTCTCAACCTTGTGTTGGTCATGTATGACCTTGTACTTTTCCTATGACTTATTCAATTTCTCTTGTACTTGCAAATGGATTTGTTTGATCCTATCAATGATTTTTTTATCTCTTAATGCTTCACTTATGGTGTCTTCCCTCACCCCTCATTGTTGTCCTTATACAACATCTAGAGGTGAAGGTGAAAAAAATTCAAAACAATTTTCAAAAGAGGAACTACAAATGGAAGTGTGGATGCTCTATTATAAGAGTGTTGAATATAGATCATATTTTCATCCCAAGTTTTTGAATGCTTCTGATTATAGCCCCTCAAAATATGCACGAAATTCCTATTAACTACTTCTATCTACACATCTGTTTATGGATGGAATTCTATAGATCTATTCAACTTAGTGTCCATATTATCCCAAAGTGTATCCCAAAAGGAACAGAGAAATTTGGTCTCCTTGTTTGAGATGATCCTCCTTGGTATCCCAAAGTGCAACCGAACCTGCTCAAAGAACATGTGCACTACTTATTATCATTCGGTGGTATTTTTATAAGGAATATGAATGCAAATATTCAAAAATCAATCAACTACCACAAATAAATAGTCATGTCCCTTCCTAGTGGGTTGTTAACCCACCCCAAAATCCATGGAAATACTTTCTCAAGGTTGAGTGGATATATGTAAGGGATGGTTTAGACCTTAGTTTCTATTACTGGGATTTGTGGTACAACAAAGTGTACATCCTGTAGCAAGGATTTCTCCCTTGCTACAGGGTAGGAATGGCTACCTTCCGTTCGTCTATAGGATGGAAGGACAGGTTCCTGGTGGTAAATGCAAGAAAAACGGATAGAAAATGAAACATAACAGAAATAAAATAAATGGAATGGAAATCCCTCTACAAACACGGTTAGGGTTTAGCTCCAGCTACCTGCATACAACTGTTAGAACCAAAAATACTTGCAAAAACATGTTAAATAATGAACCTGCAAACAAACAATGGATTAGATGAAATCAAATAAACAACACAAAACAACAAGATATACCTTCTCTTGAAGGAATGGGCCACCATGCCCTAGCTTGGAGAAGCACCTCTCTTGAAAGGGGGAGCTATGGCTCAATGGGAGGATGGAGGAGAGGGAGTGTGGGTGGCTTGAGAGACAAAGGGTCTTAAGGCATCCACTTGGGCAGCATAACAGTATACAAGGGATAAGTGTTTTGAGAGTGACCCCCACCCCTCTATTTATAGCTTTTTTGGGCCTTTTTAGGGTTTTAAGCCCCTGGTTGGGGCTTTATCCCCTTTATCACTCTTTTTGGGGTTTTTAGCTCCTTTGAAGGGTTTTAGTCCCTTTTTGGAGGCTTTAGGCTCTTTTTTGTGGTTTTTAAGCCCTTTTGCTCTTTCTTCATGAAAAGTTGATTTTCTTCCTTCTGCGATCCTCCAAATCCAACGGTCCAGAAAGCTTATGACCAGATCAACAGTGCAGAAAGGCATAGAAGGGAGGAAATCTGAAATTGAAAATACTAACAATTTGGTCCTAAAAAGTTGATTTTTCGTGATCTGCCAGATCCAACGACCCAGGATGCTTCCACCCAGATCAACGGTGCAGAAAGGTGCAGAAGGGAGAAAATTGGAAATCGAAAATACTAAGTGGTTTCATTGTGAAAAGTTGAATTTTTGGGTTCCACTTTTCGCCAGATCAATGGTTGAGGATGAATCCAGTGGAGATCGATGGTGTAGAATGATTAAAGGGAAGAAAGGATGATGGGGAGGCAGAAAGACAAAATTGAACTATGAAAAATCTATTATCCCATTCCCCGCCTTCCATAGATCTTATATTGACAACCCATAATGAATCTTGAGGTAAGATCAACAGTTCATAAGAGATTTCATTGGTAAAGATGCGGGCATGAAGGAAACCATTGCAGAACATCAAGGGAGGCTCTGAGCCATTGTTTTTAGCTGGCAGGCATGTTTTCTAGGTGTTCAATTTCTTGTTTTTGTCCATCATGTGCATCCGAGCATGGTTTCCTGTTTTGACTTTTGTGATCATGGAGAATTCACCAGATCAAAAGTTGTTATGATGTCATGCATGCAGGTTTGATCCCCATGCTCTATATTTGGCTCTATTTTGAGGTTGGTATCAGGAGCCTGTTATGCTCTAAATATACCCTCGAAAGAGGAAGAAAGGGTTGATTGTGGTCGAAAATTTCATTCATAAGCCTTAGCACTTGGGCTTTTGTAAATCTGTCATTTTATTGGAAGCTTTAATGAAAAGTATTCCTTGATTTTTCTAAGATTCATCAGGGCATCCCCTGTCTACTCTATTTTTTCTCTGTAAACTCCATTTCATATCTTTGTATTTTATGCTAATGCATTTCTAGTTGTATGTGATGAATTCTCTCTTTGCATCAGATTATGCATTTGTTTATGTGTTTCTGGTAAATGTTTTGGAATTCATCTTATATGCTCCATTGCAGTTACTAGCATCCGATGTTTTTTCTGCTAAAGGTGTGTTTAGGAGATTCATCCTCAGATAGGTGCCTCCTATTACTTCAGACTTCTTCTTATTCCCCCCTGCCATCCCTTTAAAGATATTTTGCTGAACATTGGTGCCTATTTTTCCTCAGATTATGAAGGTCATTGATGGTTATTATTGGCTATAAGTCCTTGAATGTTTCAGGCATTGAATCCACTTTCCCAATGGTATTTCTTGTTTGTCTGTTTCACCACTTTTAAATTTGCAAATGCCTTGTTACCATTAGAAATCTAGCCATTTTGCAAGCTGCTTAAAGTCATATGTATATGTGAATTTCTTTCTATGACAAAGAGGGATCCCTCTCTGATCGTTAGGATAGACTACAGTATAGAGATTTGAAAAGGTTACCCCTGTGACTTCATACCACAACCATAGGAAAATTATAGGGTGATAACATCTTGGTGCCAGTGGCAGGGAGCGAAGGAGAAAATCATCCCTGGGAAAAATGACATCATCCTAGCTCTATGATCTAGTTGAAAAATTGGTCTTAGACACACAATTGGTTGTAGATTCTCTGGCAACTCCACATAAATTTTGAAGGTGACTCCACTGGGAAATACTAGCAGCCAGAAGAACTCACGTGAGGAGAAATCCTGATGCAGAATTTTTCCCTTCCAAGAAATCTTTGATCCAAAGAGTTTGATCCGGAGGGCCAACAGGATGCAAAGGTTAGTCAGAAATATTTCCTTCCCTACTGAATGTGCTATTGCTGTTAGTGATATATCTGAACACTGTAATGAGGAGTTTGGACTAACCTTCCCTAGAACTAAATCTGAGTCTGACGTATCTAACTTGGTTTCTGATACCTCTGCGTTTGATTTTCCCCTCATTTCTTGGTCACCCCTGAACTCAAAGCCTCGAGGTGCGGATTTCCAGCACCTTCATGACCCAAATTTCCCTACACTTACTGCCATTTCAAGCCTTCTAAATTCCACTTGCATAAGGGGTTTTTAGCTCCTTCTGCCCCAACACCTTTTAGCCCCTCTGCCTTATCTTTAGCTCCTTTTGGGGTTTTTAGCTCCTTTGAGGGGTTTTAGCCCCTTTTTGGAGGCTTTAGCCCCTAGGAGAATTATTTAGGCTCTTTTATGGGGTTTTTAAGCCCCTTTGCTCATTCTTAAGCCTTTTTGAGGGTGTGGGGGTCTAATGGGGTGAAATGAGGGTCGTGCATGGGTGTCCTTGGGTGGTGTAGTCCATGTTAACCCAAAAATCCCCCACTCAACCATCCATGGCCTACACCACCCAAGGACACCATCTCACGACCCTCATATCACTCCATTAGACCCCCAGACCCTCAAAATAGCTTAAGGATGAAGAAAAGGGCATAAACACCCCAAAAAGGAGCCTAAAATACTCTCCTAAGAGCTCAAGCCCCCGAAGAGGGGCTAAAACCCTAAAAGGAGCTAAAGTTAGGGTGAAAGGGGCTAAAAGCCCGAAAAAGGGGCTAAATCTTGGACCAAGGGCTTACAACCCTAAAACCCCTAAAAAGCTATAAAAGGTGTGTGGGGGGTCACTCTCAAATGAATTCTCCCTTGCATATTGTTATGCTGCTTGTGGATGCATTGAGACCCTTTATCTCTCAAGCTACCCACACTCCCTCTCCTCCATCTCCATTGAGCCATAGCTCCCCCATCCAAGGGAGGTGCTTCCACAAGCTAGGGCATGGTGGCCCATTTCCACCCAAAGAGAAGGTATAACTGTGTTTTCTTGTTTTGTTTATTTACTTAGTAGTTTCTTTGTTTTCTAACCCATGATTTCATTTGCAGGTTTATTTCCTAACTTGTTTTGCAGGTATTTCAATTTACTGTAGCTTATTAATTGTTTGCAGGTTATTGGAAGCGGAACCCTAACCTTTGTTTGCAGAGGGGTTCTCCATTATTTCTCTTCTTTCTATTTGTATTTCATTTCTGTCCATTTTTATAGTATTTCCACATGTAGGAACCTACCCTTCTATCCTATAGACAAAAGAGAGTTATTTCTGCCCCTATAGCAAGGAGAAATCCTTGCTATAGAACTAGCGACCATACCGGATCGATCCCACATGATCCTTGGTCCAGATTTTTAAAATTTCAAGTTTTTTTAATTTTTTCCCTAGTTTTTAAAATTTCATGTCAAATTCAGTTTAGATCTAGTTTATTTCCAGTTATTAGTGTTGCCGAAGCCTCTGCTAGGAAAATCTGATTCAGGATCTGAAAAAACCCCAAATCCGGGGCAGGTCGTACTTATCGGGCTTGAACAGGGGATGAGGGCGCACTTAATGGCCAAAAAAGTGCACCCAGGGTGCACTTAATCCCCTGAAAAGTGTGACTTCACTCAGAAACATAGACCGCGACTGTCTGTGAATTCTGTGCGACCCCCTCACCTGTTTCTGAAAAAATCTTGCGCCCCCCTCACCAAATTTGATTAGAAATGTGTGGTCTATCAAATAAAGCTTAAATTTTAGTTTTATAGGGATTGTCAGTGCGGCTCAGCTGCCTCTATCCAGCACTGTAAGTTATTTTTAGTTTCTGTTTTAATTTACAGTATTTGCATCAACAAACAATGTGTAAATTCCCAAAAAAAATTAATGGCTTAATTAAATGAATGTAGCTTAACAAAAATCAACCTAAAACTATTTGTCTTGCTTACCCTTCCTCCTCTACCCAGTCATCATCCTCCACAGTATTCTGGGATACGACAAAGGGCAAGCTCGTATAGACCTAGGCCCTTCATTGAATATTCTTCCAAACCACTAAAACCAGATGACCTGGAAGGTAGAGGGGGGTAGAGAAGGAGGGATTATCATGGCGCTAAGTGTCCTCCTTGTTGACCAACCTTGCATCTGAGAGGTGACCTGTGGATCTATGGATGGGCTTAGTCCCATTGTGTTGAGAGACCAACACCTTCTCTTGGTTGAATAGGAATATTAGTGTGAGGTAGTCATCTAGTTAGGCCATCAACATTCAGGGTTAAAAACTGTATTTGTTTACAATTTCTGATTTTCAATGCTTGCATACACAACCACAATATGATGAATTCATAAACCATTTGCAGCTACCAAATACCATAAAGACAAACAAACAAATACACCATACCAAGTAATCAACCCAACTCAGTTCATGACGCTGAGAGAGCCTTAAAATTTATCAATTTACACTAAGTACAAACCAATCTATAGTCTTTGAGGACATAAGTCTTTGACTACTTCAACTGTGGGAAGTACTTGGGCTCTGCCCAGAAACTCATTGTGAGGAGTACCACAGGAACCCCAAAGTAGCTGGCCGCTGAGAGGAATTGCCAAGCAAAACGGGAAACGACCCCTTGCGATTGAGTAGAAACACCTGCAAGGAAAAAGCCAAGTGCTGTCTTCTGGCAGTCTTTGTGGATGTGTGACCACCTACAGCCAATAGCAAGCCACTAAAACCGGGGTCTGAACTTCATTCCCACCAGTTTCATACATAAAATCTAACATAATTGATCCTCCACGCTCTTTCTCATGCTTAAGAGGCGAACCACCACCATTTGGAACACTCAATCGACACCGTCGAAACCATTCTCAGTGATCTCCCACACCATTAGAAGGCCACAAAGCCTCTGATTTAGATTCAAACCCATATTAGTATGAACTAGACCTCCATACTGCACCATTAATCCCCATGGCTGGTGCCAACCTGGATCCATTTTTTGGCATAACCTTAGCAAGTGGACCCATGTCCACACCACACCTTGTCACCAAAAACCCTGTAGGTGGCCTAAGCACAGTCATGCAAACTGTCATCAGTCAGCTGCCACCACCTGTAGTGACCAGCCAAGCTGGCCCACTTGCAGCACATGGGGGCAATGGCCCTTCCACACACACTTCCCCTCTTGCCACACAGGGGGGTAGTGGACCGTCCACTTACATTGCCCCTACTATCATACATGGGGGAAATTTCCTTGCCACTCATACGTTTCCCCCCACAACACTTGGGGGCATTGGCCCATCCGCAATGGTGCCACCGCAAGTACCCCCAGCTATGCAGATGCATTATGCACCGGAAAACCTCACCACCATCGTAGCCCCATCCCACATCAACCTGGGGTCAAATATGCCTTTCATGGATCATCTTAACTTGCCTGATTTGGCTCGATTAACAAATGACCCCATTTTCCATCAAGCTTTCTGGCCTCCAATGCCAACTAAGCCGCCATCAAACATCCCCAAGTTTGAAGACAAGGCAGGGGAATGTCCCCAAAATCACATTATGACATTCCATCTATGGTGCTCATCCAACATCATCGTAGATGATTCCATCAAGCTGAGGCTATTCCAACGCACCCTTACAGGTGCTGCAGCCAAATGGTACATTGAGCTACCGTAGGCCAAATACTAAGACTTCAACTCCCTAGCTTTCATGTCCCTACAATACTTCCAACTCCCTGTCAGATATGACGAAGGGGTGGAGATCCTGTTATCCTGTCTCCAAAGCACTGCCACTCATATAACTGACCATATCCATGAGTGGCGACGATGTCGTAGTCTATGCAAAATCCAACTTGATGACATGATCTTCTTAGATTGGTTCCTTAAGACCTTGCTCCCACCCATGGCCAAGGATGTCGCATCCAAACGTCCCCAATCTGAAGAAGAGGCCAAACTGAAAGCTCAACAATTTGACCTGATCTACGCTTAGTCTGGATACCTGTACATTGTCATTCCAAATGCTCCCCATCCAAGTACCTCCTACCGCGATGCACCAGGGGCATCCCATGCTGCAGATGGCATCATAGGATCGGTCTCCCAACAACCACAGCATTGTCCAACACCACCTATTGTTACACCACAACCAAGCAACATTTCTAGTGTTTCTTACCAAAACCAAACTCTGGACTATGCAAGAATGATGTCCCACTCCGGAGCAACAACATCCTACGCACAACCTACACCACCGCAGTAGGATTAGGCCATGGCTTGGCCAACACAATAGTATGTGGGGAAAATGCCCACATTTGTGGCACCACCACTCCCACAAATCTACTATGCACCACCAGTGCAACCAGTTCAAGCCCCCGTCCCCACTCCACCCGCCTCGTTGGGACAAGTGTTCGCACAACAAAACTGTCCCAACCAGCCTGCCCCCAACCACCAACAAGGGAAATCTAGAAATAACCAGCCCTGAAACCAAGGCAATAACTAACTGCAGGGAGGCGATCAACAACCAAACCCTCCCAACAATGCCGCAGTGAACCGACCCTCCCAAAACCCCCCACGAAAAAATGCACCAAGACGCAACACCCTGTTGCGCATAAACCAACCGTGCACACTCTATGATGTTTATGGGCACTACACATTTGAGTGTCCCCTCATGGGTCATGCTAAGCAGGCCATTCAAAACGAGGCCCAACGGGCCCCCAACGCTGCAAATCAAGCCCAACCAAACCCGACACCACAAGGACCTCCCCCTATGGTGCTTAAAAACCCACTACTAGTCCAAGGATTGGTGGCAACCGCACCCCCTCCCCAACCCAATCCCAATGCTCCGGGGGCACCTCCAATGACCAAAACAGGTGTTCACCATGTGCTAGCCATGACGACTGAAGAGGTCAACTTGCAAACTAGACAGAATCAGTACGGTACCACCACTGAACCTGCTGACACGTCAGCGACATCAACGTCCAAAGCAGTCAACCTACCTCTTCAGTTACCCCCATTCCTGCGCCCCCCCATACGCAGAATTGCCATTAACGCCATGGCTAGAGCTACATTCAGCTATAGCATTGTGGATGATTTCTCCCAAATGCCAACCGCCATGTCCATCCTTGAGGTGCTTAAAATGTGCCCAATGCAGCGAAAATCCTTACTAGCCACCCTTGGGGAAGTAGACCCCTCCGACTCCAAGTTGATCACATTTGACACGGAGAATGGGGAACCGCGCATGCCATCGAACATCACCTTCCAAATCCCTGTTTCCATCCAGAATTTGGTTGTGCATCGGTGCATAGTGGATGAGGGGGCATCCACGTGCGTTATGTCTACCTTGGTTTGGCAGAAACTTGGATCACCAATTCTACAACCGTCCTCCACAACTCTATGGGCTTATGATAGCAATCCCACTAAAGCCCAAGGAATCCTCCCCCATGTCCCCATTACATTAGCCGAGAAGACAATGCTGATCAACATAGAGGTTGTTAATGCTCAACTGCACTACAACCTTCTCCTTGGGAGAAGTTATATGTATACCATGAGAGCAGTTGCATCAACTGTCTTCTATCTCATGATGTTCCCCCACGAAGGGAATATTGTGACGGTTGATTAGCTCACTTATCATGATCCGCAAGGGTTAATGACACCTGCCAATGTTATCCCTACCATCACCACCATTGAGCCACAAGGGGTGACCACACATGCTAATGTCAACCCTGCAATCAACACCATGGTTGAAAACACACCAGCCTCCCCATTGCTGAATGTGGGCCTTGGGTTGTTTTTCGATACCACCATGATGGCTCCTTTCCCATTAGTGTCACCACCACTGACACAAAATGAAACTGCAGACTTGTGCATGGTCTCATCAAGCACCGATGCACCCAAGCAACAACCGCAGTCGCAGCTCCAATCACAACCACAACATCGTCCGCAGCCACAACATCACTCGCAGCAGCAGAATTATGTGTAGTTGTAACCACAACCACATCCCCACATGCAACTAGCCGGGATTTATCTGGTCTCATCTCTAGTCCATGCGATTCCCTTCCTCTTTCCCCCACCTGGTGTCATGAGCAAGCTGGTAATGGCCACCCTCAACTTTCCCAACTTTACATTGGGAATTCTGGTGTGGTATCTTGATCCACCAGCTCAACCGTCAATTCCACAGGTAGTCTTAACCCCGGTGCAACCCATCGCGGTCGAGTCTCACCCTCCACCCTGTCGACAAAAGCCAACTACCGCACCCGCACCTACACCGCCCCACCCGAAAAGGGCGAGGGCCAAGAATTCCCAAGCCACTGCAGAGCCACGACAAGTCCCACCTTGTGTCATCTACGAACAATAGGGCCATCCAACATAGAACTTCCCTGAAATCCCAATGATCCATGTGCATTTAGATGCCATGGATACAAATGAAAACATCCCCATGGTTGAACTCCCAACTGCACCGATGGTCAAGAACAAGGCGTTGAGAACAAACCATGCTTGTGCCCTCTGCAGCTTGTATGGCCATTATTCTCACCATTTCCAAGACTTGCCCAAATTTCACATGGCTCTAGCTGACCTCCGTCAACATTCCCTTGAGTCTAAAATCACCTTTATTGAAGAAGTTCACCCCCGACCACCTTCTTCAGAAACCATGTCCATTTACATGATTTCTAGTTCCACTGACCCGCTCATCTCCTCCTCCAATGACAGTCCATCAGATCTATCTCTTCGTTGCTTCCATAATGATGAGGAGATACTTGAAGCTTTGACTGCCCTGGAATACCCATGGGATGACATGCACCATCGCTCATTCTTCCTCCCTTAAGAACTTGTGTCACAATCTAACCAGTTTTCCGTGGAGACCAAATATTTCATCCATGGGAAGGTCAACTGGTTCAAGAACCCCATCCCAGCACCAGATGCCTTTGAAGAAGGGAATATGGTGAACATTTCACCAACCATTAAAATCAACATCTCAACCAATTCTGAGATTGTTGAAGAAATCATGTTGGGGGCATCTTTCTCCCTGGAAGAGGTCGATGCCTACAAAGCTCTCTTCTAAGAATTCTGTGACATCTTCACCTGGTCTTACACCAAAATGATCGGCCTAGATCCATCCATTGTGGAACACCACATCGACATATGGCCAGATGTGGCACCTGTGCACCAAAAGCAACGGCCCATCCATCCATCCAAAGTGGCTGTAGTTAAAGCCGAGATAGAGAAGCTGCGCACAGCCGGCTTCATTTATCCCATTGCGTACACCACTTGGGTTTCTAATCCTATTCCTGTGAATAAAAAATAGGGTACCATTCACGTTATCATAGACTTCTGTGACCTTAATGGGGCATGTCCCAAAGAAAACTTCCCCACACCCTTCATCGATCAGATCATCGATGCATGCACCGGACATGAGGCCTTTTCCTTCATGGACGGATTTTCTGGCTATAATCAAATCCAAATCCAGAAAGGAGACCGTTATAAGATGACATTCACAACCTCGTGGGGCACATTCACACATCGAGTCATGCCCTTTGGCCTAAAAAATGCTGGAGCCACCTTCCAATGCACCATGACACAATGCTTCCGCGACCTCATTCACATCATATTGGTTTGTTTCGACAATCTCATTGCGCAGTCGCAGAAGCAAACTAAACACACAGATGACTTGCGACAAGTCTTCATACGATGTCACCGGTACGAAATCTGCTTGAACCCTTTCAAGTGTGTCTTATGTGTCCGAACGGGCCATATCCTAGGGCTCATCGTGTCACATAAACGAATGACCACTGACCCCATGGAAGTCCAAATGACTTTCCCTCTAACGTCACCCCTTTGAGTGACAACAATTTAGCTTGTATTATAATCTTTCCATTTGTTGTTTTACACATTTTTCAAAATTGATTCTTATGTATCGTTTCCTCTCATTTATTCAGATGGAGCACACCTCAAACCGGTATATGGGATTCACTGATGGAGTAAGTAGATGGTCTCCGAACCTCAGCTCAGCGGCATGGGTCATCTATTCCCCATCGCATGAGTTGATCCACATTGACAGAATATGCATGGGCACCGCAACCAACAACCAGGATGAATATGATGGTGTCAATGGCCTCTTGGCCACCGCTCTGTAGTTAGGCATTCACCATCTCAATGTCTTCTTAGACTCCCAACTGCTTGTTTCTTAGTTGAACAACTACTATCGAGTACGTGATCCATACCTCTTTAGAAAGTACCTGCGCACTAAACAGATGGTTAGAGCATTTGAATCCATCACATTCACACATGTTCCGAGAAACCTCAATAGTGTTGCAGATCAAATGGCTAATGATATTCTAAATTGGCACATCCACAACTGCATATAGGAAACATACAACCATTACATCAAGCATAACTATGTCCAAAAATGCACACACAAGTGTAATAATACATCACATAGACATTTGCATTCCACATCATCACAAAAAGACTCACATAATAAAAGCGCATCCACATGCGTCAAAAATATATATAGATAAATAGATAAGTCGCATGTCCAAAACATGTCCAATACAAAATGAGAAGCCACATATGATTTCTCAACAGGATATACATAGCAACACAAAAAATCCTAAGTGCACCAACGCACTAGGGGCAGCACCATCAGCTGCTAATTCAAAGTCACCCGAAACTGGTTTAAGACACCTCTCACACCTCTGGGCTCAAATTTATATCTATTTATGAGACCATCGTCTCATGTTTAATAAATTAATTTCGGGACCATTTCGCACAAGTCACCTCAATTTACGAAGCCATGACATGACGATGCAAGTGTCTACAGACTTGTACTTGTATCACTTCTCGACTGCTAGTCATGCGAGTTTTTGGGCCACCGCCCGTTAAGGAATTCCATTTTTACTTTTATTTTGTATTTTAACACATAGTTGTCTTTTCCATCCACCACACCTTACGCGGACCACTGGACCATTGTCCATAAAATGATTTATTTCTCTTATACGTATTTGGCATGTAAGTGCCTCCAGACTTGCACTCACATCACATGTATTCAAGTCCGTCCACCACAACACACACACACACTCTCCTAATCTCTGTCCAAGATCCACCTCGGTTTGTGTGCTTCTGCCGCACTGACTCATGAGCCTTTGTCACGATCTATCCAGTGCATTGATTGGTATGTTTGAGAGCCTTATGCTTTGTCCATACTGTGCAAATGACCTTTGGACCTCTGTCCACTGTCCCGACATGGGGCACTATCTGTGCCACCCCAATCGGTTGACCACATTGGAGTTTTGTTTAAGTTCTTTTATGAATCCTTAAAACAATGAAAAGATAGCCGAGCGCAGCTACTTCCTTTCCCGCTCATTAAAGTATAGGAAAGGGCATCTACATCGTCTCGTTTACCTCCTTTTGTGGACCATGTAGACCATCAATTGAAAAGGACCTCCTTGGCACACTCAAGCCAAGACCATTCCTCTTTGCACACTTTTATGATTTCTTGAGCAGAGGGGACGCACCTTATGAAAAAGATCACTATCGGTTGTCGTTAAGCTCTTTTCTAGCCTTCTCAATAAGAAAATATTGCCAAGAAAACTTGGTTTCGTTCATGCTCACAAAAGTATTTGAATGACTGCCCAGTCAGTATAGGTTTAACCTTTTCCGGCTTGATTGGACTACCAACGGTAAAGAAGTCTCTCATCCCCCAAAGGATGGGCGAGCTCTCCTATGTATAATTTTATCCTTTTTCAGGAACAGGAGACTACCAATGAAAAATATCCCCCACTGGAGTCTTCTTCGTGCTTTTAGACTCTCTAAAATTGAAAGCACCATCGAGCATTTACTTTCTTGGGCTCACTAAAAATCCACACGATCGTACCACAACGGTGTCCCTAGACACCTCCCCACAACAAATAGTTTGGCAGCATTCCCCCTTTGGGTCACCTTTTTTCATAGTGCTCTGCAATGTGTCTTCCTTGGATCCCATCAATATCAAAAGTTTCCACCTCCTCCAAGTATTTCCCATCTGCAGTGATATTCTCGGTATTACAGCTATGATCCCATTCCCATGAGTCAGTTTCATTTGCTGCCTGGTCCACCCTGCCATCATACTTTGAACAAAGGAAGTTTGAGTTTACCACACTCCCCCTGCCCCTGTTCAACTCTTTCCTCCCCCACCCCCCCAATTTTGTGAGTCAGTCTGTAGATTGCTTCACACCTTTCGGTTACCCCCCTTGCACTCTTGGTTAAGGAAACATCATTGCCTTGACTAGGGGCAGGTCTCCCTCTATCGATGCCAACACACATATTCCATAGGATAGACCCAGAGGTCCTTGTACCTTGGTTTCATTAACATCATTGATGAGTTCCTTCGACCAATTGAGAGGAGTCCTTAGCGCCTCTCGGGATGGTTGTTTCTCACATTCTCGACTCCAACTACATTATTACACTGTTGAGATTTGTACAGGGTTTGGTCCACATAGTACTTGGTCGAAGACCCTAGATGTCACCTGACTCTTGCACATTGATGAGTCTACTTGAGGGACCTAAACAGGTTATGTCCCTTGTGATTTCCACGTTGTGTTGGAGATAGTGATCAGAAGCCCCAACAGTGCTTCGATATACCTTTATGATTGATGCAGCATACTTGTACCACAGAGACTCTGATTCTCAATCAGCGACTCCATAGAGCTATGTACTGTTCCATATCTAGCAGACTATCAGTCATGAAGATATAGCATTCCATGAGAATTCCATGGGTACAATGTACCAGATCAGCATTGTATTTATCCTCACATGGAGGCAACTATTATTGTAACATCAGTTGTATATGATTGGCTCTTGTATTTTAGAGCATAGATCAAATTATTCTTTTGACATTGTCATGAGCATGGGGATGCCCACTTCGTCCATATACATGTCACACATGATTTGTATCTCACCCATTGATGGGAACCATATTAATACAAAAACCAAAAGCCACCATGCCCCAGCCCCAGAAGAACCACCTCTATGCAGCAAATCCTATGATGTCCATTGGCCATACGTTGAGCTCCTACCCTCACACATCAAGGGGCAATCTGTTAACCCAAAAATCCCCCACTCAGCTCTCCATGGCCTACACCACCCAAGGACACCATCTCATGACCCTCATATCATGCTATTAGACCCCCACACCCTCAAAATAGCTTAAGGATGAAGAAAAGGGCTTAAAAACCCCAAAAAGGAGCCTAAAATACTCTCCTAGGAGCTAAAGCCCCCTAAAAGGGGATAAAACCCTAAAAGAAGCTAAAGTTAGGGTGAAAGGGGATAAAAGCCCAAAAAATGGGCTAAATCCCGGACTAAGGGCTTAAAACCCTAAAACCCCTAAAAAAGCTATAAAAGGAGGGTGGGGGGTCACTCTCAAATGACTTCTCCCTTGCATACTATTATGCTGCCCGTGGATGCCTTGAGACCCTTTGTCTCTCAAGCCACCCACACTCCCTCTCCTCCATCTCCATTGAGCCATAGCTCCCCCATCCAAGAGAGGTGCTTCCATAGGCTAGGGCATGGTGGCCCATTTCCACCCAAAGAGAAGGTATAACTGTGTTTTCTTGTTTTTTTTTATTTGCTTAGTAGTTTCTTTGTTTTCTAACCCATGATTTCATTTGCAGGTTTATTTCCTAACTTGTTTTGCAGGTATTTCAGTTTACTGTAGCTTAGTAATTGTTTGCAGGTTATTGGAAGCGAAACCCTAACCTTTGTTTGCAGAGGGGTTCTCAATTATTTCTCTTCTTTCTATTTGTATTTCGTTTTTTTCCATTTTTACAGTATTTCCACATGCAGGAACGTACCCTTCTGTCCTATAGACAGAAGGGAGTCATTCCTTCCCCTGTAGCAAGGAGAAATATCTGCTACAGGCCATGTAGAGCCGAGTGAGGGATTTTTTGGGTTAATAGATTGCCCCTTGATGTGTGAGGGAAGGAGCTCATTGTATGGACGATGAACATCATAGGATTTTCTGCGGAGAGGTGGTGCTTCCTGGGCTGGGGCATGGTGGCTTTTGGTTTTTGTATTAATATGGTTCCCATCAATGGGTGAGATACAAATAATGTGTGACATGTATATGGACGAGGTGGGCATCCCCATGCTCATAACAATGTCAAAAGAATAATGTGATCTATGATCTATAATACAAGAGACGATCATATACAACTGATGATACATAGTGGTTGCCTCAATGAGAGGCTGAATACAATACTGATATGAAGAAATGCTATATTGGACCCATGGAATTCTCATGGAATTCTATATCTTTATGACTGATAGCCTGTTGGATTTGGAATGGTACATAGCTGTATGGGCTCACTGGTGGAGAGTCAAAGTCTCTGTGGTACAAGTATGCTGCATCAATCATAAATCTATATAGAATCACTGCTGGGGGCTTTTGAACACTGTCTCCAATGCAACCTAGAAATCACAAGGGACATAAACCTATTTAGGTCCCTTGAATAGACTCATCAATTTGCTATATTTAGGTGACATCTGGGGTCTTTGACCAAACACTGCATGGACCAAACCCTGTACGAATCTCAACGGTGCGATGATGTAGTTGGAATGGAGCACATGAGAAACAACCATCCTGAGAGGCACTAAGGACTCCTCTCAAATGGTCCGAGGAAATCATCAATGACGCTAATGAAACCAAGATACAGGGACCTTTGGGTCTATCCTCTGGAATATGTGTGTTGTCATCGACAGAGGGAGACCTGCCCCTGGTCAAGGAAATGGTGTTTCCTTGACCAGAAGTGCGAGGGAGATAACCGAAAGATGCGAGGCCCTTTGAGGACTGACCCACTGAATTGCGGGGGGGGGGGGGGGGTTGAATAGGGGTAGGGGGAGTGTAGTAGACTCAAACTTCCTTTGTTCAGAGTATGATGGCAGGGCAGACCAGGCAGCGAATGAAACTAACTCATGGGAATGGGATCATAGCTATAACACTGGGATTGTCACTGTAGATGGGAAATACTTGGGGGAGGTAGACACTTTTGATATTGATGGGATCCAAGGTAGACACATTGTAGAGTACTCTGAACAAAGGAAACCCAAAGTGGGAATGCTGCCAATCTGTTTTCTGTGGGGTGGTGTCTAGAGACACCATTGTGGTATGATCTCATGGATTTTTTGTGAGCCCAAGAAAGTAAATGCTTGATGTTGCTTTCAATTTTAGAGAGTCTGAAAGCACAAAGAAGACTCCAGCGGGGGCTCTTTTTAGTTGGTAGTCTGTTGTTCCCAAAAAAAGGATAAAAGTATACAAAGGAGAGCTCGCCCATCTTGTAGGGGATGAGAGACTTCTTTACCGTTGGTAGTCCAATTAGGCCGGAAAAGCTTAAACCTATACTGACTGGATGGTCATTCATATACTTTTATGAGCATGAATGAAACCAAGATTGTTCAACAATATTTTCTTGATGAGAAGGCTGGAAAAGAGCTTAATGATAACCCATGTTGAGCTTTTTCGTAAAGTTCGGCCCCTCTGCCCGTGAAAACATAAAAGTATGCAGAGGGGAATGGTCTTGGCTTGAATATGCAAAGGTGGTCCTTTTCATTTGATGGTCTACATGGTCTACAAAGGGAGGTAAATGAGACGATGTAGACGCCCTTTCCTATCCTTTTACCAGCGGGAAAGGAAGCAGCTATGCTCAACAATCTTTTCATTCTTTTTAGGAGTCAAAAAAAGCTTAAATGAAATTCTAGTATGGTCAATCGATTACGGTGGCATAGGCAATGCCCCATGTTGGGACGATGGAGAGTGGTCCAAATGTCATCCACGCAGTATGGATGGAGAATATGGATCTTAAATATGCCAATACATACATGAGATAGATCACGGTAGAGGCATACGAGTCAGTGCAACATAGGCACACAAACCAAGGTGGCTCTCAGACAGAGGTCAAGAGAGTTGTGTGTGAGTTGCGGTGGATGAACTTGATTACATGTGATGTGAGTCCAAGTTTGGAGGCAGTTATATGTTGAGTACATGCAAGAGAAATAATTCGTCTTTTGGACAATGGTCCAGAGATCCACATAAGGTGCGTTAGATGGAGTAGATGGCTATATGTTAAAATAAAAATGATGTTCCTTAACGGGTGGTGGCCTGAGAATCCTCATGAGTAGCGGTAGGAAAGTATGAATCAAGTGCAGGTCCACAGAAACTTGCATCTCCATGTTGTGGCTCGTAAATTGAGGGAACTTTCGGGAAGCAGCCCCAAAATTTGTTTGTTAAACATGAGACAATGGTCTCATCAAGAGATAGAAGACGAAATTCTGAAACCAATGGCATGAATGGTGTCTCAAACGGACTCCGTATGGTCCTGTTGTGTCGAACAGGAGAAATTAGGTCAAATAGGGCCTATATAAGGGTGGGGACCACTTTGTGAAGTGTCATTGTCACTATTCACTATAGAGTTGGAGAGGTGGGCCCTAGATTTTCATTTACTGATTTCTCCTATTTTTACTGACGGTTTTGAGTTCCGTGACTTATAGGTAAGAGCTCTTTCCAAATCTCTTCTTTTTAGTGGTTTACATTCTGATTTTGGTCACCCGAAGGTGTGCCATGAACCTGCTAGGGTTTCATGGAGCCAAGTCGCATCTTTCGAGGGAAAAAGAGTGACCTAGTCACACCTGTGGGGCATTTTTGAGCGACCTGGTCGCTCATTTTTCCCAAACAGGTGCGACTTGGCCTCTAGGTGACATTTTTTTATGAGAGCAGTGGCTGAAATCTGTGTTTTTCTTGTGCGAGATGGTTGAGATTAAGTGGCAGGAGAGAGACTGTAAATACCTTCGGGAGGTGTCATTGTGGGACAGGAATGTGCATGATACACTGGCTCATTGTGGTTTACTGAAGTTCATGAGGATACCCCTTATGAAGAGCTTGCATTTGTTGTTGCAAACGTTGGTGAGATTTTGGGATATTGAGGAGAAGGAATTCCTCTTGCAGGGCTAACGTATTGAGATCACGCTGGCAGATGTGTACTTCCTGACTGGGCTCCCTATGTTGGGAGTTGTTGGTGACTTGGAACCGGTGCTGTCTCGTGGGGAGAAATTGGAGGATCTATGTGATAGGCACTGTTATGCTACTGTGTATGTGTGTGGGTCCCACATCTTGATGTGTGACATTGAGGACCTGTCGACACGGGTGGTGGCGACATTAGTGCTGTGTATATTGGGTTCCACGAGGATCCACAAGATATCTGGAGGGAAGCTTCAGTTGGTAGAGCATGCTATGGGGGCCATGTACTATGGGTGGGCCCAGATGTATCTTTAGTCTATTTAGCGTCAGCTGCACAATGTGAAGGCATCTAGGGTAGGATTTTTCTTTGGCTCCTTTCTATGTGCTTTATTTTTTGAGAAAGTACCTACTTTGTGTCTGCACTGGGTTGTGCGAGAGAGTGGTCCGCGGGAGCCGTGGATGCATAGGTGGTGCCAGATGATGGTACAAGAGGGTGGTGGTAGAGTGGGCCGATTTTTCACTGAGGAGCTATTGGAGCAGTGGTATCAGCTTCCAGTGGTCATTGAGGAGTACCGTATGTGGGTATGCACTATCATGGGGACCCCAAGATGCCCCGACCTACGACACAGGCATGGGGACCAGCTGGTATGTATGTGTGATGTTTTTATGTTCATCTTTATACATAGTGTAGTTGAGCTGGCTGATAGTTGTATGTTTTTTACGTGTAGACTGATAGTGTCCTTATTTGTGTATGCAGATATTGGTCCCCACCCACCTCCCAGGTATCAAAGGCGAGTGGTTGTTGTGGTGTCTGTGCCAGTCCCTATGGGGAACCCTCACAGGCGACGGCGGGAGGTGGATGGACTTCTGTCGCATCTAGAGAAGCTTGTTGATGGGATCTATGATGATGGTTGGTGTTACCGAGAGAAGTTCCTATGGCTTGGGGTACCACAACAGACAATTTGAATCTTGAAATCAATCTTTTCCAATATGCAATAGAAATTAAATGTCTAACACTAAAGGATCAAACCTCGTACCTTATTTCAAATGGTTGAAGTAGATCCTCGTTGAGCTTTTCAAATTTAGCTTGAATTGATAGATTACTTCCTCAACAATAAGTAAACAATACAAGCATTCTATATATCATGGTGTTAGATCTATTCTAGCATATATAATCAATAATGTATAAGCATTTGACATAATCCCATGGATAAAATATTCATTCAAACACACATTATTGGATAGGAAAAGATATTTCTATTAATATAAATCAGAGATTACAAGATATGACCTCTATCAGCACGTCTGTGAACCAGAGAAACTGAATCCCCCACTTGGGCCTCCACCACTTCAATCCTCCATCTATAGATAGCAAGCTCACAAGCAAAAGGAAAGCTTGGGAAGAACACAAAAGTGCTCCAAGGGACAAAGGGATGTAGACTCAAGCATAAGTTTTGACAACAATGGACTATATTTTCTTTGCTCTCAATTCTCTCTTATGCCTTCGATGTATCAAGGAGTTCCTTATATAGCTTTTCAAAAGGATAATGAAGGGTCGAATCCGAGCGATCTCAAGGCATATGGAAGGATAGGAGTCAAGTGAGTTGGATCCATGTCAAGGAAAACTCCAAAAGGATTTGGATTTTGTACACATCCTGATGTACGTGGTTTTAGTGGTCAAACCCGCGTATATACATGATTATAGGTTTAAAAGTCGCGTGTATCATTTTTCACATGTTTTTAGGGATGGTTAGGAAAACATCAAAGGACAAAAAATGGTCCAAGGGGTCTACGGAGTATGTAAAGGGACAGGGGAAGGTCATACAAAGCGTGATTCACCTGGAGTGGTGAAATCAGCTGTAACAACTGGTATCATTTAAGCAATGATGTGATTGCTTCCATTCATAGTTTTCCTCCAGAGTGGACCACTATGATGAGGAGGATGGCCATGGCCTATGATTACCTTCGTTGGGTGGCAAGAGGTGATCTTCCTATAGAGGATGAGTCTTCTGAGGAAGATGATGACACTGAGCCAAATGATGAGTTTGAGTCAGATTAGTAGCCTAGTGGGGCTGCCCCTAGTGCATTGGTGCACTTAGGAGTTTTTGCATCACTATGTATATTCCGTTGAGAAAGCATATGTGGCTTCTCATTTTGTACAGGACATATTTTGGACATGTGATTTATCTATCTGTCTATCTATATATATTTTTGACGCACGCGGATGCGCTTTTATGGTTTTATGTGTGAGCCTTTGTATGATGATGTGAAATGCAATGCCTAGATGATGTATTGTTACACTTGTGTGTGTGTTTTTAGATATGATTATGCATGATGTTATGGTTGTATGTTTCCTATATGCAATTATGAATGTGCCAGTTTAGAATATCATTAGCCATTTGGTCTGTTACACTATTGAGGTTTCAGGGAACATGTGTGAATGTAATGGACTCAAATGTTATAACCATCTGTTTAGTGCATAGGATTTTTCTAAAGAGGCAGGGATCATGTACTCGATAGTAGTTGTTCAACTAAGAAACAAGCAGCTAGGATTCTAAGAAGACATCGAGATGGTGAACCCCTAACTGGAGAGTGGCAGCCAAGATGCCATTGACACCATCGTACTCAGCCTAGTTGTTGGTCACACTGCCCACACATATTCCGTCGATATGGATCAACTCGCACGATGGGGAGTAGATGAACCATGTAGCTGAGGTGAGGTTCAGGGGACATTTGCTCGCTCCATCAACAAATCCAATGTACCAGTCCGAGGTGGGATCCATCTGGAGCAATGAGGGGAAACGATACATAAGACCCACTTTTTAAAAATGTGTAAAACAAAAAAGGAGAAGACTATATTACAAGCTGCACTATCGTCACTCAAAGGGGTGACGTTAGAGGGAAAGTCGTTTGGACTTTCAGTGGATCAGCAGTCATTCCTTTGTGTGACATGATGAACCCTAGGAGACGGCCTGTTGGGACACAGAAAACACACTTGAAAGGGTTCAAGCAGATTTCGTACTTGCGACATCGTAGGAAGACTTGCCACAAGTCATCTATGTGCTGTGCTTGCTTTTGTGACCGTGTAATGAGGTTGTCAAGACAAACCAACATGATGTGAATGAGGTAGCGGAAACAGTGTGTCATGGTGCACTGGAAGGTGGCTCCAACATTTTTCAGTCCAAAGGGCATGAATCGATATGCGAATGTGCCCCATGGGGTTGTGAACGCAGTCTTGTAATGATCTTATTTTTGGATATGAATTTGGTTATATTTGGAAAATCCGTCCATGAAGGAAAATGCCTCATGTCTGGCACATGCATCGATAATTTGATCGATGAAGGGTGTTGGGAAGTTGTCTTTGGGACATGCCCTATTGAGATCATGGAATTCTATGAAAATATGGATGGTACCCTGTTTTTTATTCATGGGAACAGGATTAGAAACCCAAGCGGTGTAGCCAATGGGGTAAATGAAGCCAACTGTGCGCAGCTTCTCTATCTCGGTTTTGACCATAGCCACTTTGGAAGGATGGATGGGCCGTTGCTTTTGACGTATGGGGTCCAGATCGAGCCATGTGTCGATGTGGTGTTCCATGATGGATGGATCCAAGATGGGAATTTAATTGTAAGACACGAAAAAGATGTCACGGAATTCTTAGAAGAGAGCTTTATAGGTAGCGACTTCTTCCGGGGAGTAGGATGCCCCCAGCATGATTTCTTCAACAACCTCAGGATTGGTTGAGATGTTGATTTTGATGGTTGGTGAGATGTTGGTCATGTTCCCTTCTTCGAAGGAATCTAGTGCTGGGATGGGGTTCTTGAACCAGTCGACTTTCCCATGAATGAAATATTTGGTTTCCACGGAAAACTGGTCGGATTGTGACACAAGTTCTTCAGGGAGGAAGAACGAGTGATGGTGCATGTCATCCCATGGGTATTCTAGGGTGGTCAAGGCTTCAAGTATCTCCTCATCATTGCGGAAGCAATGAAGAGACAGGTCTGATGGACCGTCATTGGTGGTGGAGACAATAGGGTTAGTTGAACTGGACATCATGTAAATGGACATGGTGCCCGAGGAAGGAGGTGGGGGGTGAAATTCTTCGATCAGGGTGATCTCAGATTCAAGGGAATGTTGACAGAGGTCGGCTAAAGCCATTCAAAAATTGGGCAAGTATTGACAGTGGTGAGAATAGTGTCCATACAGTTTGCAAAGGGTGCAAGCATGGTTTGTTCTCAATGACTTGTTTCTCACTGTTGGAGTTCTTGGAAGTTCAACCACGGGGAGGTTTTCATTTGTATCCATGGCGTCCAAATGTGCATGGATGATTGGAATCTTAGGGCAGTTATGAGTCGGATGGTCCTGTTCTTTGCAGACGGCACAAGGTGGGATCTGTCGAGGCTCTGCGGTGGCTTTTGCAATCTTGCCCATGGCCCTTTTTGGGTGGGGCAGTGCGGGTGCGGGTGTGGTTTTTGGTTTTTCTAGGCCGGGTGGGGGATGAGACTCGAACACAATGGGTTGTATGGGGGTTAAGACTACCTGGTGCATTGGTGGTTGAGCTGGTGGATCAAGATACCACACGATAATTCCCAATGTAAAGTTGGATAGGTTTAGGGTGGCCATTACTGGCTTTCTCATGACACCAAGTGGGGGGAAGAGGAAGGGAATTGTATGGACTGGAGAGGAGCCTAGATAACTCCCTGATGGTTTTATGTGGGGATGAGGTTGTGGTTACGATTGTGCATAATGCTGCGGCTGCGGATGATGTTGCAGCTACTGTTGATGTTGCGGCTACGGATGGTGTTGTGGTTGCGGTTGGGGTTGTGGTTGCAATTGTTGTTTGGGTGCAGTAGTGTTGGATGAGAGCATGCACAAGTCCGCAGTATCTTTTGGTGTCGGTAGTGGTGACACTAAGGGGAAAGGAGCCATCATGGTGGTTTCAGCAAACAACCCAGGGCCCACATTCAATAATGGGGAGGCTTGTGTGTTGTCAACCATGGTGTTGACTGCAGGGATAACGTTTGCATGTTTGGTCATCCCTTGCGGATCAATGGTGTCGATCGTAGGGATAACATCGGAGGGTGTCGTTAGCCCTTGTGGATTGTGATAAGTGAGTTGGTTAACAATCATGATTTTCCCTTCATGGGGGAACATCATGAGACAGAATATAGTTGATGCTACGGCTCTCATGGCATACATATAACTTCTTCCAAGGAGAAGGTTATAGTCCAATTGAGAATTGACAACCTCTATGTCAATCAGAACTATCTTCCTGGCTAAGCCCACAGAGTTGTGGAGGATGGTTGCAGAATTGGGGATCCAAGTTTCTGCCAAACTAGGGTAGACATAACGCATGTGGATTCCCCCTCATCCACTATGCACCGGTGCACAACCAAATTTCAGATAGACACTAGGATTTGAAATGAAATGGTTAATGGAATTCACGATTCTCCATTCTCCATGTCGAATGTGATCAACTTGGATTCAGATGGGTCTACGAGCCCAAGGGCAGCTAGTAAGGTTTTCTGCAGCATTGGGCACATTTTCAGTACCTCAAGAGCAGACATGGCAATAGGCGTTTGGGCCAAATCATCCATGATGCTGTAGTTGACAACAACTCTAGCCATGGAATTATTGGCAACCTGACATATGGGGGGGCGTGAGAAAGGGGGTAACTGAAGAGGTGCATTGACTGTTTTAGACATAGATGTCGCTGATTGTTCAGTGGGTTTGGTGTTGGTTCCGTACTGATTTCATCTAGTTTGTAGATTGACCTCTTCAGTTGTCATAGCTAGCAGGTGGTGGACACCTGTTTCTATCGTGGGAGGTGCCCCCAGAGCGTTGGGATTGGGTTTGGGAGGGGGTACGGTTGCCACCAATCCTTGGAATGGTAATGGGTTTTGAAACATCATAGGAGGAGGTCCTTGTGGTGCCGATTTGGGTTGGGCTTGGTCCGTTGTGTTGGTGGCATGTTGAACCTCGTTCCTAATGGCCTACTTAGCACGACCCATGAAGGGACACTCGAATGCATAGTGCCTGTAGACCTCATAGAGTGTGCATGGTTGGTTTGTATGCAATGGGGCATTGCGTCTCGATGCATTTGGTCATGGAGGATTTTGGGCTGGCCGGTTTGCTGTGGAATTGTTGGGAGGGTTTGGTTGTTGACTGCCTCCCTGTGGTTGATTATTGCCTTAGTTTTGAGGTTAGTTGTTCCTAGATTTCCCTTGTTTAGTATTGGGGGCTAACTAGTTGGGGAGGTTTTGTTGTGCAAACACTTCTCCCAACAGAGCGGGTGGAGCAGGGGCGGGGGCTTGAACCGCTTGCACTGGTGGTGCATAGTAGATTTGGGTGGGTGGTGGTGCCATAAATGTGGGAATTTGCCCCATGTATTTCTATGTTGGCCAAGCCAAGGCCTGAGCCTACTACGGTGGCACAGGTTCTGCGTAAGAAGTTGTGGCTCCGGACTGGGACATCATTCTTGCATAGTCTGGAGTTTGGTTTTGGTAGGAAACACTAGCAGTGTTGCTTGGTTGTGGTGGTACTGCAGGTGGTGTTGTACGGTGTTGTGGTTGGTGAGAGACCAAGCCTATGATGCCATCTGTAGCATGGGATGCCCCTAGTGCATCTCGGTAGGAGGTACCCACACAGGGAGTGTCTAGAATGATAGTGTAAAGGTACCCAGACTATGCATAAATTAGATCAAACTACTGGGATTTCAAGATGGCCTCCTCTTCATATTGAGGATGTTTGGCTGTGACGTCCTTTGCTATAGGTGGGAGCAAGGTTTTGAGGAACCAATCTAGGAAGATCCTGTCATCAAGTTGGATCTTACACAAACTACGGTGTCGCCGCCACTCATGGATGTGGTCATTTTTGTCCATCATGTGCATTTGAGCATGGTTTCTTG
This sequence comes from Pseudotsuga menziesii, assembly GCA_001517045.1. Classification (NCBI taxonomy): domain Eukaryota; kingdom Viridiplantae; phylum Streptophyta; class Pinopsida; order Pinales; family Pinaceae; genus Pseudotsuga; species Pseudotsuga menziesii. Next base: position 144,984 of record LPNX011096110.1, on the reverse strand, counting down.
TTTTGATTTTTGTGATCATGGAGAATCCGCTAGATCAGAAGTTGTTATGAATTCATGCATGCAGGTTTGATCCCCATGCTCTATATTTGGATCTACTTTGAGGTTGGTATCGAGATCCTGCTATGCTCTAAATATACCCTTGAAATAAGAAGAAAGGGTTGATTTTGGTTGAAAATTTCATTCATAAGCCTTAGTGCTTGGGTTTTTGTAAATCTGTCATTTTCTTGGAAGATTTAATGAAAAGTATGCCTTGATTTTTCTAAGATTCATCATGGAATCCCCTGTCTACTCTATTTTTTCTCTGTAAACTCCATTTCATATCTCTGTATTTTCTACTAATGCATTTCTAGTTGTATGTCATGAATTCGCTCTCTGTTAAGCACTCTTTGCATCAGATTATGCATTTGTTTATGTGTTTCTGGTAAATGTTTTGGAATTCATCTTATATGCTCCATTGCAGTTACTAGCCTCCACTGTTTGTTCTGCTAAAGGTGTGTTTAGGAGATTCATCCCCGGATAGGTGCCTCCTGTTACTTTGGACTTCTTCTTATTTCCCCCTGCCATCCCTTTAAAGATATTTTGCTGAACATTGGTGCCTATTTTTCCCCAAATTATGAAGGTCATTGATGGTTATTATTGGTTGTAAGTCCTTGAATGTTTCAGGCATTGAATCCATTTTTCCAATGGTATTTCTTGTCTGTCTGTTTCACCACTTTTAAATCTGCAAATGCCCTATTACCATTAGAAATCTGGCCATTCTGCAAGCTGCTTAAAGCCATATGTATATGTTAATTTGTTTCTGTGACAAATAGGGATCCCTTTCTTATTGTAAGGATAGAATATAGTATAGATATTTGAAAAGGTTACCCCTATGACTTCGTACCAAAGCCATAGGAAAATTATAGGGTGATAACATCTTGGCGCCAGTGGAAGGGAGCGAAGGAGAAAATAATCCCTGGGAAAAATGACATAATCCTAGCTCTATGATCTAGTTGAATAACTGGTCTTAGACACACAATTGGTTGTAGATTCTCTGGAGACTCCACATAAATTTTGAAGGTGACTCCACTGGGAAATATTGGCATCCAGAAGAACTCACATGAGGAGAAATCCTGATGCAGAATCCTTCCAAGAAATCTTTGATCCAAAAAGTTTGATTCGGAGGGCCAATAAGATGAAAAGGTTCTATTGAAGGTGCTATTACTGTTAGTGATCCCTACTGAAGGTGCTATTGTTGTTAGTGATATATCTGAACATTGTAATGAGGAGTTTGGACTAACCTTCCCTAGAACTAAATCTGAGTCTAGCATATCTAACCTGGTTTCTGATACCTCTGTGTTTGATTTTCCCTGCATTTCCTTGTCACCCCTGACCTCAGAGCCTCGAGGTGAGGATTTCCAACACCTTCATGACCCAAATTTGCCTACACTTACTGCCATTTCAATCCTTCTAAATTCCACTGTCATAAGGAAATATATCGCCACATTTTTGTATCCCATTGGTTCAAAAAAAAATCATCATTTATCTTCTAGTTCTGCAGTTCCTCACAACTTAACAGTTTCTGTTCCACTAGTGTTAATCTCCCTTGTAAATCCCACTGTAGCCCTAGGTATGGATAGGTTTTCCCCTGTAAACCTCCATGCATTTCTTCATGAACTTACCTGCTTTATGCCCAAAGAATCATATAATTTAATGGGGATAGGGGATACTCAGTTGAAGAACACTTGGAGTGGTTTTCAGACTGGAAAATTTTGGAGGAGGTGGACTATGATGATGTGAAAGTCAGATTGTTTTCTCAGTGCCTTGCTGGAGAGGCAAGAAGATGGTTCACAAACATCGTAGACCACTCCATCCAAAACTATAGAGTCTTTGAAGATTCCTTCAGGGACAAATGGGAAGATCAGAAGAACCCTAAGATGCATCTGTCCCAATATCACTCCATGAGGAGAATAGAGAGTGAATTTGTCCAAGAATGTTTTGACAGGTTTGTAGTGAGAATTTCTCCTCACTACAGGGGTAAAAATGGATCCCTTGTGCCTATAGGGAACAAGGGTAGGTTTCTGCCCTTAGAAAACAGTAAAAAACAGAAGTAAAAATGACTGAAATTGAGTTGCGAATTGAAACTAAACTAAGCTACACTAGAATAAGGAACTAGCAGCTGTAATAAACTATATCTAAGCTAATAACAAAAAGAAAGAAGGGATGGAGTATTGTTGAACCCCTCTGCACACAATGGGTTAGGGTTCTGCCTTCAAAACCTGCAAAAAAAAACCTATACTACTATGAAAGCAACCTGCAAACAATTGTTAATGGAGAAAACCTGCAAATGACAATATGGGTTAGAAACAAAATAAGCAAATGAACATAAACAGAAATGAGATTATACCTCACTTAGGTGGAAATGGGCCACCATGCCCTAGCTCGTGGGAGCACCTCTCTCTTGGTTGGGAAGCAATGGCTTGGAGAAATGGAGATGGAGGAGAGGGAGAGTGGGTGGTTTGAGAGCAAGAGGTCTCAAAGCATCCATGGGCAGCATAACAATATGCAAATGAGGAGTTTTTTGAGAGTGACCCCCCACCCTCCTTATATAGTTTTTCCAAGGGGTTTTACTGTTTTAAGCCCTTGGTTAGGGCTTTAGCCCCTTCAACCCTAACTTTAGCCCCTTTTAGGGTTTTAGCCCCTTTTTGAGGGTTTTATCTCTTGGGGGTCTATTTTGGGCTCTTTCTTGGGGTTTTTAACCCTTTTCTTCATCCTTGGGATCTTTTGGAGGTGTGGGGGTCAAATGGAAGGTCATGGAAGGTATTATGGAGTGAAATGAATGTTGTGAGATGGTGTCCTTGGGTGGTGTAGGCCATGGAGAGCTATGTGGGAACTTTTGGGTTAACAGATTGCCCCCTGATGTGTGAGGGTAGGAGCTCAACATATGGCCGATGGAAATCATAGGATTTGCTGTCGAGAGGTGGTGCTTCCAGGGCTGGGGCATGGTGGATTTTGGTTTTGTATTAATTTGGTTCCCATCAATGGGTGAGATACAATAAATGAGTGACATGTATATGGACGAGGAGGGCATTTCCATGCTTGTGACAATGTCAAAAGAATCATTTGATCTATGCTCTAAAATATAAGAGCTGATCATATACAACTGATGTTACAATGCTGGTAGCCTCTATGTGAGGCTAAATACAATACTGATCTAGTACATTGGACCCATGGCATTCTCATGGAATGCTATATCTTCATGACTAAGGGTCTGCTAGATCTAGTACATAGCTATGTAGACTCACTGCTTGAGAGTGAGAGTCTATGTGGTACAAGTATGCTGGTTCAATCATAAAGGTATATCAAAGCACTACTGGGGCTTCCGAACACTATCTCCAAGTAACCCAAAAATCACAAGGGACATAACCTATTTAGGTCCCTCCAGTAGACTCACCAATGTGCTAGAGTTGGGTGACATCCGGGGTCTTCAACCAAGTACTATGTGGAACAAACCATGTATGAATCTCAACGGTGTGATGATGGAGTTGAAGTCGAGCATGTGAGAAACAACCATCCCAAGAGGCACTAAGGACTCCTCTCAAGTGGTCCAAGGAACTCATCAATGATGTTAATGAAACCAAGGTATAGGGACCTCTGGGTCTATCCTCTGGAATATGTGTGTTGGCGTCGACAGAGGGAGACCTACCCCTGGTCAAGGTGATGATGTTAGGCTTGACCAGGGGTGCGAGGGATAACCGACAGATGTGAAGCAATCTGTGGATTGACTCACTGAATTGGGGGGAAGGGAAAAAAATGAACAGGGGCAAGGGGGGGAGTAGGAGACTCAAACTTCCTTTGTTTAGAGTACGACGGTATGGAGGACTAGGCAGCAAATGAAACTTACTCAAAGGAATGGGATCATAGCTGTAATATCGGGAATGTCACTGCAGATGGGAAATAATTGGACGAGGTGGACACTTTTGATATGGATGGGATCCAAGGAAGACACATTGTAGAGTACTCTTGAACAAAGGTGACCCAATGTGGGGATGCTTCCAAACTATTTTATATGGGGTGGTGTCTATGGACACCGTTGTGGTACGATCTCGTGGATTTTGGGTGATCCCAAGAAGGTAAATACTCGATGGTGCTTTCAATTTTAGAGAGTTTGAAAGCACGAAGAAGACTCCAGTGGGGGATCTTTTTTCGTTGGTAGTCTCCTGTGCCCGAAAAAGGATAAAAGTATACATAGGAGAGCTCTCCCATCCTGGAGGGGATGAGAGACTTCTGTATCATTGGTAGTCCAATCAGGCCGGAAAAGGTTAAACCTATACTGACTAGACAATAATTCAAATACTTTTACGAGCATGAATGAAACCAAGTTTGCTCAGTGATCTTTTCTTGTTGAAATGGCTGAAAAAGAGCTTAACGACAACTGGTAGTGAGCTTTTTCATTAATTGTGGCCCCTCTGCCCAAGAAAGCACAAAAATATGCAGAGGGGTACGATCTTGGCTTGAGTGTGCCAAGGAGGTCCTTTTCATGAAATGGTCTACATGGTCTGCAAAAGGAGATAAACGAGACGATGTAGACACCCTTTCCTATACTTTAGTGAGCGGGAAAGGAAGCAGCTATGCTCGGCGATCTTTTCATTGTTTTAAGGAGTCAAAAAAGATCTTAAACAAAACTCCAAAGTGGTCAACCGATGGTGGCACATGTAGTGCCCCATGTCGAGATGGTGGACAGAGGTCCAAAGGTCATTCACACAATATAGACAGAGAAAAAGGCTCTCAAACATACCACTACATGCGTGGGATAGATTGCGGCAGTGGTTTGCGAGACGGTGTGGAAGAGGCACAGAAACCAAGGTGGCTCTCGGACAGAGATCAGGAGAGTGTGTGTGTGTGTGTTAATGTGGATGGACTTGACCACGTGTGATGTAAGTACAAGTCCAGAGGCATTTATATGCCAAATATGTGCAAGAAAATAAAACTTTTTGTGGATAGTGGTCCAAAGGTCTGTGTAAGGTGCGGTAAACAAAAAAGACAATCTATGTGTTAAAAACAAAATAAAATAAAATCTAAAACTACAGTCCTTGACGGGCGGCGGCCCGAGGATGCTTCTATGCCAAATACATGGAAGAAAAATAAAGTTGTTGGTGGATGATGGTCCAAAGATGTCCATGTAAGGTGCGGTGGAGAAGAAAATTATAACTATAAAAAGTAAAATATGATACAATCCTTAACGAGCGACGGCCCGATCGCTCGCATGAGTTGCAATCGAGCAGTGCGATACGAGTACCGATTCGTAGACACTTGCATCATCATGTCATGGCTCATGTGTCGAGGTGACTTGTGGGAAATGGTCCCAAAATTGACTGTTTAAACATGAGACAAGGGCATGAATGGTGTCTCAGACGTAGTCCGTATGGTCTTGTTATGTCGATTGTAAGAAATTAGGTCAAATGGGGCCTATAAAAGGGGGGGGGGTCCAATGGTGAAGTGTCATTGTCACTGTTCATTGTGGAATTGGAGACGTGGGCCCCAATTCTTCATTTGTCGATTTCTCTTGATCCGATCGACGGTTTCGCAAGCCGCAACTTGCAGGTAAAAGCTCTCACTAAACCTCTTCATTTTGATGTATTTTTGATTGGATTTGACCACCTGGAGGTACCCCTTGAGCTATTTGGGGTTTCAAATGATACAGGTCACTCATTTTGAAGGGAAAGGTGCACCTTGGGCACACTTGTTGGGCCATTACGAGCACCCTGGGTGCTCCTTTTGCTTAGTTAAGTGCGCCCTGGCCCTCTTTAGGTGGTTTTTTGATGGTGGGGAGGTTTGACCTCAGGGTTGTTTTCCTGTGCAGGATGGTGGAGATCAAATGTAGGGAGAGAGACTGCAAGCTAGTCTGAGAGGCATCATTACAAGACGGGGCTATTAGAGATGCACTGCCCCGCTGTGGGTTACTGAAGTTCATGTGGATTCCGCTCATGCGGAGCTTGGGTTTGCTGATGCAAAGTATGATCAGTTTTTGGGATGTTACTGAGGAGGTGTTCCTCTTCCAGGGACAATGTATTGAGATTATGCTAGAGGATGTGTACTTTATTACTGGGCTCCCAATATTGGGAGTAGTTGGTGACTTGGCTCCTGTTTTGTCTCGAGGGGAGATATTAGAGGATTTATGCGAGCGGCACTGTTATGCTACGACATATGTGCGTGGTTCTTACATCTTGATGTGTGATATTGAGGAGTTGTCTACACGGGAGGTGGGGAACTTACTACAGTGCATCTTGGGTTCCACAGGGAGCCACAAGATTTCTGGTGGGCAGCTCCAGTTAGTCGAGTGTGCCATTGGTGGCACATATTATGCATGGGGCTAGATGTACTTACAGGCTATTCGGTGTCAGCTGAACAGGTCGAACACTACTGGTGCGGGTTTTTGCTTTGGCTCCTTTCTATGTGCTTTCTTCTTTGAGAAAGTACCTACACTTCATCCTCATCAGGTTGTGGAGGACAGTGGTCTGCGGGAGCGGAGGATGTATAGGTGGTGCCAGATGATGATCCGCGATGGTGGCAGTAGAGTGGATCGCTTCTTCACGGAGGAGTTGTTGGAGCACTAGATCAAGCTACCTATGGTGATCGAGGAGTACCTGTATGCGGGTATGGACTTTCAGGGAGATCCAGAGATGCCCCGACCTCTTGGTCAGGTTTGGGGACCAGCTGGCATGTATGCTTGATGTTTTTATGTTCATCTTTGTGCATAGTATAGTTGAGCTGGTTAGTGATTTTCATGTTGATGTATGTGGAATGATGGTGTCCTTGATTGTGTGTGCAGATGTTGGTCCTTGCCCGCCACCTGGGCATCGGAGGTGGGTTGTTACCGTGCCTCCTGCGGCAACTTATTTGGTGGCTCCTTCAGGGAACCCTCGTAGGTGACAGCGGGACATGGATTGGCTGGTGCCGTATATGGAGGAGGTGGCTACTAGGGTATCAGATGTTGGTTGGTAGCATCTGAATACCAAATTTATTACTGCTGTTCACAATCTTCCTCCCGAGTTGACAGGTGTGATGAGGAAGATGGTAGTGGCATGTGAGCACTTTCGTCGGATGGTGAGAGGTGGTGTGCTTGCATTGGATTCATCTTCTTCGGAAGATGATGAGTCTGAGTCAGATGATGGGTCTGAACTGGATTAGTAGCCTTGTGGGGGTAACCCTTAGTGCATAGGTGCCCTTAGGGGTTTTGTATCGCTTATGTATATCCTATTGAGAAAGCATATGGCTTCTCTCTTTTTGTATTGGACATATTGTGGACATGTGACTTATGAATTTATGTTTATATATATTTTTGACGCACGTGGATGTGCTTTTATGGTTTTATTATTTGAGTCTTTTATTATGTTGTGGAATGCAAATGCCTATGTGATGTATTGGTACACTGTGTGTGTATTTTCAGGCATGATTATGCATTATGTTATGGTTGTATGTTTCCTATATGCTGTTGTGGATGTACCAATTTAGAATGTCATTAGCCATTTGATCTACGACACTATTGAGGTTCCTAGGAACATGTGTGAATGTGATGGATTCAAATGTTCTGACCATGTGTTTAGTGCGCAGGTACTTTCTAAAGAGGCAAGGATCATGAACTTGGTAATGGTTGTTCAGTTGAGAAACAAGCAGCTGAGAGTCTAAGAAGACATCAAGATGGTGAATTCCTAATTGTAGAGCGGCGGCCAAGAGGCCATTGACACCATCATATTCCTCCTAGTTGTTGGTCACGGTGCCCACGCATATTCCGTCGATGTGGATCAACTCATGCGATGGGGAGTAGATTACCCATGCAGCCAAGGCGAGGTTTAGGTACCATCTGCTTGCTCGATCTGTGAATCCCATATAGTGATATGAGGAGTGCTCCATTTGAAGTAATGGGAGGAAATGATACATAAGACTCAATTGGGAAAAAATGTGTAAAACAAAAAATGAAAAGACTATAATACAATTAAAGACGTTGTCACTCAAAGGGGTGACGTTAGGGGGAAAGTCGTTTGGACTTTCCCAGGATCAACGGTCATTCCTTTGTGTGACAAGATGAATCCTTGGAGACAGCCTGTGGGGACACAGAAAACACACTTGAATGGGTTCAAGCAGATTCTGTACTAGCGACATCACATTAAGACTTGTCGCAAGTCGTCTATGTGTTGTGTGTGGCTTTACGACCACGCGATGAGGTTGTCGAAACACACCAACATGATGTGAGTAATATCGCAGAAGCAGTGCGTCATGGCACGCTGGAAGGTGGCTACATCATTTTTGAGGCCAAAGGGCATGACTCGGTAGGCGAATGTGCCCCATGGGGTCGTGAATTCCGTTTTGTAACAGTCTTCTTTCCGGATTTGGATTTGGTTGTATTCGAAAAAACCGTCCATGAAGGAGAAGGCCTCATTTCTGGCGCATGCATCGATTATTTGGTCGATGAACGGTGTGGGGAAGTTGTCTTTGGGACATGCCCCATTGAGATCACAGAAGTCTGTGCAAATGCAAATGGTACCCTGTTTTTCATTCATGGGAACATGATTAGAAACCTAAGTTGTATACACAATGGAATAAATGAAGCCAGCTGTGCGTAGCTTCTCTATCTCGGCTTTCACCACAGCCACTTTCGATGGATGGATGGGCCATTGCTTTTGGCAGATGGGTGCCACTTCAGGCCATTTGTTGATGTTGTGTTCCATGATGGATGGATCTAAGCTAGGAATTTTAGTGTATGACCAGGAAAAGATGTCACGAAATTCTTGAAAGAGAGCGATGTAGTCATCGACCTCTTCCGGGGAGCAAGATGCCCCCAACATGATTTCTTCAATGATATTAGAATTGGTTGAGATGTCGATTTTAATGGTTGGAGAAATGTTTGCCATGTTCCCTTCTTCGAAGGAATCAGGTGCTGGGATTGGGTTCTTGAACCAGTCAACCTTCCCATGGATGAAATCATTGGTCTCCACGGAAAACTGGTTGGATTGCGACGCAAGCACTTCCGGGAGGAAGAATGAGTGATGGTGCATGTCATCCCATGGGTATTCCGGGGCAGTCAGAGCTTCAAGGGTCTCCTCATCGTTGTTGAAGTGACAAAGTGACAGGTTTGATGGACCATCGTTGGAGATGGGAGTGAGCTGGTCTGGGGAACTAGACATCATGTAAATGGACATGGTGTCAAACAAAGGAGGTGGTGGTGGGTGAACTTCTTCGATCAAGGTGATCTCAGACTCAAGGGAATCGTGATGGAGGTCAGCAAGAGCCATTCGAAATTCAGGCAAGTCTTGGAAATGGTGGTAGTAATGTCCACACAAGCCGTAAAGGGCGCAAGCATGGTTTGTCCTTAATGCCTTGTTATTTACTACTGGCATGGTTGGGAGTTCAACCATAGGGATGTTTTCATTCGTATCCATGGCATCCAGATGTGTACGGATCACTTTGATTTTAGGGAAATCCTAAGTTGGGTGGCCTTGTTGTTCACAGACGGCACAAGGTAGTACTGGCAGTGGTTCTGCTGTGGCTTTGGTGTTTCCCCCCCTCGCCCTTTTGGGTTGGGGTGGTGCAGATGCGGGTGCGGCGGTTGGCCAATGCAGACTGGGTGGGGGGTGAGATTCAACAGCAATGGGTTGCACCGAAGTTAACATAACTTGGGGCACTGGTGGTTGAGCTGGTGGGTCTAGATACCACACCGGGATCCCCAATGTAAAGTTGGGTAGGCTTAAAGTGGCCATGGCCAGCTTGCTCATGACACCAGGTGGGGGAAAGAGGAAGGGAATTGTATGGACTGGAGATGAGCCCACATAACTCCCAACTGGTTACATGTGGGGGTGAGGTTGTGGTTGTGGTTGCGTGTAATGTTGTTGCTGCGGGTGGTGCTGCGGCTGCTGTTGGGATTGTGGCTGCGGATGCTGTTGTGGTTGTGGTTGGGGTTGTGGCTCTGGTTGTTGTTTGGGGGCAGCAGTGCTTGATGAGACCATGCACAAGTCTGCAATTTGCTTTTGTGTCAGTGGTGGTGACACCAATGGGAAAGGAGCCGTCATGGTGGGATCGGTAAAAAACCCAGGGCCCACATTCAACGGTGGGGAGGATGGTGTGTTTTCAACCACAGTGTTGGTTGCAGGGATGACGTTAGCATGTGTGGTCTCCCCTTGCGGCTCGGTGGTGGTGATGGTAGGGATAATGTTGGCAAGCATTGTTAACCCTTGCATATCATGGTAGGTGAGCTAGTCAACCATCACAATCTTCCCTTCACGGGGGAACATCATGAGGCGAAAGACAGTAGATGCGACCGATCGCATGGCGTACATGTAACTCCTCCCAATGAGGAGGTTGTAATACAGTTGAGCATTGACAACCTCAATGTCAATCATGACTATCTTCCCAACTAACGTGATAGGGACATGAGGAAGGATTCCTTCATCTTTAGTGGGGCGTCCATCATAAGCCCGCAGAGTCATAGAAGATGGTTACAGAATAGGTGATCCAAGCTTCTTCCAAACCAAGGTAGACATGACGCACGTGGATGCCCCCTCATACACTATGCATCGATGCACAACCAAGTTCCAGATGGACATCGAGATTTGGAAGGCGATAGTGGAGGGCATGCGTGGCTCTTCGTTTTCTATGTCAAAGGTGATCAGCTTGGAATCAGAGGGGTCTACTACCCCTAGAGCGGCTAGTAAGGCTTTCCGTTGCGTTGGGCATGTTTTAAGTACCTCAAGAGTAGACATGGCAGTTGGCGTTTGGGCCAAATCATCCACAATGCTGTAGCTAACTGCAGCTCTAGCTGTGGCATTATTGGCAATTCTACGTATGGGGGGGCGCGGGAACGGGGATAACTGGAGAGGTAGGTTGGTTGTCTTAGATGTATATGCTGCTAATGATTCAACAGGTTTTGTAGTGGTACCGTACTAGTTTTTTCTAGTTTGTAAGTTGACCTCTTCAGTGGTCATGGTCATCAGGTGGTGAACACCTGTTTCGGCTGTGGGTGGTGCCCCCGGAGCGTTGGGAGTGGCCTGGGGAGGAGTGGCGGTTTCCACCAACCCTTGTACTAGTAGTGGGTTTTGAAGCACCATGGGAGGCGGTCCTTGTGGTGCTGGGTTGGGTTGTGCTTGGTTCGTGGCATTGGTAGCCTGTTGGGCGTCGTTTCGAATGTCCTGCTTGGTGTGACCCATGAGGGGGCACTTGAATGTATAGTTCCCATAGACCTCACAGAGTGTGCATGGTTGGTTTGTGCGTAATGGGGCATTGCGTCTTGGTGCATTTGGTCATGGGGGGTTTTGGGCTGGCTAGTTTGCTACGACATTGTTGGGAGGATTCGGTTGTTGACCGCCTCCTTGCAGTTGGTTGTTGCCCTGGTTGTGGGGCCGGTTGTTTCTAGCTTGCCCTTGTTGATTGTTGGGGGTAGGCTAGTTGGGATGGTTTTGCTGTGTAAACACTTGTCCCAATGGAGCAGGTGGGGCGGGTGGAGCGGGGGTGGGGGCTTGGACTTGTTGCACTGGTGGTGCATAGTAGATTTGTGGGGGTAGCGGTGCCATGAATGTGGGCATTTTCCCCACATACTACTGTGCTAGCCAAGCCATAGCTTGAGCCTGTTGCAGTGGCATAGGTTGTGCATAGGAGGTGGTTGCTCCAGACTGAGACATCATTCTAGCATAGTCCGGAGCTTGGTTTTGGTAAGCAACATTAGCCATGTTGCTTGGTTGCGGTGCCGCAGTAGGTGGTGTTGGTCGAGGCTGTGGTTGTTGGGAGACTGACCCTATGATTACATCCGCAACGTGGGATGCCCCCAGTGCATCGCGGTAAGAGGTACTTGGACGAGGAGCGTCTGGGATGATAGTATACAAGTATCTCGACTGGGCGTAAATGAGATCAAATTGCTGGGCCTTCAATATGGTCTCTTCTTCAAATTGGGGAGATTCAGATGCGACGTCCTTTGCGATGGGCGGGAGCAAAGTCTTGAGGAACCAATCTAAGAAGATCTTGTTATCAAGTTGGATCTTACATAAGCTACGGCGCCGCCACCACTCATGGATATGGTCAGTGATGTGGGTGGTAGTGTTTTGGTGATAGGATAACAGGATCTCCACCCCTTTGTCATATCTGATGGGGAGTTGGAAATATTGCAGGAACATGAAGGCTAGGGAGTTGAAGTCAGGGTACTTGGCTTGTGGCAGTTCAATGTACCATTTTCCTATGGCACCTATGAGGGTGCATTGGAACAGCCTCAGCCTGATGGAGTCTTCTACGATGCTATTAGATGAGCACCATAGATGGAAGGTCATTATATGGTTTTGGGGACATTCCCCGACTTTGCCTTCAAACTTTGGGATGTCTGAAGGCAGCTTAGTTGGCATGGGTGGCCAAAAAGCTTGGTGATGGATGGGGTCATTTGTCAATTTGGCTAGGTCAGGTAAGTTCAAATGAGCCATGAATGGTAGATTTGACCCCAAGTTGATGTGGGATGGGGCTGCAATGGGAGTGGGGTTTGCAGGTGCATAATGCATATACATGGCTGGGAGTGCTTGTGGTGGTACCATGGCAGATGGGCCACTGCCCCCAAGTGTTGTGGGAGGGATGGTATGGGTGACGGGGAGATTTCCCCCCTGCATGGTGGTAGGGGCAATGTGGGTGGTTGGTGCACTACCCCCCTGCATGGCTAATGGGACAATGTGTGTGGAGGGGCCACTGCCCCCAAGTGTGGCCACTGGACCAGCTTGGCTGGCCACTATGGGTGGTGGTAATTATATAATGATAGTATGCATGACTACACTTGGACCTCTTGCCACATTGTGGGTGACTGGTTGTGATGTGGACATGGGTCCACTTGCTAAGGTTAGATCAGAAAATGGATCTAGATTTGCGGTAGCCATGGGGCTAGATGGTGTGATGTGGAGGTCTGGTTCAGACTGATATGGGTCTGAATCAGAATTAGAGGCTGTGTGGCCTTTTGATGGTGTGGGATATTGCTGAGAATGGCTACGACGGTGCCGACTGAGTGTTCCAAATGGTGGTGGTTTGCCTCTTAGGCGTGAATAAGATCGTGGAGGATCAATTATGTTTGCTTGTGTGAATGAAACTGGTGGGTATGAAATTTGGACCCCGATTTCAATGGCTTCCTATTGGCTAAAGGTGGTCTCTCGGCCACCAAGACTTCTAGAAGACAACGCTTGGCTTTTTCCTCATGGGTAACTCTACTCAATCAGAAGGGGTCGTTTCCCATTTCGCTTGGCAATTCCTCTTAGCATCCAGCTACTTTGGGGTTCCTGTGGTACTCCTCACAATGATTTTCTGGGAAAAACACAAGTACTTCCCACATTTTTAGTAGTCAGGGACTTATGTCCTCAAAGACTACAAAGTTGATTAAACTTAGTGTAAATTTGGTAATTTTTAAGGATCACTTAGCGTCATGAAATGAGTTGGATTAATTATGTGGTATGGTGTGTTGGTTTGCTTGCTTGTTCTAGTATTTGGCTTGCAATATGGTTTATGAATTCATGGTAGGGTTCACATCATGGTTTTGAATGCAAATGTAAATAGAAACTTGTAAGCAAATATTGTGATTAACCCTGAATTGTTGGCCTAACTAAGTGTCTAGCTCTCAGTGGTATTCTTCTTCAACCAAGAGAAGCTATTGGGATCTCAACACAATGGGACTAAGCCCATCCGTAGATCCTCAGGTCACCTCCCAAGTGCTAGGTTTTTCAAGCAGGGAGGACGCTTAGCACCGTGAGAAGTCCTCCTTCTCTACCCCCTGTACCTTCCAGGTCACCTGGTTTTAATGGTTTAGGAAAAATGCCATGGAGTGCCTAGATCTATACGAGCTGTCCCTTCGTCATATCCCAGAATACCCCGGAGGGGGATGACTAGGTAGAGGAGGAAGGGGAAAGAAATATGGTTAATTTTATGCTACTTTTAGTTAGGCTAATTCATTTTATTGAACCTTATTGATTGGGTTAACATATACACATTGTTCATTGGTTTATTTGCAAAAATTGAAAACTGAAATAAATAGAGACCTATAATGGTGGACAGAGGCAGCTGGGCCGCACTAACAGTCCTATAAAACTGTAAATTGCTGCTAATTAAACTGAAAAAAAAACTTATGTGTCACAAGCCGCACCTTTCTGACTAAATCCCACGAGGGGGCCGAGAGTTTTTTCTAGAAATGAGCGAGGGGGTCGCACAAAATGCCAAAACAACTGCAACTTGAGCTCCTGGGATGAATTCACACCTGTTTGAGGATTAAGTGCACCCTAGTTGCACCTGTTTTCCAATTAATTGCGCCTTCATGCACATTTTCCCCCGATAAGAGCGACTTGCTCTGGAAAGGGGTGTTTTTGGTGCTGCAGGGTCAGATCTCGCCAACAGTAACTAGTACTGGGCCAGTTTGACTTGGATCGGCCTAGAAGAGGCTTCATCACTAATATAAAACAAGGAAAAAAATCAAATCTAAGCAGATCTAACAGAACATTTTGGAAAACTAGGGTAAAAACTGAAAAACTTGAAAAAATTGAAATTTTTGCCCAAGGATCCTGTGGGCTCAACCCAGTGGAGTCACCAAAGCTATAGTGATAATTTATCCTCACTACAGGGGTAAAAATGGCTCTCTTGTGCCTATAGGGCACAAGGGTAGGTTTCTACCCTTAGAAAACAGTAAAAAACAGAAGTAAAAATGACTGAAATTGAGCTGTGAATTGAAACTAAACTAAGCTACACTAGAACAAGGAAATGGCAGTTGTAATAAACTATATCTAAGCTAATAACAGAAAGAAAGAAGGGATGGAGTATTGTTGAACCCCTTTGCACACAGTGGGTTAGGGTTCTTCCTTCAAAACCTGCAAAAAAAAAACCTATACTACTATGAAAGCAACCTGCAAACAATTGTTAATAGAGAAAACCTGCAAATGACAATATGGGTTAGAAACAAAATAAGCAAATGAACATAAATAGAAATGAGATTATACCTCACTTAGGTGGAAATGGGCCACCATTCCCTAGCTCATGGGAGCACCTCTCTCTTGGTTGGGAAGCAATGGCTTGGAGAAATGGAGATGAAGGAGAGGGAGAGTGGGTGGTTTGAGAGCAAGAGGTCTCAAAGCATCCACAGGCAGCATAGCAATATGCAAATGAGGAGTGTTTTGAGAGTGACCCCCTACCCTCCTTATATAGTTTTTCCAAGGGGTTTTAGGGTTTTAAGCCCTTGGTTAGGGCTTTAGTCCCTTTTTTGGGCCTTTAGCCCCTTCTGCCCTAACTTTAGCCCCTTTTGATGGTTTTAGCTCTTGGGGGTCTATTTTGGGCTCTTTTGGGGGGTTTTTAGCCCTTTTATTCATCCTTGGGCTCTTTTGGAGGTGTGGGGGTCAAATGGAAGGTCATGGAAGGTCTTATGGAGTGAAATGAGTGGTGTGAGATGGTGTCCTTGGGTGGTGTAGGCCATGGAGAGCTGTGTGGGAATTTTTGGGTTAACAAGGTTCATGAAAGTGTACAATGCCATTCGTGCCCAATTAAAACCTTCCATTGGTTCTTCCCAAATCTACTATGCTGAAACTTTTTATAGTGAATTTACCTTGTGGCTAAGTGAAAGGAGATCAGCCTCCTTGGAAGCTATGATGAAAGATGCGATAGAGGTGGTGGTAAACCTGACTGCTACAAGAAAGAAGAAAAGACAGGAGGGAAAATGGAGAAGGGAAGAAGGAGAGCAGAGAAAAGAGGAAGGAGAATGGAGAAGATATGGGGGAGAATGGATAAGAGAGGAAGGATAAAGAGGAGAGAGAATGAAAGACAAAATAATTGAGTATCCCTCTACCTCTGGATCACAAGAGGCCATAATAGACACGATGTTGAGAACCATGGAAAGAATGATGGAGAGACTCGATGTGGATGGTAGACCTAAGACGAGAGAAAATAAGGAGTAGCATAATAGGAACTTAAATGTGAGAAGGCCTCCAATTCCCCAAAACAAGCAGAGGGACCGGAGAAACCCTCTCGATCCACCTATCAGGCCTGCCTTTCAGGAAAATTATGTGGAGCTAGCTAGAGAAGATCCAGCCAAAGATGAAATCCATCAGCTAGACACTGGCCCACCCTCCACCTTTCTGACCAAAGAAGAACATGATAAGGATTGTTTGGAAAGAGGAGAGAATCCTGCTGGAGAAACATATGAATTTAAGAGGGGATACCAACTTGATGTCATGGAGATACAAATATAGATTGGTCTGAGGAATAGAGATGTTCCTATAGTAAAAAATAAATAGGAAGTAAACAAAGCCTCTACAAGAAAATCAAAGAGCATACCACCCCCCATGGACACCTCCCCAAATGTAGCAGAGCCCAAAGGGAAGGAGAAAAAGGAAGATCACCCAAGAGGGTCAGAGCAGGGGCAGACCTCGTTTAGTCTGGAGTATGAAATTGCAAAGATAAAAATATTTTCCCCTCTTACTGAGGTATTAAAAAATTCTGAATATCATTCTAAAGTTTCCAAATTGTTGAACCCTCCTGGAGAAGTTTGTGATATGTCAAACTCCCTAAATATCTAATATGATAGCCCTACCTTCCTTTTTGGACCCCGTGTAGAAGAGTCTGTTGATGAAGATACCCCCCTTTCTATATCGGTTTGAACATCCACAATGCCATCTTACACAATGCCATGAATGATTTAGGAGCGTCTCACAATCTGATGCCCATGATAGTCATGGATGAAATGGGATTGGAAGTGACCAAACCCTACAAAGATATGTTCTCTTTTTATTCCAGCAATGTCAGGTGTCTAGGGATGATAAAGGATGTAGTCGTATTTTATCCCAAATCCCTACCAAGAACCTAGTCATGGATGTGGTTGTGGTTGACATCCCCCCAAATTTTGGGATGTTGTTATCAAGATCTTGGGAAGCCAAACTTAAATGTACCTTTCAAATGGACATGTCCAATGCTACTATCCCTGTTTTTGGAGCACAGAGAAGGATTTTTAGGGAGCAAAGGCTATCCTACATGGTGACTAGTGCTGAAAGGCCAAACACTCACCCCATTATTTACGCAAGAAGACATAGATAGTTGTGGTTCCCATAATGATATCTTTGTACCCACTCAGTAGGAACTATATGGAGTATGGGAGGTAAGTTTTGATGGGTCAACATGTCAAGGAGGGGCAGGAGCTGGAGTGTGGATGAGACCCCCAGGAGTGCGAGCTTTGAATTATTCTTACAATATTTATTTTGATTGTATGGACAATGAAGTAGAATATGAGGATATGATATTAGCGATTCTGTCCCTGAAGGAGCTCCAAGTCAAGAAGGTGGTGTTACATGGGGATTTCGAGCTAATAGTCAAGAAAATGACTGATGAATATCATGCCAGACATCCCTAGATGAGAAGCTACCGAAACATTTCCCAGGACCTCATTAAAGGATTTGAAGAATGTAGTTTTAGTCTGATCCCCAGAGTACAAAATTGTGTAGTTGATTCCCTGTCCACTTCTGCAGCGGCTTTCAAAGTTCCTATGCACCCTGTTGGGAAATATGAAATTGAAGTGAGTCACAAACCCTCTATCCCTGATAATGTCAAAATATGGAAACTTAAGCAGATCCAAAAGTTCCTCACTATATTGGGGAGATTGATGGATTGAGTATTGATGAAGAAAGCGAGCTTCTGGAGAAGGCTAGTCTTACTCAATAATCTTTGCAAATCCAGACTGCTATTCCTGAGGAAATGAATCGAGAGGAGGACATTTCTCTTATTGAAAATGTTGATGTTGGTGAAAATGAAGAATATTGGGAAATAGAGATGTAGGAGACTGATGAACAATAGGAATATGTGAACAACATATGTGGCAAAGAGATCCTGTAGCTGAAAGGTAATTCCATCCTCAGGGGGCTTGTTCCTCTTGAGAAACTTTTTGATCCTAATGATATGGATAAAGAACCTCAACTGGTCCCAAGCTGTGAAGATGTTGAAGATATAAATATTGGAACATAAGATCAACCTAAGATCATCAAAATAGCAAGGATCCTTTCACCTAAATCCAAGCAAAAGTACATCTCATTGATGAAAGAATATTTAGATGTGTTTTCTTGGAGCTACAGTGACCCGAAGGCTTATGATACAAGCATAATCCAACATACCATACCACTCAAGAAGGACTAGGTTCCTTTAAAACATAACTTGATAAGGATGAATCCCAAACTACTGCCCGTTATAGAAAAGGAGATCAAGAATTTGATTGAGGCCAAAATCATTGTGGCCCTCAGATTCTCACGGTGGGAGGAAAATATTGTCCCTATCAGGAAAAAGAATGGGGAAATAAGAATATGCATCAAATTCAGGAACTTGAACATATTTTATTTGAAGGATCTTAACCATTTCCAAAAATGGAACATATCTTATAGAGAGTAGTGGGTTCATAGAGGATCTCCAACGTATATGGCTTCTCGAGTTATAACCAGATTGTGGTGCACCCGGAGGATCAAGAGAAGACAACTTTCACCACACCCTAGGGAACCTTTCATGTATTCTAAAATTCCATTTGGGCTTATGAATGAAGGAATTTCCAATGGGCCATGGGCATAGCCTTCGCTGATGAAAAGGACAAAATTTTGGTCATCTATCTGGACAATATCACTGTGTTCTCCCATTCTGATGAAGAACATGTTGCTGACCTTCTGAGAATGTTTATAAAATGAAAAAAATTGGCATCTCCCTAAATCTAGAGAATTCCTTCTTTTCTATGAAAGAAGGGAAGCTACTGGGGCATATAATCTTTTAGGAAGGCATTAGGATAGATACAAAGAGGGTTGAGGAAATCAACAAAATCGAGCTCCCTCAAAATAAGGTGGAGGTTCAGTCTTTTCTGGGAAGGGTAAATTTTTCAAGAAGATTTATTGTTGCTTCTGTCGAAATAGTAAAGTGTATAAATGATATGCTGGGAGAGGATAACGAAATCAAGTGGACTCCTGAAGCTAAGAAATGTTTTGAAGGCATAAAAAGGACGATATCTGAAGCACCTATACTTGCAAGCCCTAATTTTTCTAAAGACTTCATCACATTTTCATTTTCCTCAGAGCGCACAGTGGCAGGAGTATCAATGCAAAAGAATCATGAGGGACATGAACAACCCATTGCTTTTTACAGCAAGACCCTGAGAGATGATCTCTTGAAGTATAATATCCTGGATAAGCAATATTATGCTCTAGTGCAGGCCTTAAAGGATTTCTGGTTATACATCCTGCATTCCCATATCATTTCTCATGCCCGTACCAGTGCTGTAAAGGATATTATAACCCAACCTAATCTTGAGGGGCAAAGGGGAAAGTGGATAACCGTTCTGCTTGAGTATGACCTAGTAATCAAGTCCAAAAAGTTGATTAAAGGACATATATTAGCCAAGATTATGGCTCAATCCAACTTTGATTCTCTCAGCCTGCACAAGATTGCTGAATTGGCAGCAGAAGAGTAGAATCCTCAGGGACAACCAAGTCCCACAATAGATGATCATTTTCTATCATCCCCTTCATACACTGATATTATCTTTGTGTTACAACATCTGTAGGTCCCATAGGGTATGGAAAGGCCAAGAGATATATTCCTCAAGCAGAAGGCATCTATATTTTCCATCTTAGAGGGAATATTGTATTGGAAGGATCTAGGAGGAGTGCTGCTGAACTATGTAGATTAGAAAGAGGAAAGAAGACTCATTGAGTAATTCTATGCCCGAGAATGTGGAGGCCATTACTATTGGAAATCCAGTGTAAAATTTTTTATGAGGGTAGGGTTTTATTGGCCTACCATCTTTTTTGATACCCACAAGAAAGTTGATACCTGTCACAAATGTCAGATCTTTGAGGGGAGAATGAAACTATTGCCATTTCCTTTAAAATCCATATAGGTTGAAGCCCCTTTCTAACAATGAGGACTAGATTTAATTGGAGAAATAAATCCACACTCCTCAGGGAAGCACAGGTGGATTCTTACTGCTACTGACTACTTCACTAAAGGGATAGATTCCATCCCCACAAGAAAATATACCGAGACAGTGATCATGCAATTTATGGAAGAGCATATCCTGTCAAGATTCGGGGTTCCTAGAAAGATAATCACTGATAATTCTCCTGCTTTCAAGTTTAAGAAGATGGTGGAGTTTTGTTCCAAGCATCATATACAATTGAGTCACTCTAATTCCTACTATTCATAAGTAAATAGATTGGAAGAATCATCAAATAAGAACCTCATGAGAATCAGTAAGAAGCCACTGCAGGAAAACAAGAAGGCTTGGCACACAAAGTTGATTCATGCTTTGTGGAATGACATGATCAACATAAAGAAATCGATTGGCACCTCACATTTCTAGCTCTTCTATGGTTCTAAGGGAATCTTCCCTATATCCTTAATTCTTCGAGTGATGAAACTATTGTAGGAAGAGGAAATAGAGACACATCCAACCCAGAGGAGGATGTATTAGTTGATTGAAATCTAGCAGTAGAGGGAGTAGTTATTCGACAAAACCCATAAGTTTTAAGAAAAAATGAAGGAAATATTTGACAGAAAGAGTAAGCCTAATGATTTCCAATTGGGAGATGTAGTTTTGCTGTGGGATGCACCATATGAGGACATGGGGAAGCATGGTAAATTTGATCACTTGTGGAAAGGACCATATAAAATTGCTACCTTCAGAGGAAAGAATGCCTATGTTTTGGATGAGATGGAGGGATACCTTGTATCTAGAGCTCCTGTAAATGGGAGGATCCTCAAACATTATTTTCTGTAAAAGTAAGTTCAGCTCCATTTTCATTGTATATACCACTTTCATTTTTTAACATCGCATGTGTGGATGGCCCTCCTATTAGACATAAATCCCAAGGTGAAGGCAGTAAGGTCTCCAATAGGGGTTGTTAGTTAGTTTTATTTTTTAGGAAAATTTGGTGGATAAGGAACGTGGTCTACGTGGTTCTTTGCTACCTCAAAGGGAGGATAGCATCCCCAAGTTGGAGTCGCAGTTAGCACCTGTGCTAAATTTTGAAATATTCTACATAAGGAATCTGCACTAATCCCCTTTCAAAGGTCTAGACCAGTGAAAAATGAGGGGTAGGGTAAAAAAAATTTCATATCTTATGACTTAGATGTATGTAGGGGAAGGTTTGATGTTGTTGGGGAGGCTTATTCTTAATCATGTATGTCAAAATAGTAATAAATTCTTTTAGCGCAACCTTAGAAATGTGCCCAAGTCAAAAAAATCCGATTAAGGCTAAAAGAGGACCAGAATGGATGAACCAAGTGCATCACAGATAAGATCAAAGGGCCAAAAATCATTTCTGCCTAAGGAAAATCAGGATTGAAAGTGAGGAAGAGGTAAAAATTGGGTTATGAAAGATGGAATTATGACGTTTTCCTTCCGTGATCCGGGTTCCATTTTTCACCAGGTTCAATGGTCCAGAAAGATTCCTCCTAGATCAACGGTGTAGAAAGGTGCAGTAGGGCAGAAATTAGAAAGTGACAAACCCAAAGTTTCTGGGTATAAAATTTGAAGTTCCAACTTCTGCCTTCCGCGATCCGGGTTATGCTTTATACTAGATCCAACAATCCAAAAAGTTTCCGCCCAGATCAATGGTGTGGAAAAGAGCAGAAGGGAAAAAATAAAAATTCGAAAATACTAAGAATTTGGTCCTGAAAAGTTGATTTCTGTCTTTTGTGATCCGTCAGATCCAACGGTCCATAAAGCTTCTACCCAGATCAGCAATGCGGAAAGGCGCAAAAGGGAAAAAATCGGAAATACTAAGATTTTTTTCTTGAAAAGTTGATTTTTCATCTTCTGTGATCCTCCAGATCAAACGGTCCAAAAATATTCCGCCCAGATCAATGGTGTGGAAAGGCATAGAAGGGAAGAAATTGGAAATCGTAAATACTAAAAATTTGGTCCCGAAAATTTGATTTTTCACCTTCTGTGATTTTCCAGATCCAACCTTACAAAAAGCATCTTCCCAGATCAATGGTGTGGAAAGGCGCATAAGGATGAAAATTAGAAATACAAATACTAAGAATTTGGTCCTAAAAAGTTGATTTTCTGCCTTCCACGATTCACCAGATCCAACAGCCCCGGATGCTTCTGCCCAAATCAATGGTCTGGAAAGGCGCAGAAGGGCAAAAATAAAAAATTGAATATACTAAGTGGTTTCATTGTGAAAAGTTGAAGTTTCAGGTTCCGCATTCTGCCAGATCAACGACCGAGGATGAATTTGGTGGAGATCGATGGTGCAGGATGATTAAATGGAGGAAATGATGATGCAGAGTCGAAAAGACCAAATTGAACCACGAAAATGCTATTAGGCCATATCCTGCCTTCCATAGATCCGAGATTGACGACCCATAATGAATTTTGAGGTAATATCAACGGTTCAAAATTGATTTCACTAGTACAAATGTGAGCATGAAGGAAACCATTGCAAAATGTCGAGGGAGGCTCTGAGCCATCATTTTCAGCTGACAGGCATGATTTCTAGTTGTTCAATTTTCCATTTTTGTCCATCATGTGCATCCCAGCATGGTTGGTTGTTTTGATTTTTGTGATCATGGAAAATCCTCCAGATCAGAAGTTGTTACGATTTCATGTGTGCGGGTTTGATCCCCATTCTTTGTATTTGGCTCTGTTTTGAGATTGGTCTTGGGATCTTGTTATGCTCTAAATATACCCTTGAAAGAGGAAATAAGGGTTGATTTTGGTTGAAATATTTCATTCAGAAGCCTCAGCGCTTGGGTTTTTGTAACTCTCTCATTTTCTTGGAATCTTTAATGAAAAGTATGCCTTGAGTTTTCTGAGATTCATCATGGTGTCCCCTGTTCAATATTTTTTTTTCTTTGTAAAATCCATTTCATATATGTGTATTTTTTGCTAATGCACTTCTAGTTGTATGTGAGGAATTCACTCTCTGTCAAGTGCTCTTTGCATCAGATTATGCATTTGTTTATGTGTTTCAGGAAAATGTTTTGGAATTCATCTTATATGCTCCATTGTAGTTATTAGCCTCTATTGTTTGTTCTGCTAAAGGTTTCTTCAAGAGATTCATCCCCAGATAGGTGCCTCCTATTACATAAAGCTTCTTCTTATTTCCCCCTTCCATCCCTTTAAAGATATTTTGTTGAACATTGGTGCCTATTTTGCCTCATATTATGAAGGTCATTGCTAGTTATTATTGGATGTAATTCCTTGAATGTTTCAGGCCTTGATTCCATTTTCCCAATGGTATTTCTTGTCTATTTGTTTCACCATTTTTAAATCTGCAAATACCTTGTTACCATCAGAAATCTAGCCATTCTACAAGCTGCTTAAATCCATATGTATATGTGAATTTGTTTCTATGACAAAGAGAGAACCCTCTCTGACTGTAAGTCTAGGCTACAGTATAAATATTGGTTGAAAAGGTTACCCCTATGAATTCCTACCACAACCATAGGAAAATTATAGGGTGATATTAGATAGCATACCGACTTACCCTATTGCATAAAAAATACTCCCATAACATACCAACTTCCATATGTCACCACTTTGAAAGGATTTTGCAAGTAAGGATTTGCGAGAATTGGTTCTTGACTGATCTTTTACTTTATCTCATTGAAATATTTCTTCTAATTCTTTCCCCACTAGAAACTCTTACCGTTCACTATTATAGCAGGGAGTGGTGTAGCTACTACTCATAAAAGGAAGAAATAAAATTCCATAGGTAATGTGCTTCCTAAACACAACTCCTAACTTCAATGACACTAGTAGGAATTGATCATTTTATAGTGTAATCAATATTTGTATGGCCTATCTTGAGTTCCCCTCCACCGATCACATACCCCATATACACCAATGACTGCTAATAAAACTCACATTTCTTGAGACTATCCAACATATGGTGTTTTTTTAGAGTCTGTAACACGATTGGGATGTGAAATGTTCTCGTCCTAAGTAGAGATACCAACTAGTACATTGTTGTAATCAATCAGATTGCAAGGTTACCAATGATACACATAAATAATCATATAACAATAATAGAACAAGAGACAAGAATGGTAGACATAATAACATATTATATTAATCAATTACACATGTGGGTTCATACAACAAAACAAATAAAGTATCTATTTGGCTTAACAAGATATATATATGTTTACAAAACAATTACAGAAACTACCCGTCGGTTCAACCAACTAACATGACCTATGAGGTCGACCTATTCTACAATTAGTTGACTAGTGAGTCTAGTCAATTTAGCCAACTAGTTTCTCCAACATCTCCCCCAGCACAAAATATTTCTTCCACAAAGAAATAGGGAGGCGGAAAAAGTTCCGTCTCGAGTAGTTCTATAATGCTTTTTAATGTGTTGAGCTGCTTGATAGATGGTTTCTTCTAAATGCAGACTTCCACAATAGCTTCTGCAATAATTTCCAATTGATGCTAGAATTCCTCCCAAGTGAGAAGCACCTTTTGGATGTCTATGGTTAAGGTAATGAGGCTCGACAAATTCTCTACCTTTTGATGCATGTCCATGTTAAAAATATTTCTCATGTCGGGCCCCAGAAGTTGTGCTTTTTCTTCAGCATACTCAAGTGATATTTTCATATAAGGGCAAATCTTGTTGAGATTGACTAGGCTTGGTCTAGCTTGGCTAATCCATTGATGTTCTTGTTTCTCCAATTTTTCTAATTTTGCCATTTCTAGCACGAGCTGGTCCTGAATTGTTTTTTCCATTGCTTCTGTGCTAATTTGACGGTTCTGCAGTGAACTAATGAGATCAAAAGCATTCCGTACCTACTGAAACACTTGGCCATAGTAGGTGAACCAATTTCTCAAGACTTCTTTTGTTACATTGGATTTTGTGATATGCTCTCTCAGTACGCTGTAGGCTGCTGAAAATGTTGCATATTGATTTCTCAGTAATATAGTAGTTTCTTTTGCCTGTTCTTCTTTCCTTTATTGTAATTGTGCTTGAAATTTTGACATGACACTTTTGAATAGTTGGTATGCTTTGTCCAAGTTTTTTTCAACGCCAACCCCTTGTTGGATTGAAATGAATTACCTTGCCACATTTTCACATTTTGACAGGAATTTAGTTTGCTATGTCTTTAATTTTTCTATTTGTTCTTTTATTTTCTCTCTTCTTTTTCTTGACTCTTTATTGATTGCGTCCACCAACAGGTCTAACTCCTCTTCTTTGGCCTTCAGTGTGTCGATTACTGTTGTCGATCCTAATTGAGCCAGGTGAATCACTGATGGTATCTACTACTGAGCCAACTATAGTTGTTTCTGGTGTTCTTTTTCTTGTTTCTTTCTTTCTTTTCTATATTTTCTTCTTCTTCACTCTCGTTCTCTATTTTTCCACTCAACTTCTTTTGTTGGTGAAGGTTTGGAATGTATTGGCTCTATAGTTGTGATAGGTAAAGTAGGATTTATTACAAGGGTTTCTGGTGGAGGAATGATAGGTGATGTTTGTAACGGTGGTGAAGGTGAGGGTGGTGTGGGTGAAGGGAGAGGTGGGGGTTGTTTGGAGGTTGATGGTAGAAAATTAGGGAAGGAATATGTTGGTAGAGGGTTTTCGACAATTTCTAATGATTCGACAGTTTCAGGGGTTTCGATAGATTTGATGTTTTTGACCATTTCTTGGCTTGGTGCTATTGGTTTGACTTGGTCGAGGTCGACAAGCTCCTCAGAAATGGCTCATTTGGCTTCTTCATCAGTCGATTTAGGAAGTGAGGGATTTTCAATGGATTGTGGAATGAATGAAGATATTTGTTGTGCTACAATATCGATGGTTTTATCTAGGTTTCTTTGGAAAGTGGATTTGATATGTCATCTGCAGTTTTAGTGCAGAACTTTGCGGTTGGTCGGGGTTTTAGGGAATGACTAAAATTTGTGGTGATAACTAGTTTTGTTATAATTATTTGTTGAACATTGGGAAAAATAGATGGAAGTTGGTTAATTCAATCTTGAAGATCAAGATATTTATCTACTCTGGTATGGAGGTTTTCTAGTAATGCTTGTAAATATGGGTTTATAGAGGTTGTCGGTGTAATGGAGGTCAAAGTCGGTAAATATTCTTTGACTATTTGAGTTGGCAATGGAGGTGGTGGGGTGGAAGTGAGGTCAACTGGATCAACATCAGGTGGAGTAACAATTTTTTCTTTCTTTGCTTTTGATTGTGGTTTCTTTTCTTATTCTACGATGAACTCTTTGAACTATTCCTCGACTGGTACCTTATTTTTGGCATCATCCTATAGAATTTGTGCAGTGCTAGCATATAACTCATCATAATCATATGAACGTTCTCGAAGTATAAGCATATGCTTCCCCTTTCCTCTTAATAGGTTCTTCCTTTTCTGTCAAGCCTTAAACAGTTCAACAACTAGCTAACGAATATTTTCTTTTTTCATTTTGTATTCAGGAAGAGGGTTGTTAGATTGGGTCTCTTCATCTTTCTGTACTGATTTTTCCCCCTATTGTTGTGTTGGTGGTATTATGGAAGCCTGTAGAGGGTTGACTTCTTCTATACTAGTATCATCCAGAGTAAAATTACTGATATGAAGTCATACTTCATAATCCTCTTCTTTCTCCTGGCTAGTCAGAGGTTCGATTATAGGTTGATCAACCTTATTTGCAACTGGTGGTAGGTATAACTTCGTTTTATATTGTTGACTTAGTTTGAAAAATATTTCTTCGAATGATGGGTAAAATTTGAGGGGTTCAGCATTTCCTCCATCCTTGTGTAGGTACCATACCGAAGTGTGGTCTAGTTCTAACTGAATGTGTGAAAGCAACAACAAACATCATCGGATATTCTGTGGTACCCTCCATCTGGTCGTTTTAATTTTGAAATTTTGGAACCAAGTATCCAACCAAATATTGTCTTGATCTATTTCCTGTCGACAATTAGCCATCGCAAAAGCTTTGAAGGTCCACATGTCGATTCTGTTTGGTTCATTGAAGTCTGGATCTCTGACTGGTCGAAGATGGTACATTGCAATCCAAATGATCAAGGAAACCTCCTCCTGAAATTTTGCGCAAGTGTGCTTGATAATTTCTGCTAAGTTTTCTTCCCACTGGTAGATTTTCCCTTTTTTTGTTACATTCACTACTGCTTCCAGCATGTCTAATTTTAAGTCGAAACTTCACCCTGTGCTTGTCAAACCTACATAATTAATATTCGCCACTATATTCGGTGTGGTATATTGATTTTGGCTGATTATTAGGACCCGTGAATTCTTTCCTGCCGGTGCTCCTGTTATCTTTTCCACTAGGCCTAGGTTTGGTATCATAGGTACCGGTTCTCCTTTGTTCGACAACCTGATAAACCTGTAGATTATGTCGCTAGATATTTCAACAGGTCTGTCAAAATAGAACTTGCCATTGTGATATATGCTAACAATGAACTGTGCTATTATTTCCTTTGTTACCAAAAAATTGTCCATTAGAGGTGCATTCATGTAACTGAGGATTGTTCTTGCACTTAGCTTTTGAGCTTCCTCCATCATTTTTATATTCTTGTATGACCACTTCTTGATTTCCTTCCATAACCTTTCCCAGGATGTTTCCTACGACTTTTGCTTTGTGAACGTTATGCAGTCGTTGTACCATCGGAGTTATGGTTTTCTCGAACTCTTTCATTTTTCTCCTTGCGGATCTTGTAGTTGTCTTTTTAGGTGTCATTATGTCGGTTGAAATCTCTAGTTCACACACAAGTAGCTTGGTCTCAGGTTCCTTGTTGCTTTAATTTTCTATCTCTTCACGAACTGATGTTTGGTCTTCGTATGGTGTGGTATTTATAGTGGAAATAGTTGGAGCAAGAGAAGATATGGTAGATGTAGGTATTAATTGTTGTGTTAATGGTATATTTGTCTGTGAAGGATGGTCTGTTGAGGGTTCTTTTAATGCACACTAGTTTTGGCACTCCTTCTATCGATAATCATTATGAATTGATTGGACCGTTGATCCTTATTTATGTTGATGTGTGTCATGGTTGTGGAAATTTCAATGGAATGGTTGGTATTCATCATGTCAATAATGTTGGTGGTTATATCTTTCAAAAGGAAATCTGCTACTTCCTTCTTGAGAATTTATCCAAGGTCTTGTCATATTTATTTTCTGTATTGTTTTCTTTGTGTTTGATCTAGTTTTTTTATAATATTTTAATTTATTTTTTCAATTTTTGTTATTATTTATACAACCATTTTTTTTAGTTTTCGTAGCGTTTTAGTCGAGAACCATTAACACGTTTCCAAAATACACTGCCTTGTAACGTTTTCATTTAGACTGATCTGTTAGCATTGATTTCCCCTACAATGTATGGTCCCATCCATTATGTATGTAGTTTTTTAGGTTTTCCTTTTACTCGACTATTATATAACAATGCAAGGTCCTCAACTGACAAGCTTTTATTTTTAATATTCCAATCATGCCAAGTTTTTTGTTGTTGTTGTTTTTGGATCTCTTGGTTCTGTATTGCGATCAATCGATGTTCTTCTAGTTTTGACAATTGTATTATTCATTCTTTCCTAGCCTCTTTGACATCAATGTGTAATATGTCGAAAATTATAGGTGTTTGTTGTCAAAAGTGAAAAGGGACGACTGCTTCCTGTCCATAAATAAGTCGGAATGGTGTCTGATCTATTGATCAGTTGTACGTTGTTTTGTATGCCCATAAGACATCAAGAATTTTATCGTCCCAATAATATTTGTCAATATTGCATATTTTTGTTAGGCATCTAGTTATATTTTTGTTAAAATCTTCGATTGTACCATTGGATTGAGGATGGTATGTTGTGCTCTTTCTATGTTCAATTTTAAACTATTATTTCAAAGCTGCAATTGTTTTATTTATAAAATGTGACCTCTGATCATTGATCAAGGTCAGTGGACAACTAAATCTATGAATAATATTTTCATATATAAATTTCACGGCTACTTCACTTGAGCAGGTTTCGACAGGTTCTTCTTCTGCCCAGTTAGTGATGTATTCGATAGCTGTAATGATATATCGTGCTCTTGTTCTTCTAGCCAGTATTGGAAATGGCCCTATAGAGTATATCACGTGAATTTTAAATGTTAAACTTGGGTTTACTGATATTAAAGGAATTTCAGTACTTGGTAGAGGTCGACCTAGTTGTTGGAAATGATCACACTTGCTTACGAATCTTCGACAATATCGGTATAATGTCAACCACCATAATCCTGACTGTTTGATGTTTTTAGCAGTCGTGTCTGAATTAAAATGTCCTCCAACTGGGCCATAATTTTCTTAATGCACTATACTTTCTCTTTCATGATCCAGAATGCATTGACGAAGTACCTTTCCTAAACCTACTTTATAGAGGAACCCGTTTATTATGTTATATAGTGCAGTTTCATTGCTAAGATTTTCTTCTTTTTATCAATTATTCCTTATGGTTCTTGTCTGTTTTCTAGGAATTGGGCTATTTATGCTAATTCAGAAGGTACAACTTCAATTTTGAACAGATGTGCAACTGGTAGGTCATCTTATATTCCGGTCGGTTCTTACCTTGTGTTGATTCTTGACAAGTGATCATCTCCAACATTTTATTTCCTGGTCGAACTATGACTTCGAACTCGAACTATTGAAATAATAGTAACCAAC
This sequence comes from Pseudotsuga menziesii, assembly GCA_001517045.1. Taxonomy (NCBI): domain Eukaryota; kingdom Viridiplantae; phylum Streptophyta; class Pinopsida; order Pinales; family Pinaceae; genus Pseudotsuga; species Pseudotsuga menziesii. The sequence goes on along the minus strand of LPNX011096110.1, from coordinate 115,366 downwards.
AACATATTCTACCATGACATAAAGGTTTATTAACTAAATATTTTAGTGCTTGGTTATCAGTGTAAAACACAAAGGGATTAGCTAGCAATTAGTATAGATACTTCTGAAGCAGGAAGACCATTCCTAGTGCTTCCATTTCTATTGTCGAATAGTTTCGTTTAAATTTATTGAGTTTTATTCTACTATATTCAATTAGATAATCGATTTTGTCATCTCTTGGTAGTGTTAATATCACACCGATTGCTATACCATGTGTCAATATGTACATGGAATTTTAACAACCAATTCAAAAATCATAGAATAGGTGTTTCGACTAGTTTTTTCTTTAAAATGTCTAAGGATATATCACATTCTTCAGTCCATTCATATTCTTGATTCTCTTTTAATAATTCTTCTAATGGATATGACATGTTTGAATAGTGTCGAATAAATTTTCTGTAATACCCTATATGCCCTAGTAAAATTCTTACTTTTTTCGGATTAACTAATGGTTTTAAGTCGAGAATTATTCTAATTTAAGCAAAGTCGACCTTGATACCTTCTTTACATACAATGTGTCATAGTAGAATTCCTATCGGCGTTGCGAAGATACATGTTTTAATATTAAGGGATAGTTATATCTGTCGCCATCATTTGATCATAAGTCATAACTATTTACAATGATCTTTCAACATAGAATAGATTGTCCAATCGTCAAAATACACAACCATTGTTTTGTATATATATTCTTGAAATAATTTAAAAACTATTCATGAGAAAACAACTAGTGCATTCTTCAGACCAAATGGCATAACTTTGTAGGAAAATGAACCAAATTTACATACAAACGTTGTTTTATTTTGGTCTTCCTCGGCGATGGGTACTTTATTGTAACATGGAAAACCATCTGTAAATGAATAACATTCATGTCCTACAACTTCATTAAGAGTTTCTTCTGCAAAGGGAGTCATAAATGGGTATGTAAGTGTTACTTTGTTTAATTCTCAAAAATCGACACAAATTCTTAGTCGTGTAGGGTCATGTTTCTTTGGTTGAACAACCATTGGACTTTCCCATTCTGAATGGTCAACAGGGTAGATGATTCATGCTGCTAGCATGCTATCAATTTCCCTTTCTACAATTTCTTTATATTTATGTGCTAGTTTGTATGGTTGTTTCTTCACAGGTTTTACCTCGGGTTTTATGTTGATGTTCATTTCACCCATTTATTATACAAGTTCTTTTAGATCTGTATAATCCCTTGCAAAAACATCTTGAAATTATTTTAGTAAGTTGACAATTTCCATTGTTTGTTCCTCATTCCAGTGGACAACAATATTTGCAATTTCTGGTGTTTCATCATTGGATATGTTGACTTCTTTTGTTTTTATTTTCACATCCATCCACACTAGTGCCTTAGTTTCATTGATTTTTCGACTTCCTTCTTTAAATTGTGAGAATGCTAGTGGAAAATATTTTGTTGTTAACATTTCAGGATCTTCTTTTTGTTGTTGTTTCCACCTTAAATATTGGTTTGATTGGCCTTGTTGTTTCAAGATGGCATTATTTCCATTGATTTTTTTTTTCCATTTGTATGTTCTATTTCTAGTCGAAGTCTTGTCGACTGTGGTATTTTAGCTAACTGAATATTATGACAAGAGGAGTTCGGTCGGTTGTGAGTTCCTGTCGAACTACTACTAACAATCGGTTTTATAAATGTTTCTATTTGCTTCGTAGCTTTGACTAGTTAGTCATCTTCAGGTATAAATTTGAATTCCTTGATGAAATTTTATTTTAGTTTGTTCCATAAGAATGTTTCACCTCAAGCTTCTTCCATTTTGTACCATTTGTTTGGTAAATTGTCTAATGTCGATGGGAATAGTTGCAGCCATATTCGTTCATCTTTAGATCCCAGTTTTTCCATTCTTTTTCACATGTAATGATGTGTCTTTTAGGATCCTAACCTTTTGTAAAGACTGGTATTTGTGCTTAATTTTTTAGCTTCTTTCCTCCAAATATTTCGGCGGAGTACATTGAAGTGACTGTCGACCATGTTTGTAGTCTTGACTGGTGGGTATCCCACCACCGAGCAGCTTGTCCCATAAATGTTTCAACTAGACTTTGAAGTCGACCCTGTTCACCTATATTTTTAGATACTTGTTCGATGTGAGGGACTGGTGATTCTTGTTCTTTATACCTAAGTGATGGTTGACTTGATGTTTCTTTTTTTTATTGGTGCTAGGGATGGGTATTCCCTAACTTTTTCATTCAAATATTTTAGGAATTATACACACAGAGAGACACTGTCATGTTTTATTTTTTGGAATGGCTTGGATGGTCAAACATTACCTTGCTTGTAATTCATGATTTTCCATTTCCCATTCTTATAATTATGCGTCTAAATTATACCCAATAGAATCTGGATTCCCTAAGTGAAGCTCTCCATCTATGTTTGGTTAGGCGCAATTCTCATTATTTTGTATTTGGTATAATTGACGGACATCGACTTCTTCATCTATAGGTTCTTTCCATGGTTCACATTGTAATGGATGAATTGGAACAATCACTTTCTTCCCATTTATTTTAAGTTTTATTCTCTCTTTGTCTAGTGAAATTGATGCCTTCATCTTTCGACCCCATGGTCGACCTACTAAGGCTGGAAATGAATTGGATCCTTCCTTAGGATTAATTATTTCAAAGTCTAATTTTGTAGTGACACCTTTAAAAGTTGTGGCGACATTCTTCCAGACACCAATGGTTTCAATTAGTACTTGATTTGATAACTTCAAGTATATACCAGATTCATTAAGTCGAGATTTACCTAATTGTTCCCATGTGTCCCTAGTCATGATGTTTATTTGTGATCTGAAGTTGAGAGCAACTTGTCGGACATGGTAACCTTCAATTTCTAGGTCGACTAAAGGGTCAACATCATTTTTTATGTTTTTGGTTCAAGCTACATATACTTTTAGCTTGCTTATCTACACCAGATTTATTCTTAAGATTGTATAATAAGTCGATTAATTTTGGAACAAAATTATCCGTATTTATTAAATTAATTAATTCTTGAGACATCTTTTGTCGAGCATCATCATTTACTTCTTGTGCAGCTAATTCTTGAAATGTGTTTGTCGCATCATTATATAATTGTTTTTGTATAACGAGGTTAAGATAATCTTCTTTATTCTTTATTTTACATATTTTTGGATTATCCATGCCGTTTTTTGTTCCTTGATGAGTGACAATTTGTAAGTTTTTAGTTCGAACAACATCACATTTTTGCACACAAGACATGACATTAACATTGTTCTTATTATTTATCTTTTCAAGCATAGTGGGGAAATCCTCTAAGGAGTGATCACTGACACCACAACTTGTACAGAATTAAAGATCGGTTTGATCCTTGTAAGGACACTCATCATGTTGATGCCCTTTATTTAAACACGGATAACACTGGATTGGTCGATGTGGTCTATTCTCCTGATTCCCAAAGTATTCGCATCGACCTAAAAATCCTCCATGACGATTATTGTCATACTGGCACTCATACCTTCAGCCATCATATCTTTGTTTTTTTTTCTCATTTAGTTCATTATTTTTCCTTGTATTAATGTTGTTGTTATTTTGTACGACAGTGTTTGTCTAGTAAATTGCATGATAATTTTGTCGATTTTTTAAGTTTAGCTGACATTCGGCTGTTGCATGGATTTTGAATTCACATATCGCGTATCGGCAAGATTTTTCATTCTTCATATTGTATGGAAAATATTTTTTTGCATGTAGGTCATGTTCCTGACAAATGTTACAAAAACATTTCAATTGAACGAACCAAACGTCTTGTCAATGTTCTTCCCGTCGGTAATAATATTTTGTGTGCCTATTCGTTGAGCATTTCGTACACCAGAATTCATGACCCTTGAGGATTATTTCCCATATTCACTTCTGAATAATCTCTAATTGTTCTTTAATATGACTATTGAAATGGTTTATTAGATAATCCTCATCCATATCTACTTGTAACTCCTTAGTTAATGCATATCCATAAGAGTTAAAGTTTTCTAGTCTGATATGCATTTGGATCTTCTGTAAGAGTATTAAAACAAACCATTGGATTAGAAATTGCTCATCTATATTATACTCCAATTGGATCAGTAGTTCTTTAAATATTTTATCATACTCCCAAACTATCTCGATCAGTTTCTAGACTGTAGTTTTTAGTTTATTTTAGATGTTTTGCATCTAGTGTCTTGAAGAATGACATGAACTATTGTTTTATTTGTGCCTTGGTGGAAGTCGACGTCTTTTTTTTGTATTCCATGTACCATGTTAGAGCACCAGAAAACAGAGCCATATGTCGATGTTCATTAGTAACAAAATTTTCTTCCCAAGTCGACTCAGAGAGGAACCAATGTTGTCTGGGATCTTCATCGCCCTCCTAGAGGGGAATGTGTGCAGAAACATGCTCTGTATCTTTAGCACCAATGTATCCTCTAGGAGGTGGAGGGGCTGGTGGTGGTGGTGGGTTACTTCCCATGAATCTATTTTCTTCATAGCTATTCTTGACAGGACTTTCATTTTCGTTAGAAGTTTTATTTGTAGTATTCAATGCAATTTCAACTAGAAGTCAATTTATGTCGGCTCTTTCTGATGATACCCAAGTAAATTGCTAAGACTAGGGTATCCTCTCTTGTGAATATGACTGGTCTAGTCTGTTACCTAAAGCTATTATTGGATGGGGGGGTTCTCCTTCATGTTTCTGAGTAGAGTAGGTTAATACTATGGTTAGATGAAAAGGGTTGAAAGGTAACCCAATTTCCTTCCTACGGTTGATGAATTACAAGATGGTCAACATCATTTCCTTCTTCATCTAGTCAACTCCATACACCTAACTCATCAACTTGTAGTCCCAAATATTCTTGAACAATATCCTACACTTGAGAAATCTGGATAGAATTTAACGGGGAATGAGGTTCTGGGGTATATCAACTTGGAGAGCTCTACCATGCTCTATCCATAAGTCTTCCTCCATTGGTGACAATTCTTCATTAATTCCTTCTTCTTGTCGGTCATGACTTGAATCTAGCATATTTTATTCTTGCTCTGTCACTCTATTCACCATTATCCCTTGTTGGATCACAAGAGCCTACTCTCTAATCTCTTCCCTTCTCTTTCACCTCTTCTCTCATTCTATATTTTGTATATCGAGAGTGCTTTTGTGAGTAAATGTTGTAATTTTCTCCTTTTTAGCTCAACTTTTCATTGCTGGTGTCAGTGTTTTCATAAGTCAACTAGAAATCCTCTACTCTACTCCAGAACATGACCAACTACCCCCCACAACCGACCCAAAATATTTTAGTAAGCCCTGGTGGAGTTGTCTATTTTTTTAGAAAGTACTCCCACTCTCTTTCTTTGATAAAATTTTCCCACTCCTTCTGCTTAGCGGAATAGTTTGTGTTAGATGGTGGATCGATCAGTAAGGGACGGGGTTTGAAAATATGGATCGAACACTTGTCAATCAATAATTTGAACAAAAGTGTCGGCAATAAACATAGGAACTATTTGGTTAGGTAGTTGTAGAATCTCTCTTTGATACTATCAATAGAGACCCTTTCGTCGACTTCTCTTTCCTCATAGAAATCATTAGCGATTCTTTCGAACCACTTTGAAAAATTTGTACTATCTTCCCTCATTAAATTCTGGAGTAACTCTTGGTATTTATTTTCTACTGAATATTTCATTTAGTATATTTTTCAAGGACTGAGGTACAGAGTCGAAAAAAGTTTTTCATGTGTCAGAGAAAAACTTCTCCTTGTATTTTTCAATAGTCAGTCTCTTTCTTTTGGCGTAATTCTGCAAATAATTCACAATATTATGTTCCCACCAATTCTTACTCTCCTGCTGTGAAATAATCTAGTCATAGTCATTTCATCCATATACGTACCATTGACAAAATAACCAATGTTGTAATCAATCATATTGCAAGGTTACCAATGATACACATAAAGAATCATATAACAATAATAGAACAAGAGACAAGAATGGTAGACATAATAACATATTATATTACTCAATTTCTCATTTGGGTTCATATAAAAAACCAAACCAAGTATCTATCTGGCTCAACAACCTATATATATATGTTTACAAAATAGTTACAAAAACTACATGTCGATTCAACCAACCAACATGACCTATGAGGTCGACCTAATCTACAATTAGTTGACTAGTGAGTCTAGTCGGTTTAGCCGACTAGCTCCTCCAACTTACATCATACAAATACACTATAACAAATGAATCTAAATATGGGTGCAAAACATCATTCATTTGTCTCATAAATGTAGTTGGTGCATGACATAAACCAATAGACATCACCAACCATTCATACAAATATTGCCTTGTATTAAAGGAATTCTTCTAGGTGTCTTTTTCTTTAAAACATACCTGGTAGTATCGTTATTTGAGATCCAACTTGGTGAAGTCCTTGGCACGCTACAACAATCCTAGAGAATCATTAATCCTAGGTAGAGGGTATTGATTCTTAAGTGTAATATTGTTCAAAGCTATGTAGTTGATACACATATGCCAAGTCCAATACTTCTTAGGTAATATGATGATAGGTGACCCACAAGGTGAGGTTCTTGGTCAAATAATCCCTTGCTCCAACAACTGCTACAAATTCTTCTTCATTTTTTCTACTTCTAGAATAGATTGTCTATACAACCCAATATTTGGTGATGGGGAATCAAGCAATAGATGTCTTCTTCCTCTCCTTGTAAGTGTATTCATTCTATTTCTATTTGGAACTACTTGGATGTCTTTTCTTGTGCCCTATATTCTCCAAGTACTATGTTTGCACATAAGACTCATCAATTATCTTAAAATTGAAGTGTAAGTTTTAGACCTATGCAGAGAAGCAAAGAATAAATATTATTTTAAGAAAAATATATATTACACCACATCATTCATGCATAATACACATAGATTTACCTTGGAAACCTTTAACTAGGAAAACCAACAAAATTTAGAGCCGCACCTCTTTTTTTCATTATGATTATTAAGTTATCACAATACAACATATAGGTATTATGCAACATCCAAAACCCTAATCCATTAACTTGTATTATAAATAGAACCCAATACATTAACCATCATCAAACGCTCCCCACGAACACACATGCAAAGAATATAACACATACCCAATGTTCTCCCACTCATTGTTTTCTTTGCATAAAAATGAACATGTACTAAGGGGGTCACAAGTTCATGACATTAATTCCCATGGATTATCTACACCAAGAGAACTTGTAGTACTGACACACTTTGTCAATGAGTCTGCAACATTCTTCAAGGTATCAACCTTTTCTAGCAACACCTTCTTGTCTTCAACCATATCTCTAGAAAAGTGATGTTGTACATTAATATGCTTTGTCTTAGAATGATAAGTAGGTTTCTTTTTTCAGGAATATTTCACTTTGGTTGTTGCAATCTAACCTTATAGCTTTCTGTACAAACCCAACACCTAAACATAATCTTTGTAACCATACAAATTCTTTGCTTGCATGAGTGGATTCCATGTATTCAACTTTTTTATTTGAGAGTGCAACTACATCTCTCCTCTTGCTCATCTAGCTGATAGATCCTCCAGATTGGTTAAACACATACCCACTTGTAGATATTACGTGATCAAGATCTCTAGCCTAGTTTGCATCGACAAATCCCTATACATCTCTTACTCTATTTGTTATAGTGTTGAACATGTATTGTCATTGATGTCAAAGGATCAAAGATCAGATGTCAAAGGATCAAAGATCATATTCCAAAAGGATCAGATGTAAAAGTATCAAATATAATATGTTAAAAGGATAATATGTCAAAGGATTAAATGATAGAATGTCAAAGGATCAAGGAAAATATCAAGGACTATAAGTCAAAAGGATCAGATTAAATTGAAGGGGGGTTGATAAAATAACATCAGAAGAAGCTGAACACTTCCTCACACACAACCAACTTGAAGAAATACATATGGAAGAATGTGGGAGTCACATAAATAAAAATATCCCACCATGACATTGGTCGCAAATGTACACAATTATACATAAAAAGAAGAACACTGACCATGGCACAGTACATGAGAAAATGCTAGTTGTGAAACTTATGAATAAAGAGAAACAAAATTGTGTGTAAAAGTCCCATAAGAAAAATGGTATGTGGTATGGAGTTGTAAAAATAAATTTAAGCTATGAACCTATGTGCAAAATTCCCACAAGTACATCGGCATATGTGTGCCATACATCACACAAAGATGATTTGCAGTATGTGGCACACAGACGAAAATACTAACTTGTTGAAAACACAATATAGTGGAGTGTTAGATTCCAAAGTTAAGGAAATTCACCAAGTGGACATATCCCTTGATCCAAGAAGACTATAAATAATCCAGAGATGGATGTGAAGTAAGCTTGTGAAGAATGAAGATATGAGATAACTGTTCGGACAAACTTTAGAATTATTTGGGGTATTAATGGCTTGTTGATCGTAGTAAGCATTTTTATGAAGAAGAGACAAAGTGCACAAATCAGTCAGTGATGAACAACAAATAAGTGCGCTAATGAAGTAGATACTCATATTATGGATGTGCGATATTCTTACTCAATAAAATATGTAGACTGAATTATAACAGATGTGACTGAGCCATAAAATCTATTTAGATGTAGAATGAAGATTAGCTGAAAACATGTAGATGCAGTAATTATCACACATTGTATATTTGAGAAATTGTCTGCTCAGATGAAAATAATGAGGCACATATTAAAGAAGTAACAACAATTATGAATTGTGAATACATTCACTAAGACAAGGTATTTCTATATTTGTAGTTTTTCAGTACAATTTTACTTCATATTAGTGAGGTAGGACGGGGTAAGGAGTAGGGGGATCCATCCTTCCTCCAGTCGGTGCTGGAGAATGCAATTAGGGCGTGGAAACATCCTTTCTGTTGGTGGTAATAAAACATATGGGATTGGATCCTTCTTAAAGTTGAAGCTGGTAAATATAATTGGGGTGTTGTAACATCCTTTCTGTTGGTGCAAATAAAACCCAGGGGGTCGTAGCTTCTTTCCATTTAGTGCTAGAGAAAAAAAACAGAAGTGGGTGCTTCCATAACTAGAGAGAAGTTATCCATAGGTCAGACCTTGAATCCATAAGTCACAATTTTCGTAGTCATACTCATATTTTTTTAGGTTGGTGCATGAAGTTTGTGAGTTTGTGCTCACGTAGATTGATGTTGTTGCAAGTCGGTTCCAGTAGACCGAAAATTGTACTTGGGGATTATGACAACTCATGAAATGAGTGGGTGCTCATGTTTGGAAATTGAAATCTACCACTTATTTAATTATAAATATATATTTATAGATATATAGTTATTCTCAATTATTTGTACGTTGTTATGATTGTTCTTGTTGATGTTCAAAATTTTTAATTGGTGAAAATATGCTTAAGTTAAAATTATACATATCTACGCAATTATTGATTCACCACTCCCTCTCAATAATAAGATAAATCCAACAATTGGTATTAGGGATGGTGTCTTCAATAATAGACTGACATATGGAATAAGGATCCAACACAGATATGGATAATAAAGAAGGTCTGTCCATCAACATTGATCTAAGATTTGATGGCTCTAACTATTCCATTTAGAAAATTTGAATGGAAGTTTATCTGTAGTCACTTGGTATGGATGTTTGGAAATAAGTGGAAGATGGATATGGTTTCCCAAAATCCATGGATGATTCAGAAGAAAATTATGAGCACACAAACTCCAGAATAGTGCCAGTTGACCTTGAGAATAGAAGACAATATGAAAGGAAGGAATAAGAAAATAATGCTATATTGTATGGGTTAGTTGATGCTGAGTTTACCAAAGTAAGGCAATGTACCGTAATTAAATAAGTATGGGATAAGTTAAGGAGTATTTATTAAGGTGATGTAAAAGTCAATAAGGACAAATTGCAAACATTCTTAACACAGTTTGAAACACTCAAGATGAAGGAGGATGAAGATGTTTCTACATAGTTCATAAGAGTGGATGAGATAGTAAACTCTATAGTGGCACTTGGATATACGATTAAGGAAAATTCAGTTGTACAAAATATCATGAGAACTCTACTTGTAGGGTTCAATTTGAAGGGGTCAGTTTTTGAAGATAGTTTTGATTTGGATAGCCTGACCAAGGATGAACTGTATGGAATTCTCACAGCATATAAGATGAGAATATAACCTGAGAATGTATCCATGAAGGAAGATGCGTTTAAAGCCACGGGGAAGCCAAAATCCAAGAAGAATGGATGAAAAAATATAGCTAACGTTTCGGACAAAGAAGAGGCTAATGTTATGAGAAAATTGAGAAATATGATAAGGTAAGTACAAAGCAAAGTTGCCTTTTAAGTGCTTTAAATGTGGCAGGATTGGAAATTTTGATTCAAAATGAACATATGAAGAAACCTGAGATAGTGAAAGTGAGGAAGAGTCACACCTTCAAGAATGAAGAAGAAAGCATCACTAGAACAAAGTCATGGACCAAAAAAAATTTAGAAGTAAAATAAAATCCCATACATCAAGGAGGATAATGTTTCAAAAGAGGAAGATAAAATTGATAACCCAAGGGATGTACTATTCATGGTTCTAATCTAAGACAAAAACGCAACAGAAGGAAAGTATTCAACTAAAGGAGATCTATGCAATAGTTCAAAATTGATAAATAAATGGACCTAAAATGGTATACACTTTTTCTCCCCAAAGTATGAAGAAAATAAGAAATCAAGCAACAGTAAAGAATCCCTCAAATCAGAAAAGATTGATGAAATCATAGTTCCATTATCAAATTCCAAGGATAGATAAGAGCTCAGTCACATTCAAGAAAGTTCAAATTCTGAATACGATGAGAATATTGATGTTGACTGGGAAGGATAAATGATCAGTGCTCTAGAAGATCTGAATAAATCAAGAAAAGATAGCAAGGAACTAAAGGAAAAACTTGAAATGACATAATAACAAGGAAAACATATCATATATATGTATGAAGCATTGAAGAAACAAGTAGAAGTCAAAGAAGAGGAATACTTTGTGCAAAAGAAAGAGTCAAGGAATTAGAAGAAAATGAGTGTGCACTTGAAAAATATTGGAGGGAGTGAAAATTAGTCAATGAGCTACTACAAAAACAAATTGTGATAAAGGAATCTGAATTTTCAGACTGCACAAATATAGGAAAGGATAAACAATACATTGACCCAAACATCCAAAACAAGTTCAACAATAGCTCGACTATCCTGGATGAAATCCTGAGCTTCCAATGATCATTAGAAGACAAGACTGGTATTGGATTTGTAAAGGCTAGTGATGGCATGCACGACAAAGGAGAACTTGGTTCAAACCAACATGATACATTTCACAAATAATTTGAAATACTTGCAAGAAATGAGAATCCTAAGTATGATGACCCTTTTAGATATAAAAATATCGTCGAATGTTGGATATGTAATTTTGTTGGACATATAGAGAGATACTTTCATACCATAAGATGATATGTTTGTGAAAACTATGGGAGCAAGACCTCGCAATGTTTCATGAAATTCCAGTAGAGAACAAAAACTATTTGGCACAAGTTTGTGGAATATTTTTCACCCTAAGAGAAGAGGCTGGGTATGCGCTAGAAAACTTGGGAAAGAAATGTGTCTCAGGAGTGTGTCAGAAATGCAGACAATGTCAAAGCTCAACCTATCAATAAGATATGGGTAAGAAATATATCTTAGGAATACACAAAAGATGTAAATAAAAATTATGCAATACCAACAACAAGCGATTGTTGTCTACATTGCTAACCTAGGAGGGTTATGCAAGATCCTTGATTCCAATACAAGTATATGATAATTTCAATATTTAATGTAGTAAGTTGGTGTGCATTGAATTCATTTGAAGAACCCTCACTGTATATGTTGAAGTGTGTAGTTTTTATTATCACAGTCATGCATGAAACAATAAAGGAACAAATATAAAAGTAGTGAACAATGAATGTGCAAAAAAGATATTTTGTATTGTATTCAAAATATGATTACAAAATTGGAGCTTCAAAGCTCGTGTTACATCAAGACACAATCGGGAAATAATATAGATAAACCGAACCTTACAAAATTTAAGTCAACATAAGATGAAGATGAGTCACATATGTCATTTGAGGTTGATTTATTCAACACGAATTATCGGAAAAGGTGAAAGGTATAAGTCCAAATCAATTGGAGCTGGCTCTGCAGACTCAGGTGTCTACAGCAAGGGAAAAATATCTAATGTCAAAGTTGATGAAGCACGCTCAAACGCAAGACATTAAAAAAGGTCAAATGTCTATTGCTTCTACTGTTCCAGAATATCCACTCACCTACTCAAATTGGATAGTGTCTCAGAAGTTCTCTCATTGAATTGCGATTGTTGGCACCATGACATGAAATTATATTAATTTACATGGTTATGCCAAATTCTTATATCCATTCACAACCATCCCATATCCTCCTATTGAGACCGAACCACCATGTGGAGGCTGTCAAGGGAGTTATTTAGTCTCTAGAAATATGACATGATGGCCAAAAAATATCGAAGAAAGGAAAATCAAGATGTAAATGACAGAATAAGCTCAATAGAGTATGAACCAGGGTGGTGAATTGAGTGAAAACACCACATAGAATTGGGAAATAACTCTTCACATGCTCAAGCATCAGTTGAACGGACTTTGAAGTTGATGAATTCATGCATTGTATAATCCAAGGGAGATCACGATGAAGTCAAAATTTAATGCATAGGGTGATATTTAAGTGCTCAAGAACATCATGAATAAGCATTTCATTTCACCACATAAACTCAATGTCATTAACTAATTGTCAATGTGTTTTGTTCCTAAACTAGTAACAAATGATTTCTTTAGGTTGAGGAAAAGGAGCCTTGAGTGATGGATTGTGGTTACGTAATTACTCTTATATGTATTATTAAATTAACTCCCATGATTGTGTCCTGTGAATCCAGTTACCCATCTATTTAGATTTATTTGGAAACTAACTTCCCACTAAGTAAAACACTATTTGGTGGTTACGTAATGCTTATTCCCATGTATATAGATCTTATCAATTAGAGTGTTCATGAATTAGGATAAATCACTCTCTCATAAATGACAAAAGGGTGGTTTGAAAGAATGATGTTGAAGTAAAAGTTCCAGTACATATACACCATGTGGAAAATATATCAAACACATCAAATTTTACCATGCACATAAAAGGTTGGAGATATGTGCGATAACAAGAAAATATATTGATAGTAATAAAACACCTTGTGTAAAAATCTAGAGACAATATTGCATACATGTTGCATTAAATAAGATGCAAACAATTTGATTATGCAAAATAAGTAAGGTTCATGCTTTAGACATAGAGAAAGAATTATCTACGACCTGGAACACTAGAAGCAGTGAGCACAAAGCCAGGGCAAGTCAATGAAGTAGAAGGTCCATTTTGCATTGATGTCAAAGGGGGAACTAAGATGAAATATGAATATCCCAATGACAGGGGAGCAATGAAATATTGAAGAAACCATGTGTGCAAAAGAAACAAGAGCATGATCACAAAAGAATCTTTTGACACACATAAGTAGAGCTCATCTTGAGGGGGAGTTTGAGACAAGTGTTGTTATTAAAGGCAGTGTTGACATTAATGACACAGGGGAATATTATTGAACATGTATTGTTATTGATGTCAAAGAATCAAATATCATATGTTAAGGGATTAAAGATCAAATTTCAAAAGGATAAGATGTCAAAGGACCAAAGGATTGGATGCTAAAGGATCAAGGACTAGAAGTCAAAATGATCAAATTAAATTGAAGGGGGATTAATAAAATAAATTCACCAAGTAGACACATCTCTTGAGCCATGAAGACTATAAATAAGCTAGCGATGGATGTGGTGAAGTAAGCTTGTGAAGAATGAAGATATGAGATAATTGTTTGGACAATATTTTGAATTCTTTTGGGTATCAATGGCTTATTCATTGCAGTAAGTATTTTTATGTAGTAGAGCCAAAGTGCACAAATCAATTAGTGATGAACAACAAATAAGTGCACTAATGAAGTAGAGATTGTATTCTGAATGTGTGATATTCTTTCTCGGTAAAAGATGCAAACCGAAGGATAACAGATGTGACTAAGCTAGACACTCTATTCAAATGTGTAACATAGATCAACTAAAAAGATACAAATACAATAATTATTGCACATCATATTTTTGGGAAACTTCCTGTTCATACACAAATACCTAGACATAGATCAAATAAGTAACAACAGTTGCAGATTGTGAAGACATTCACTAAGAAAAAGTATTTATCCATTTTCAATTTTTCAATACAATCTTATTTCATATCAGGGAGGCAGGGTAGGGAAAGGAGTAGGGGGTTGCAGCCTCCTTCCAGTCGGTGTTAGAGAATACAATTATGGTGTGGTGACATCCTTTTTATTGTTGCATATAAATCACAGGGGGTTGGAGCCTTCTTCTAGTTGCAACTAGTAAATATATTTGGGGTGTTGTAGCACCCTTTCTATCGGTGAAGATAAAACCCAGGGGGTTGTAGTATCCTTCTAGCCGGTGCCAGAGAACATAAATGGAAGTTTGTGCATCCACAATTACTAGATAGTATATTTAACCACAAGTCATAGATTAAAGTCACAAGTCGTAGTTTGCATAGTTAGGTTGATATATGTTCAAGTTGATGCATGAAAATCATGATTTGGTGCTCACACATATTGAAGTTGTTGCATGTTGGTGTCACCAACCCAAAAATTTTACTTGGGGATCAGTTCAACTCCTAAAATGAGTGTGTGCTCATGTTTGTAAATTAAATCTACCACTTATGTTATTATACATATATATTTATAGATATACAATTATTCTCAAGTATTTCTAAGTTGTTTTAATTGTTCTTGTCAATGTTGAAAAGTTATAATTGGTGAAAATATATTTAAGTTAAAATTATACATATAGGCACAATTACTGATTCACCCCCCTCTCTGTAATAAAATAAATCCAACATCTAATTCCTCCTTAGTAGTAGTTTGCATAATATGTGGTTCCATGCAAATATATGAAGACCCTCTTTACAGTTGTCCCATGCTCCTTCCCTAGTTTTGGCATATATATTCTCAAAACTCCCACTGCATGAGAAATATCCATTATGGTACAGACCATTACATACATTAAACTACCAACTACATCGACATATGGAACTTGTCACATATCTTCTTCATCTTCCCGTGTCTTGGGAGATCGATCTACAAATAGATTTACACCTACATGAATATGGACCTTCACTGGATTACTTTCTTGCATATTGAATCTCCATAGTACAATATCAACACATTTTCTTTGATTTAACCAAATATTACTATTTTCACGAACTCTTCTTATCTTCATTCCTAGTATGAAGTTTGCAAGATTGAGATCCTTCATGTCAAATTTGAAGGATAGCTGAGACTTCACCTCATTTATAATATCTTTGTTATTTACAGTAAACAAGATATCATCAATATACAATACTATGTTAATGAAGTGATTACCAACCTATTTGGAGTATACACAATGATCAACCTTGCTTCTTACAAACCCCAATCCAAGTATGTATGTGTTGAAATTTTGGTACCAAATCCTTGGAGATTGATTTAGATGATAAAGGGAATTATTTAGTCTACATACTAGCTCTATCCTTCCATTTATTGTAAACCCTTCTGTTTGTTTCATGTATATTTGTTCTTCAAGTCCTGTTGTTAGGGAATTTTCCCTATGGATAAGGTTGAGTCGACCAACTTACCAAGGGTTCTACAGAGCGACATATAAGTTTATGCAAGTATATAATAAAGAAAAAGTTAAAGGATTAAGAGGATGCATACCTTATTTAGAAGGTTGATCCTAGCTTAGTCTTCTTTACAAGTGCTCATTAGCTCTATTGCTTTGATACCTACAACATAGAAAATACCCTTCACAAAGCACCTTCAACTATCATAAAATCATAGATATGAACATATATTAAGATTGAAACATTAAACAAAAGAACAATCAAGATCATTACTCATTAATAATTGAGACATGCTTAACATAGATATGGAACAAAATAAATTTCTTTATTAATGATGTTCTTAGAACAAATTCATATACCTCTGTCTCATCTGGCTTCCTTGAAATCTGGATCTGAACCCTCTTTCTTATCTTCTCCAAAGGAAATCCTCTAGCATAACCTTCTCTTCAAAATGTCCCCCTTTCCTTTATCCCCTCTCCTTTTTTTTATTTTCCATTGGGAGGAGGAGTTATGAGGTTAAGGTAGTTAAGGGAGTTGGGGTGGTTTCCAAATCGACCCCAACCACCTTGTTATTAGAATGAATTTTTTTTTATGAGTTTTAATGGAATATGCGGGTGTAAAGAGAGCAACCTACACATGATACATGAGTTTCCTTAAGGAAACTCGCGTATGCAAATTTTGGGATAAATACGTAAGTTGTATGTATGAAACTTGTGTATGATACACGGGTTGTCAATAAGAAAGCCACGTATATATCTTAAAACTCATAATCAAAATATGTTAATGCTGGAGTGAACATCATGTACTTTAGGTCAAAACCTCCTATAGTGATAAGGCCCTTCAATCCAACTTGTCCTTTTTTTGTGACGATACATTGAGTAACATCACTCGGACGGAGAAGTGCCATTTTGAGGTATAATAGATGCCCCATAATGTATGAAGTTAGAG
Organism: Pseudotsuga menziesii; assembly: GCA_001517045.1. Taxonomy (NCBI): domain Eukaryota; kingdom Viridiplantae; phylum Streptophyta; class Pinopsida; order Pinales; family Pinaceae; genus Pseudotsuga; species Pseudotsuga menziesii. The sequence goes on along the minus strand of LPNX011096110.1, from coordinate 98,561 downwards.
GGTATGGATGTCTGAAATACATCACAATCAGAAACATAGAGGACCCATAATACATGATGCAAATAAGTACCTGAAACAAACAAAATATATGTCATTTTATAATATCATCTCCAAGGATGCCATGTTTAATAATATGGAACACTAAATCCTTTACAAGATACATATAAATCATATGATACGAGATACAAGGCCATGCATGATTTACAAATTGGATCATAGCCACATGAGTATAATAACATATCTTCAAAAGTTGGAGATGCAAGTTGTCCTCAAGACATAATGAGTCCGAGCATGCTCCTATGTTGGTAGAACACAGGTTGACCTTGGAGAGACATAATGCACTTGGTGTGCTCCTAGGAGATCTTCGCATAGTGGTAGACACATGTTTTCATTGAGACATAATGAGTCATGGCATGTTCCTATGCTGGAAGAATGCATGTGGTCTATCGGGACATGTGGTATGCATTTGGGATGATCTTCATGTATGGTGATGACATGATCTGGACACGACAAGGCGATGGTAGGATATGTAGGTGATTGCACTGGAAATGCAATGTATGGTCATGGGATGTACTTGCATGATGGCTTGCTCATGGATATTATCAATACCTAGATGAGGATTAGTCCTATACCCAACATGAAACATGGCTGGCTCTTAGATAGAAACTTCTTATGATGGATAGATCTGACATATTTCACTATTCAATGATCGACAAGATGAGGACTACAACAAAAAGGACAAGGATGATACAATGATGATGACCTGACCAGTGTGATGATGAATGTGGCGAGAGAATACCTTCCTAGTTAAGAGGGAGCGTTGTTGTAATTGTAACTTCAGAAGATATTATGATGTATATCACTATTGTATATTGTTGTACCCTTGATCGAGATGTTTCTCTCCATTTGGGATGTCATTATTGTGTATGTCCGTTGAGGAAAACCCTCCCTTGTAAGTCGAGGAAAAAGTCCCCACATCAATATAATAAAATGTATTTTTTGAGTCTCCCTAGGTGACGTCAACCCTATTAGGTTAAGAGGTCAACCCATTCATGTTTTAGGTCAATCACTTGATGTGTATAAATAGGGAGGAAACTTCCCTCATTTGATATTCACTCACACACTCTCTTATGTGCAAGTTTTCTAGAGGAGGAAGAGAGAGAGAGAGAGAGCTCCAGAAGAAATATTATTTTTTGGGTTTTTCCATCTTGTGATATTGTTTTAGTGACAAAACTATTCTGAAGAAGTTTGTAGGTTTTTCTCCTTTATGGTTTCCTTGAGGAAAATCTTTGTGTCTTGTGTATATTGTGTATCTTGGATATATTGTTCTACTTGTTATTCTTTCAGATAAATATCCTACTAAATTTGAATTGAATTAGAAAAACTAACCGATAATGAGGGTGATGGAAATGGAGAGTGATATGTACATATTTTATTTCATCATTTACAGATTGATATATCATTTTGTTACTATGATCTTCAATTGTCTAATTATATTGTTTTTTATTCATGTTATGATGGTGGAAATATGAAGTTGATTACCAGATGCAATGACGTTTAAACAATTTCAGTTGGTTAACAACCAATATGATGTGAAGTATGGTTTATTTCTTTGAAGTAATTAATGCTTGTATGAAATGATTATATGTCATTGTCCAAGTTACTTGTATTATGTCTTATGCATACATTTAAATACACCATGAAAACAACTTATGTGATTCAATTTTAATTTATTTATGTGAAAGTAAAGGCTAACATATTCTTCGAGAGTAAGGTGTTCTCTAATTTCTATATCAATATTGCAATAATGCTTGTATTTTATGATGTTTTTGTTTTGAATAATGTTAATAATTATACTTGAATTAATTTATGACATTTATTTTATATTAATGTAATGTTTTTTTATTATAGGATTAGATTAAGTTCAATTAATTTATGGCCTTGATAACACTGAATTTTTTTATGGTCTTGATAACAATGTAATTTACAAGAAAAGTTAAGGTGCTCTACAATGACTTAATTTATGGCCTTGATAACAATGGAATTTACAAGAAAAATTAAGGTGGTCTACAATGACTTAATTTATGGCCTTGATAACAATGGAATTTACAAGAAAAGTTAAGGTGCTCTACAATGACTTAATTTATGGCCTTGATAACAAAGGAATTTACAAGAAAATTTAAGGTGGTATTTAATTTCTCCATCAATATTTGAATGTTTGTATTTCATGATTTTTTTCTTAGAAATTATCATGCTAAGAATTATAATTGCATTAATTTATGACACTTTGTTATAATGCTTAGAATTTTTTTTTGAATGGAAAAATGAGAGAAAAACAGTTTTTAAAGATGAAGGTGTAGGTATAGAATTTTCATTACCAGAAAAAAATGGATTAAAGTAAATATGTTATATTAATTAAGTTGGTTTGAATTTATGCATCTCTATATTTCTAGGATGATAAACTCCATCTTAGAATTGGTTAAGACAATAAGGATTTATATAGCAATTAACAAATTAGATATATGCTTAATGTTTATTCACCTTATTTTATTATTTGTAAATTAAAGCCATGGTTGTATATTTCACTAAAATTATTTGATATATGTATCAAATATATAATAATTTTATTATATTTTATTAATTAATGTAAATTTATAATAATATGATCCTATGTTAATATAATAATTTATATAACTATTATGAATATATATACTATTTTAATAATTAGATATATTCATTAACAAAGTCAAATTACATGAATATTTGATATCTTAAATCTTGCATAGTTTTCAAATTATTATTCAATTAAAAAATATTCTTATGGTATATAATAAAATTTGCAAAAAAATAATATTAGCAAAGTAATACAACAATCCTTTAAAAATAATAACATAATTACATCCTCGGATACATGAGATCCACTTGAGATGACGTGTGGACAGCTCACGATGGAGCCACTGATGCAAACACTTGGACAATGCACTTCACACGAGGAGGCGGATAGGGCGCATGGCTCAAGGTTTTCATGGGGGATAAATGCCAATGACGCTAGGAATTAAGTCACCACCTCCTATAGTTGGAACATCATTTCGTCAGGACTATTTGCAGGGATGAGGTATGATGGAATATTTGCAGTAGTTAATGAGAAAAACCCTCTCGCATATGACCGGGATTGTCTTAGGGAGGATAAATATGGAGGAGGTGGAGCCTCTCGACCTCAAGGAAGTAATACTGTTAGCTATCTTAGTGTTGTTGGTTTACTCCTTTGCTAACGAAGTTGTTAACCGGGAGTACAACATGCCAAGGATGAGGGGCACCCCGAGGCATTGAGGTTCCAGGAGAAAGGTCGACCTAGGTGCAATGGATGGGTATGATATGCATGTTTCTATGCCAGTGTGGTGTATGATTGATGACGGGGAATCCTGTGTGGTCTTTGAGCATTTGGATTCTCAAAGGAGCGGAGACAGGATAAACCATTACTCGATGGTGAAAAACACGATGTGAATGTTAATGGAATATCTGACAATGAAATGGAGCGGGGCCAGATATACAGTGAAGGGTATCAGGGAAATCGTGATATAGCTTGATGAGAAGATGAGCAGTTTGGAATCCAATTTCAACTGGAAGAACTTTGTCATTGCTCATTGTGTTGGGAATACTGCAGGTGGTGGAAATACTGATAAACAGGTTGTGGTGGGAGAAACTTCAGGTACGACCTAGAGGTCTGCTACTCCTAATGGGGAGAGCCTGGAAAACACTCAATTCATGACATCTTCGACGGCTGGAACCTTTCTCACAAAAAAATTCCACGAGGAACCTAGAAGCAACATGACTTTGAGACCTCTTCCGAAGCCTCATTTGTTTAACCCAACCCTCTCTGAAATAGGATGATGAATCTAGTGCCTGCCCAATTCTGGAGGATATGTCGGACTCTATGCATGCAGACACACCCACCTAAGATGTCCAAGGAGGCCTTGGGTTCTCTCTCTGACTTTCATATTTTTTTTTCTCTACTTAACAATGAATTTGTTTTCATGGCAATTAGTATTTTAATTTGTCAAAATTGTAATATGTCATTTGGGTGGCTCAATTCTGGACATGGTTTCCTGATAGTTTTGAACATAAATTTTAGTTTTTTTGAACAAATTGGTGGGTGGTTAAATAGCATTAGGCCCCCATAAGATTACACCAGTTATTTTCTTTGTATTATGTTACCTCTGTTAATGGAAAATGAAAAACTGCAGCTTTACAAAAAAATAACATTATTACATCAATAATTAATTGAATTATTTTTTAACACTAGCTAGCTTTAAACCTCATTTTTAAAGGGTATAAAATGTATTCCTTGAATGTGGACTGGATTTATATTATACATTGGATATCATCACGATTAACAGTAACTTATAAGTTTGGAGAATGCAACATTTGGGTTTACAATTGAGAGAAAATGTTGTTCTTTTAATTAAGTAATTGTCTTTCTTCTGATTAGAGCTTTGATATTTATCATTGTAAAGTGAGTTATTGTCAAAAAATTTAAAATGTTCAATGATAAATTGACAGTTCATATGGATTTTCATATTTACATTTTTTTGTCATGTTCATATTCATATATTATAATAATAATAATACATGGTGATACTTGACTTTTTGTTATGATGTTTGTGAATTAGAACAATAAATTAAACAATATTCATTTATGTTTATTATTTGAATATATAATTAAATTATACACAATAATATACCGGGAAGAGTTAATTTCCATATTAAAAATCATATATATAATTTCGTAATACTCAACATATGCCATGTAACAAAATAAATAAATTACTATATATGTATAATATTATGACATTTTTTTTTTTTTATTATCTGGCTGCGCGTGAGGGCTGAGAACAGCTCGTGCTAGGGTTGCTGCGTTGCTGTGATGGTGGCGCCTGGGGGAGGGGAGGCCGCCCCCCCCCTCCTTGCTCGGACGAGGATTCCTTCCGGAGGTTCCTGAGCCGAGGTAAGAAACCATCTTTGCCGGTTATCCCAAAATTTATCAAGAAGCTGGAGGAAATCCTAGAGATCGCTCTTCTTGAAGAAAAACCTATGAAGATTGCTCTGGCTCTGGCCAAGCGAGGTCTGGTGGGCCAATTTATGGGATTATGGCCCTCCACCAAGACAACTAATGAATGGATACAGAGGAACTGGAAGCCCAACCTGAAACATGGAGTAACCTGCTACCCGGTCGGAAGGGGCTTTTTTGTATTTGAATTCATCTCAGAAGAGGACCGGGATCTAATCTTTAGAAATGGGCCCTATTTCATGGGAACGCAGGGACTGTATCTGAACAAATGGACTCCATATTTTGACCCCTCAGTATATCTACCCAAAGAAGTGCCGGTATGGGTTAGGCTCCCCAACCTCCAAGTGCATTGCTGGGATATTGAATCTCTGCAGAGGATAGGGAATGGAATCGGCCGATTTATAGATAAAGATGATAACAAAGGACAATATACCTATGCCAGAATCTGTGTTGAAGTTAATCTTGAAGCCGAGCTCCCTGAGGCAATAAAATTAACGGTCGGATCCTGGACCCACTATCAAAAACTGGACTACGAGCACTTTCCCTTCAAGTGCAAGCACTGCCAAGAGCACGGCCATTTCCAAAGGCATTGTCCCAAATTGGCTGCTAGGAAAGAAGACGCTAAAGGATGGCAGAGAGTAAAGAAAAGAAGAACCGCTGTCAATGTCAAAAACAAGGAGAAAACGGCCCAGGATCCCCCATTGGTTGGCAGCTCAAATCCTAGCCACCAGGAACCTCCCAACGCAGCTCAATCCCCCATAAATGTCCCAGTAGAGGAAGGAACAGGAGCGTCACAAGGCCCAACCACCCCAGCCCCAAAGATTGATGTTCCTAGTCAGTCAAAGGAACACATCAGCCTAGGCTCGGAAACAGGAGTAGAATCCTCTAAGGAAGGAGACAGTGAAGCAAGCAGTCTGTCAGGATCTCCAGACCAGCCAAAGCACGGGTGGAAGACTGAGAAAAAAAGAAGAGAAGAGCAGTCCTACAAGGACGTGGTCCAAGGCTCTTTGCATACCATACCAGAAATGATGAATACTAGATCGGGGCTGAAGCATGGGAAGACTCCGAAAGGGGCCAACCCATCCCACTCTGGCAAATAATGCAATTTGTCTCCTGGAACTGCAGAGGACTAGGAAACACCCTAAAGGAAGAATCAATAAGGGACTTAGTAAGAGTAACAATGCCTGATGTCCTCCTAATCCAGGAGACAAAATTGGAGGAGGAAGCCCTCCTCAGAGCAAGCAACTCGTTCTAGAAGAAAGGCCCGGGAAGGGTGGTGAGCGCAAGAGGAGCCTCGGGAGGTTTAGCCACATTTTGGGACTCTACAAAGCTCGATCTAATCGAAGAAGAAGGTACCACTCACTGGTTATTTACCAAGCTGATCCACAAATACTCCGGTCATGTTGTAAGTCTTTTCAATATGTACGTTCCTGTCTCCCTAACTGAGAAAAAAGATTGTTGGGACTCTGTAAATCTTTTTCTCAATCAACACAATACTGACAATGTTGTAGTGGCTGGAGATCTAAATGTAACCCTTGCTCTGGCGGAAAGAAAAGGGGGTTCTTTAGTCCGAGATCCGGCAAGAGAATGGGTGGAAGATTTGATGATGGATTGGGAGCTTGAAGATATTCCCCCTCACAAGGGGAAGTTTACCTGGACCAATAAAAGAATTGGGCCGGGCCACATAGCTGCCCGACTTGACCGTTTTCTTATTCAATCCTCCTTTCTAACCCTAGGTCTTATGGCGACCTCTAGGATCCGCCCACACTACACTTCTAACCATAAACCCATTTCGCTCTCCCTGTATCGTGGGGAAAATCTTGGCCCCATCCCCTTCCGATTCAGCCCTATTTGGGTCACTCAGGAAGGTTTCCTTGATCTCATCTCCGATTCCTGGAAGCAGCCGGTGCATGGATCCCCCTTCTATGTCTGGGAAGGGAAGCTCAAAAGACTCAAAGCTGATCTAAAAGTACGGGCCAAAGGTCTAAGCTCTCCCACGGCTGAAAGGATTAGAATTCAGAAGGCTCTAGAAAGACACCAAATTATCTTAGAAGAAACTCCAATCACTCCTAACTTGATTAACTGGGAAGCTGAGCTTCAAAGGATGTACCATAAAGCCTGCAGAGAAGAGGAAACTTATTGGAGAGTCAAATCTAGAATGCTTTGGCTCCAAGCTGGAGATAAAAACACTTCGTTCTTCCACAAGCAAGCCCAAGCCAGGAAAAACCACAACTCCATCAGTGAAATTCAAATGCATGATCAAGTAATCAAGGACTTCAGGGGTATCAAGGAGGCATCCCACTCCTTTTACAAAAACCTCTATTCAGCCCCGGATCTGGACCCAGTGGACTCGAATACTTACCCTCTTTCAGAGATCCCAAGCATGATCAATGATGATGACAACAAAATGCTGAACATCCCTATCAGCATTCAGGAAATCAAGAAATCCCTCTTCAAAATGGATCCAGACAAAGCTCCAGGGCCAGATGGTTTCTTTGCCTAGTTCTACATTGCTTGCTGGGACATCATAAAAAATGACCTGTACAGAATGGTCAAGAAGGCTCAAAACTGTACCAAACTGGGTGGCAGCACTAATTCCTCCTTCTTAGCTCTCATTCCAAAAGAAAAATGTGCCAGGAACTTCAGCAGATTCAGACCCATATCCATCTGCAACACGGGATATAAAGTCATCACTAAAATCATGGCCAACAGACTCAAAAGAATCCTGTGCAAGCTGATCCTGGAAAATCAAAGTGGGTTTGTGAAAGGAAGACAAATCCCGGATAACATTATTTTAGTCCAAGAAGCCATTCACACCAGCTACAGGAAAAAAGAGAAGGGTATGGTGGTTAAGCTGGATCTGGCCAGTGCCTTTGACAGAATCAAGCATGATTTTCTGTTTGGAGCCATGAGGAACTTTGGGTTCAGTCAGAATTTTATAGGATGGGTCAAAGCCTGCATCTCAGCCCCCTAGATTTTTGCTTTGTTCAATGGCCGGCCCACCAAATTCTTCCAGGATTCAAGAGGATTAAGGCAAGACTTCCCTCTCTCCCCTGTCCTCTTTGTCATTCAAGCCTCCGTCCTTAGCTTCTAGCTGAACAGAAGGCTTCAAAACAGATCCCTCTCAGGCATCAGAATTGTTCAAAAGGTCAAGGAGGTAAACCATGCACAGTTTGCGGATGACACTCTCTTACTGGGAACAACCAATCTTCATAATGCCAGAAACTTCAAATCTGAACTGGACATCTACAGAAATTGTTCAGGAAGTGAAATAAATTACAACAAAAGCAATATTTTTGGCTGGAATTGTACACCACTTGATATGCTAGAGATCTCCAGGATCCTGGGAATGGAAGGCAACACCACTTGGGATACCTTCACTTACCTGGGCATCCCAATTTTCAGAGCTGGCCCCAAAGTAGCTCACTGGCTACCTCTATTGGACAAATTAAAAAATAAAATTCATGCCTGGGGAGAAAACTAACTCAACAAAGCTGGTAAGATTGTTTTGATGAATTCTGTCCTTACCAGTCTACCAATTTATCAGTGCTCTGTTTTATTAGCTCCCAAGACGATAACCAATAAAATCAATGAGATGCTTCATCGTTTTCTATGGGAAGGAGGGCAAAATTGTGAGAGGAAGATCCATCTTGTGAGCTAGGATAAAGTAATCAAGCCAAAAATGGAAGGAGGTCTTCAAATCAGGAACATAGCCATTCAAAATCTTGCCATGGGTGGCAAAATCCTTTGGAAATTGATAACTAGAAAAAGAACCTAGAGCAAGCATATTCTCAAGAAGAAATACTTCAAAGGTGAAAGACAGAGATGCTTGGAAAATCCCACAAAAATGCAGAAGGGCTCCCCGATCTTCACGCTGTGCAAAAGAGCCATCCCCCACTTCATTCCAAAGCTTACGTGGATTCCTAGTAATGATGCTAAAATAAAAAAATTTGAGGACTCAATACTGGGAGATCAGGCCCTCAACGAACTCAGCGAACTGGAGAACATCAAATCATGGCTGATAACATAGAATTGCACCACGCTTTGGGACATATCCACTTGGAATAATGATGCCCGCGACTCCTGGGCAAGCTGGAACTTTGGAAATTACCCGGATGAATTAGAGGACGAAGCATCAGCGCTTTTGAGCCATTTGCAAAGGAAATCGCCCCACTCTGCCAAATCAAAAGACAAATGGGGCTGGGGGTCTGGATTTGGAGTTTATTCTGCTGCAGCTGGCTACGCTGCCATCCTGGAAACACCCTGGGTCCCCCCAAATCTAGCTCCTTGGGAAACTCTGTGGAACTTCCCTCCATCCCAAAAATAGACATCTTCATATGGACTCTTCTCCACAACAGCATCATGACTGGTGATAATCTCAAAAGGAAAGGATGGGAGGGGCCTTCACGCTGCTCCTTGTGCAATCATGTTGAAGAAACAGCTGAGCATCTCTTTATCAGCTGTGAGTTCACCAAAGAGGTATGGAGGATTATGATTGGGCCTACTGCTGATAATCTGCCAAACTCAGTAATGGAATTCATTAGCAATTGGAACTCTCTCTCTCCCTTCAATCTAAGCAAGAGCCTCCTTAAGCACGCGTGGATGTGGACTCCCAAATTCCTATGCTGGAAAATCTGGCTGGAGAGGAACAACAGAATTTTTAAAGAGGAACGTATACTTCCTCCTCAAGTTGCTGTTAAAGCCTGGACTATGATGGCAGAAGCACTTAGCACTAAGCCTTCCATCAAAAATTCGACCAACCTCACTCCCGATGAAGAGCGCTGGATTAAAGAGCTCAACCTGAACCAGCAAACCATGGAAGCTCCAAATCCCCCTCAGAAGTTAAACTGGGAAATCAGATTGGAGGAATAGGAATTTATCAAGTGGAGGTCAGCCCTTGACGAATGGTGTCTCTTCTTTGACAAGGCCTCGAAAGGGAATCCTGGACAAGCCGGAGGAGGCGGCATTATCCTAGACCCATCTAGAAAGCTGCACTTGTCATATGCATGGGGTCTTGGACATGCCTCCAACAATCAAGCTGAATTTCTGGCGCTATGGCAAGGTCTAAACCAAGCAAGGAAGCTGAACATCCAGAAGATCACTATATTTGGTGACTCCAGGCTAATTGTCAAGACGTTACATACAAAAAAAGGGCCCACGGATATCAACCTTGGTCAAACATACAGGAAAGTCCTCCTCCTTGTGACGCATTTCAGCAACCACAAGGCTTACCATGTGCTAAGGAATCTCAACAACCTTGCGGATGCCGAGGCCAATCGGGGCACCTCCTTGACCAAGAGCCAGCTAATGGTCAACGCAGAAATTTCAAATTATCTGATTCCCTAATGACAGTCTACACTTAGCCACTGTAGGATCCTGATAGTCTTGGGCCAATTCTATTTCAGCTACATGTTTTGGAGATGAAGCTTAAGTTATTTTCCTGAATAAGTATTGTAAGGGCCCTGGCAGCCTCTTTGCCAGACTTTAATCAAAATTTTAGCCGTTTTTGTAAAAAAAAAATATTATGACAAATATTACTACATTGATAAGAAAATTACAATAAATTATATTATCCATATAAATTAGATAAGAAAAATATGAACACCAAATATAAAAATATTATTACATAAACATCATAATGTTAGGGTTAACCTTGAATGGGGAAGGAGTCAAAGGTGGTTTAGTTCTAACACATGGTTTGGGCACATAGTTTCTTGTAGCCCATGGTATTGTCCCATGGTATTGCATGTAAGGAAGTATTTATAAGGCTTGAGAAGGCTCCATTGTAAAGTGGTGTAGAGGTGAGTGGTGTCCCATGCTAGGGATCTTAATTGGTGCTATTTTTTCCCATCATAGGGATTCAATGGTAAATGTTTGTGTTTATATGGTTTCTCATGATAGTATTTTATTCTCGCTAATTATATTTGTTAATGCTCATTATAATCCTAATAACTAGTATCATAGCTTGGATGTGCTGGTTTAGTTGATGTGAAGTATAAAAAGGTTGATGGTGGATGATTAAATTAATAGTTTAAATTTTTCATTGAGCTTGGTTAATGGGATTGGAATACCTGTAGGGAATATTATTAAATTTTGGGTCTATGAAATGATGGTTCATGGTTTTATGAATCATGGTTAAGAATGTGGAGCATGGCATATGAAAAGTATGGTTAATACATAGGTGTAAAGTGGTGATATGGAAATTCTGCACATAAGAAGCATGATATGTATTTTGTACCTGGGTTTTGAATTAATTGTGGGGTGTATGTTAGATGGTACTTGATACCCTAACAATTTTGGTTCATTGTTAAAAGTTGATTTCCTCGGTTACTAGAAAGATAAGGTATCTCTCTTATGCGAAAATAAGAGATGTCGCATCAAGTGTGGAATGAACCACTATGTAGGTACGAGGGTGGTAGGTGTACCCATAGCTTAGCTTGATGTGGATCGAAGAGGTTGAGTATTTGATTGCAAGAGGAATGTGAGATAGTTTAATATTAGTTGTGGGACCAAGATTGATGAACCATTTATATGAAGAGAATTCCTAGAGAACTAACGGTTACAACGGCTGGGGACCCATGTAATCCATTCGATGGATTATTTTTATATGGACATCAATGACAATGTTGGATGCATGTACAAAAGGAGCATGACAAAAGACAAGAAAGAAATAAAGCATGGAAAATATAGAGGATGAAGCAACTGATGGTGATGGTGAATTCACCATGAAGACACATGAAAACAAATTAATGGAACATTTTTCATGTAAATGGGCATATGGACGTAAGACCTGGAAAGGCATGCATACCCCTGGTAACTCATTGGTGAAGTTAGGAGATAGATCTAGTTGATAGGGGGGTGTATGTGATATTCCTATAGACAAATTTGAGGGGGTTTGGTTATTACTCCAAGTCAAATTTAAAGGGGGGATTGTTAAGGTTAACCTTGACTTGGGAATGAGTAATAGGTTGTTTAGGTCTAGTACATAGTTTGGAAACATGGTTTCTTATATCCCATGGTATTGTCCCATGGTATTACATGTGATGAATCCTTTATAAGGCTTGAGGAGGATCCATTGTAAAATGGCCTGGGGGTGAGCGGTAGCTAGCTTGCTTGGCTCGTTTGGCTGGTTTTGGCCATGTTAATGAAGATCTTCATTCGTGTCAGTTTTTCCCCACATGGGGTTTTTCAGGGTAAATAATTGTGTCTATGTGGTTTCTTATTTATGTGTTTGTTTCTCTCATTATATTTGTTAATTCTCATTATAATCCTAATAAATACTAAGACAAACTATAAAAAAATTATAAACATGATATTATGAAAAATTATAGAACAATAGTAAATCATAGAGTTGTGACAAATCCATCCATAACTTACAATGCAATTTGTGATGTTTTTGTCGACTAAATAAAAACTTGGTGATTTAAATACCCACATGATTTTGAATAGTAAAAATTTCTTTTAGTACATAAGCATATGATCATCATCGTTTTCAACGCCTAACAAACATAACAAACATGATCATGGCATCATAAACATAAACATAAACATAAACATCATGATACTAACATAAACATAACCATAATTTTTAACAAAAACGTAAATGCATCATCGTCATTTTCATGACATAAATATAAACATATCATTATTATCATTGTCAGCATCTAAGAAACATAAAAATAAACACTGTCATATATGTCATCGTACCATCATTAACATAAAACTGAAAATAAGCATGAACGTACCATCATTAACATTATGTCGCATATTCATGTAACATATATTGCAACTAACATATTTAAACATCAATATCTAACACACATAACTAATAAAACACATAAGCATAATAAATGTTCCATGCTCATCATTCTTACCACATAAATAAATAAACATCAACATAAACATAAAAATGCAATATATGTATAGATATGAACATATATAACATCAAAATCATGATACAATATGTCAAATATAATAATATATCTCCAGTGCAATAACTGCTATGACATATCTGCTCCACCTCCACTAGAGAGGAATCATTAGTATCTCTCCTAATACTAGAGCTAGATGCATCATCACCCCCACCAATAGAGCCATAAGAAATATCAACACCTTTTCCAGCAAATCCATAGGCATCAATACCCATACAAGAAAGAAAAAGAGGCATGAGAGGAGGAAGGATAGATCCATCAAGATGAAGTGTACATCCCTCTGTGAGCATCTCTAAAATATAAATGGGTACAGTAGGATTTGGTAGATGGTCCGATGGACGATTAGGACTGAAGGGTCGATCAAGCATGAGTAGAGGATATCATGATGACATAGGATCAGATGGAAGGTCTAGTAGAAGTATATGAATTGATGATGATGAAGGTGCAAGAGGAGGACATGGTGGAGGAGGAGGAGGATGAGACGTTGAAGGTGGAGGTGGATGAGCTGTTGAAGGTGGAGGGGGAGGAGGCGGTTCGACCTCTGCATCAAATATGTGAATATCTGCAAAAGATATAGTACATAATAATAATTAGAAAATTTCATTAAAAATTAATATTTATAACATATTTTATTTGCATAAAGTACAAATATAATAAAATGAAACTATAGTAATTTAAACATAGCATTAATATTACCTCTCTCCTTAGGTGGCTCATCCGATGTGAAGAAGATCTCTAGGAACCCTCTCCATTCCATGTCGACATATGGATATGGCACCATGTCAAGTGCATTGTCATCCTCACTGACCAACATCTCTAGCACATGTAAGATGATCCTATCTAGGAACTCAGGTTTCCCCCTCTTGGGCATCATCTAGGGCCACATGCACATACACACCTCAGTAATAATCCTAGAATGTAGGTTCTAAAATGATGGCATGGTATCCAAAAACCTCTAAAAAAAACTATGAATCGAAAGGGAAGTTGGACCTCCCATCAATGACTACACGATATCTATCCAAATCATAAGAAAAATGTTGCAAAAAATAGCACACCACCTAATGCATATAGGTCTCTACACTAAAGAGTCAACATAATACAATAAGTGGCAACTAACACACTTCCCATCAGAAGTGGAGTGCACTAGTGTTGTAAGGATAAGAGAGAGACACTTAAAATCCTATCGACCAAAAGTAGAGATTCAAATCTTCCCACCACTCACTTGAAAATCAGACAGATGGATGACCACATCATTGATATATCTCAGAGAGTAAGATAGTTGACTCTCTATTGTAGCACTGGTTAGGACATCAGGGAACCGTGGTACGTCCTCCCCTCTCATAGATAAAACAATGATAAAAAAAATATCTTCCTCGGTGGGAGGGAACCATTGACCAAAACCATCATGGAATGCCTGCTGTAATGCACCTAAAATTAATAATTTATTATTAATTACTACTGAGATCTTTTATTTATTATGTTAAATTTTTTTGACAGAAAGTCAAAAATAAAACCAATGTAATGAATTATTATTTTATTAATAAAGGATACTAAAGGGGATAGAAGTGGAATAGGTGTTGAAGAGTGTTTGCTGACCCATAAGAGGAAAATATAAGTGGCTGAAGCTGCTGAGTGAGAACTCAAGGTACAGGAGGAATCTTCATCAAAATCAGGTCACTAGGAGTAGTCACTACTCCTAGTTGAGTGCTAAAGAGTAGGAGGCTCATAAATAACCAAGTCCTAGGAAAAATACTATATAATGGTGTGTCCATTAGCAAGTAGGAGGCTAGCATTGGACAGAGATTGAATATGATAATGCAAAAGATGGCGCATTAAGTGGATTTTTCTCTTGTGCTTCAACAAATAGGCTCAGGGGTTTTGGAGCAAGTGACTTGGATGCTCTAGGAGTTGGTTGGAAGGAATGGATATTCCATTTCTATTTCCCAGCAATGGATCCAAGTTCTTAGTATATGTTCTAATTACAATAGGATGCTTATTTAAAATCTAAATTGCAGCTATATTTGTAAGTAGAAATGTTTATGCATTCTTATTGAACAATCATCTATCATGTATCGATTCTAGATATTGTTTATTATCAATTTTAGACTGTTTTTCTTCTATTTATACATATGAATGAGTAGATTTGCTTAGTAAGTATTCTTAGATTGGGCATCCATACCCAATTTAAGGATTTCTAAATGATTTTATATACTGTAGAATCGATTTCTTTCCTTAACCGATTATATATTGGTGAATTATATATGTTCTTTCTTATATCGTAGATTTAGTTAAATTATGATTGAAGTAGTTAAAGATAACATGTTTAAATACTAAACCATGTATAGTCAGAATCTAAAAAACAAATCGAATTTACTATACACGGGATGTATCCATGTTAGGTTAAGCTACAGAGTTATCCTTTAAATTTATTTCTCAAACCTCGATACTAGATCGAATTTGTTCAGTTCGGGATCAAGGAAATTTAATTAAATAATATGAGATTAAAATTATTTATAAAACTATCAAGATAGATGCATAACATATTCATGATTTATAACTTATCTAATTATTAATTAAATAATCGCAAATATCTAGAGTCATATAGATATATACATACAATATAGATTTTATACAATATGCGAAAGGATATTTATCAAAAAACAGTCACATACACAATTGATGTACGTACCATATCTAACAAAATATTTTAAGGATTTAAAGCTAATAGTCAATAACCAAACTTAAGGTATCCAAGGAAATCAACATTACAATTTTAAAACAAATCACACAACAAATCGCAGAAGTGAATCGTCCCTTTCCAAAGACCAGTATTAAGCTCATCTACGATGGCAACTGAGTATTGATAAAATGCAGTAAGTAGATATAAAACAAATCAAAACCAAATACATGCATGCATTATATATTTTAACCATGGTTTCAATATTAAACTAATCCACAGAAATCGCAAGACCCTATGGGCCGTATTTATTAAACAATAACAAGGTTAAAGGATTATGGCCGTAAGACCATCAAAGAAAAGACCCTATGGGTCGTTTCAATTTCTTTCTACATTAAAAAAATATAAAAAACAATGTATGCATACAGGGTGTGGCTGTAATACCATCCATGATGGCTTCCACCATTGTTTCTAAACCATAAGAAACTTCTAACTACTAAGTAAGCAAAGTGGTGGTAAGTCCATCTACGATGGCACTCGCAACACTAACACATGCACTAAAACAAAGCATAATGTACTTAAAAACAATGCAAAATAGAGAGGTTGTAAATCCCTCTATAAAACAGAGTTTAAACCCCAGGGGTTTCAAATAACACATGAAACGTATCTCGCACAGAACTGGAGTGGTTTTCCCCCTCTCATCTTTTTTCGTTCAATATTTTAGTACCTTAATCAAACCACAACATATTTTAGCGATGGTGGATGAAGTTCTTTAAATTACAGAAAGAAAACCATAGTAGGGGTTTTGGGATTGTTACTAGGGAATTCTAAGATGTGGGCCTGGGAGGAGACAACCTTGTCTCCTTCCTTGCTAGTGCTCCCGACTTGGGAAAATGCATTTAAGTGGACGTCAAAATAAATTTGAAAAAATAACACCGTAAACAAGTTAAAAACGTTAATACTCTTTACCTTGTGCGGATTGTAGAGAGGACCAAGAATCAGCTCCCCCAAGAATACCCTTATTCCTCCTCTTCCTATATAAACAAAACATTGCAGTGTCAGTCACAGTTAATCCATTGAAGAAAACCTTCAAATAAAGTCTGATAGCTTATCAATCATTTTTATTTACCTAGTGAACGATAGCAATGAACTTGAGTTGAAGGTTGAGTTTATTGAAAGAGAAGAAACAAGTTGTAGATGTCCATGGAAGCCATGAACAAACACAAGAATACCTTGGAAATAAACTAGTTACAGTTCCATCAAACATCGTAGCAGCGTTTACACCAAAAAACCCAACAAATCGTCAGTAACAGAGCAGAGCTTCAACTCTTGAAATTTACTGACCAAACAAACCATGAATGAAGGGTTCAAACATAAGTTGCAACATATTAAAGTCTTCGTAACCCTAAATGCAGAACCATACAAGTGGATGACTAAGATTATATCTAAAATACATCATTTAAGGCCTCACTGCGATGTCAACGTGAAAGCCAGGACAACGCTTTTAAGTCCCAAGTCAACCGAGCTATGAAACATTAACTTTCTGCTAGATCTAATGATGGCATTTTAATCATTGCATCGAACCATTAAAACTATGGTAAGATTCCATATAACATAACATGTTAAACCAAACAACCTTATAAACCAAACAATATATTTTATTAACCTTGCAAACCATGGCATGAAACCATATCAAATGTCCATCGTTCAAACTTTACACCCTTTGGGCCTTAGGACAAGGGTTATCTTTAATATTACGTTATTATATTGTTCTAGGGTAACCCATATAGCCCTTACAACCTTTATTACATTGCAAGGTGGGATCAAAACAAGGGTCTAGTCTCCCAAACCTTGGGCTAGTAAGGCCCTAGTAACTTATAACAAAAACCAAAGCAAGAATTTCTAAAACATCACCTTCATGCATGGTTATACGTAGTAGTTAGAAATATGCCATTACCGACGCTGGTGAAACCTGAAATAAGCGGAAAAATCATATAAGTAACTTACATAAGCATCATTAATTAAAATCAGAAGTAATACTGCTTGCTAGAATTGTATGGAGTGTTCTAGTTATTCTAGTTAAATGTGTGTACAATTTTTGTTTTATTTATGATTTTTGAGGTGTGTGACAAAATGGCATCAGAGCATGGTTACAACACTAGGCTTGAACGGATTCAACACTAAAACTGCTAAAGAAACCAGAAAACTAATTTTACTTTGTTTTTTGGTTTGATTCTCTTACAACACAGGAAGAGAAGGATACCTTTTTTTTTCCAGAGAAACATGGCAGAAGTGGGGATGTCTACAGAAGAAGAGTCTCACCCTAGAAATCCTATAAATAATGAAGAGGCTAATATAAGGTATGTGGATATATGGGTAAACCTGAATGAAAGTCAAGTTAATAAATCTGAACTGCAAAGACATGTTAAAGAACTTAGATCAGAATTAAAAAGGGTTAAGGAGGATAATGAACGAATCCTAAAAGCTCAAGAGGAACTGAATAATATTTTACTAGCTAATATACATAATGGTGAAAAAAAGAAAAACAAGGAACCTGACCATAACATGCCAAAAAAAACACCTTACAAATGCAAGGAAAGGAAACTGGAATTTTTTAGTCATAAGACTAAAGCTTCCAATGAGGAATCAATCAAACATCACACATAAAAACAACAAGATTCCAGTGAAAGTAGTGATGATAATAAAAAGAAAAAAAAGTAGAAACCATATGAAGAAATAACTAGGGAGGTTAAAAAGATTAAACCACCAATGTTTAATGGTGAGATTAAAAAAGAAGAAGAAGCGGAAGCCTAGTTGTCAGGGATGAAGAAATACTTTCAAATCTATCATTACTACGACGAACTGAAAGCTAAAATGCCTATATGTATTCTAACTGGAAAAGTGGATATATAGTGGAAGGATATAAAGAAAGTAAAGGGAATAAACGAAAGATATGTAACCTGGGAAACCTTTAAAAAACATTTTAAAATAAAATACCTGTCATAACAATAGTACAAAGAGAAGGCTAAGGAATTTTACAAGTTAATATTAGGAGCTATGACTATGAAAGAGATCTGTAGTAAATTCCCGAGTCTGCATTGTTACGTACCTTATATAATTGATGAAAACCCAAATATACAACGTTTTCTTAGTTGTTTGCTTGTCATGTTTAAAGAGCGTATTGAGTATGACAATCTGAAGACGCTGGAGGAAGCAATGAGAAAGGAAATTTTCTATTATGACTAGAAAGAAAATAAAAGAGAAAGTGTACCAATTTGGAAGACTAAACACGAGATAACTTTGATCCAAGAAATAAAAATAATAAATTCCACAAAAATACAGGGAATAATTATAAAGGGTACCAAGGCAGTAACTATACAAATTTTAAACCACGGAATTCTACAACAAAAGAAAGAGAACCCCCACTACTTTTAATAAGAGCGCCGCACAGAGGGAACCCTTAAAATGGTGGGAATGTGGAGAGCCACATTATTTTAAATATTATCCAATAAGAAAGAAAAAATTTAATGTTCACTCCATTCAGGAAGTTGTTACATTTGGAGACATCGCAAGGAGCATGCCTAGAATTAGCGCTGCATTGAAGAACTGACAAGAAGACCATCAAAATTCAATGGTTGAGATTGAAGGTATGATAAAAGTCCACTTATTTCCATCTTAATTGATCGAGGTGCAAGTTTGAGTTATATATCACCTAGAATAGTTGAATTATATAATTTAGTACCAGAAAAATTTGTTAAGTCATGGCTGGGATAGTTAGCCACATGTACTAAACGTAAAGTCACTAGTTATGTTAAAAAATGTGAAATATTAATGATTGATTTCATTACGCATGTTGATATGAATATTTCACCTTTAGGTTCCTATGATATGTTACTAGGAATGGTTTGACTAGAAGAACACATATTATTGCTGAATTGTTTTAATGAAAGATTTACATGCATAGATGATACTGGAAAAACAATTAAAGTGAAAGGAATTGTTGGGTAGCACCGTTCTTATTTGGTAGAAGAAATACGAAACCTTAAGATTGTGCATAAACTATTGACAACTAAATAAAATTACTATTAAAAATTGATACTCGCTACCCCGGATAGAAGATCTATTCAAACAATTTTGTGGGGAAACAACCTTCTCTAAAGTAGACTTAAGGTATGGATAACATCATGTGTAGATCAAAGATGAAGACATCTTTAAAACCAGTTTTACAACTTGTTATGGTCGCTAGGAATTTGTCGTATTTCTTTTTGGGTTGACAAACGTACCTGCAACATTCATGTGCTTAATGAATAATATTCTAAGTAACTATTTGGATACATTTGTAGCTGTCTTCATTGACGACATATTAATTTAATCAAAAAATGAACAAGAACATGAAGAAAATCTAAAGATCATTTTACAAGTATTAAGAGAACAATAATTGTATGCTAAGTTCAGTAAATATGACTTCTTTAAAGACATGATTCAATATCTAGGAGATGTGGTGTGCAAGGATGGAATCTCTGTTGACCCTGAAAAAATTAAGGATGTCCCTGAATGACCAGTTCCTAAAAATGTAATAGACATAAGATCGTTCATGGGGATTACCAGTTATTATCGAAAGTTCATCAAAGGATTTTATAAGATAGCCTACACCATAACTTCACTATAGAAGAAAGGTAACAAGTTTGAGTGGAATGAAAGTGTATGGAAAGTTGTAATAAATTAAAACATCTATTAAGTACCACCCCTATCCTAAAAATTCCTGATCCTTTTAAGGATTTCGTTGTATGTACTGACGCTTGTAAGGAAATATTGAGTGGGGTATTAATACAAGAGAATTACGTGGTGGCTTATTGATCCGAAAATGGGATCTTTGCTTCTCTATGATGTTAACATGAATTGCATAAAGAGCATGAATGAAGCTCACAAATCCATAAGAAGAGAACCAAATAGCATAGACAATACACACATAAAGACAACAAGTTGATAACGGAGTTCGTCCAGGATGGACTATGTCTCTGGGCCTACTTCTCAATAGGAGGGTCGATCTATAATCTCAGCATGAAGGCAAAATACATGGCAATGATACAATGATACCTTGGCGACAATGGTTAGGAAGAGAACTGCTTCCCAAAACACAACAAGATGTCTTCCAACAACTTCGAAGCCTGAAGACAGTGTAAAACGAGTATAAACACTCGTACCTTCCTTTTGCAGAGCTACGCAATCTCCCTTCTCTCCTTTAGCTACAAAGTCTCCACTCCAAATCATGAGTGGCAAATGGAAACTAAGGGGGCTTATTGTCACGTCCCCATGCCTCTGACCGACGGAGAGGACGCGAACCGTGGCTTAAACCACCCAGGCTAAGAGCCCCGTGAACATGCACAGGTATAAAAATTTCTGAAACAGAATGCTTAAACAAAAATTGAACTAAAATATGCACACAGGATTGTTTATCATGCACAAATGCAATTTAATCCTCATACACAGCGGAAAACAATAGCATTCATACATGCATGTATTCATTTAACATGTTCATCAATTTCATTAATAGAAATTAAGATTGCAGAAGTAAAATGGATAAAATCACTTATCTTATGATGAACTTGATCCACAACCAGCTACGTCGCTGCAACGTTCCACCCAACCATAGGCCAGCGTGCTCCTTGATCTCTCAGCACCGCTGCCACCCCCAAGCTGGGCATGATTCTCCAAGGAATAAGGGAACTAGCAAGCTTACACATAGCCAGGGATATACAAAAACACAGCCAAGACCACACAGTTGGGTTGATCAGGCCATTAAGGAGCTGGTGAGCTCATTATAGAGCCAAGAACACCTACACTAGAACTAGCTTGACCTCTAAAACACCCAAACACACCCAACACAAGGAATCAGTCCCTTCTCTGCTACACAGTCCCTCAGGCCCTGTATTCCCTTCCAGTGCTATTCAGGGGTGATGGAGAAGAAGGCCAGCCCTCTAGCTTTGTCTGTGTGGTTTCTAGCCACTAGGTTTATCAAGCAAATCTAAGCCAACATCTCTGCTCCTCTCACAGTACGAAGACCAAACATTGCACTCCGGCAATTAATTTAGCTGTCACTGCTTAAACAGGGAAAACAATTTTTGAGTCGTTCTTGGCCCTCTCGTGGCCAAAACGACTCCCAATAATCGAATTACACAGTCCCAACTAAATAGTAAACATGGGGGGGAGAACAATAGTTCCAATCTCAGCATTAAAATGACGGAAATTACACAACCATACCGGTCTGTAAGGAGAACATACAGCTGAGGACGTGAATGGCTCCTTTCAGGAAATCATGGGTGAAAACGCATAGCTCTCAGCTCGTTGTATCAGCTGGAAACCAGAAAAATTCCTGTGCATGAGGAAGCAATCCGACCTAGTGAAGAAAGGAACAGAAAATGGAGGTCCTGCATGAGGAAAAACAACTCCGTTTTTTCCAGTGGATGAACCAACAACAGGAAGGACACGGAATTTCAGTGCGTGGGTGTTCAACAACTTGTGGAGAGAGGAAGAAAAATATGCGTGGGTGAAGTGTGCGTTTTTCCTTTCCATTCAGAAGTCAACTATGGGTGGAGTGTGCATGGAGGCATGGACTGACAGTCCTGCCACCCCACTCCCAAAACAATTAACTGCCATAACTTCCCTCAGCTACTAGCAGAAATTATTAACTAAAGGTGGTTGGGATAAAACAAAAGAAGATAACACATGGGTTTTTTTCCCCTTTTGGCTCAAGGTTTGACAAATTCCCCCCCACACCCTTATCCTTGTGAAAATCATGCCCCTTTCGATTTAGTTGCCGCGACCGTAGCTGGTTGTGTTTATTTTTAATTATAGATGCATATTTACATGAGGATAACTCAAAACGTATGCCGCATGCCCCGATATACCATCAGTGACAATTCAAATCCAAACATAACATAACTGATCAATGGTGGGGCCTTGGCCTTTAGCTCCACACCATGATCATTTACAATTTATACATCATATACATCTAATGTAATGGGGTCAAAACCGGGACATTACACTTATATAGCCATGACTTGCCCCTCTTCACATTTTCCTCATGTTCTCTTTGGTTACAACAAATTTTTCCCAAGAAGGCATATGGTTCCAACTCCCCACACTTGGTTAGGCTCTTCTTAAATTATGTAGTTGACATAGTTACAACTATGCCAACCACATTTTATATTTTTAGAATATTACAATAAAATTCTTTTCCCCCAAAACCACATGGTTCATTGAACCCACAATATGGTTTTTTTAAAACAAATTTGTTATAATGGAGAAACAATTCTCAACCCACTTTTAACCCAAACTCTATAGTTGATAATTCGACGTGTGCTGAAATAGAGCATGGGCTCCCGTGCTGGTCGGAGCTCCCGGTCACGCTGGAGGAAGAACCAAGGTCGGGGCTAAGCCCCGGCTCCTTTGGGGCTCGAAATGCCACTTTAAATAATATTATTTCCATACATTATACAAATAACACTACCGTCACAGTTGGTAAAGGTGCAGAGACAAGGTATGGGAGGTCAGGAGTTCGAAACCGGTGGAGCAGCAACATTTTGGTGATATTCAATCAAAATTGGCCAATCTGGTGCTACAATGTGGTAGTTCTGGATTGGTCCACCTCAATTCCTAGTCAGCTGCCAACTCATATACCGTACTACCAACTAAGTTGCGCAGTCACCTCCGTACTGACACGTGTCACATCCCGATTGGTCTGTACTACTGATTGGATTGCCACCTCATCGTTCGTACATGACACGTGTCACATCCTGATTGGACTGTACTACCACCTATTTGTCTGTACAACTTCCATGTCATCCTTCCGTACTGTATCGATGCCATGTGTCACCATGTCAGTGGTTCCACGTGGCATCTCTTTTGCCAATTTTGCCTGTCGACCTCATAGAACAGAATGCGATAACTTTCTCATACGGAGTCCGTTTGAGGTGAAACGAACACCGTTGGAATAATCTTGATGAGCCCTTTGATTTGGTGCTAGTTTTGCTAAGATTAGAGGACTTAAAAAAATTTCCTTC
The DNA here is from genome assembly GCA_001517045.1 of Pseudotsuga menziesii. Classification (NCBI taxonomy): domain Eukaryota; kingdom Viridiplantae; phylum Streptophyta; class Pinopsida; order Pinales; family Pinaceae; genus Pseudotsuga; species Pseudotsuga menziesii. The sequence continues at coordinate 74,822 of LPNX011096110.1, read as the reverse complement.
TTGGATCCTCCTGGATCATTCCTCCCCACTGAGAAGCTTTTGGCCTCCAAAAGCCTTTACTAATCAACAGATAGGTGAGGGAATTGTTCCCTCACTTTCTCCTTCTCAATCCACTTCGATTTTCTTGGATGAGTGCCTTTGATGCCCACTCAAAGATAATTAACATCACCTCTGCGAGAATTCCTTGTCCTTCTGTCTAGGATAACATCTTCCTGTAGCTCATCCATGTACTCAGGAGAAAATTCATCAACTGATGGGAATGAGACATTCTCCCTTTTCTTCCATGATCATGGGAGGCTCATATAGTTTCAAGTTCTCCACATTCACCACTGAGTAGATCTGCATGTATGGCAGTAGCTCTAAGCGAAAAGCATTCATCCCAATCTTCTCCAAGATGGTGAAGGGACCATATCTAATGGGCTTGAGCTTCTTGCCTTCTCCGTTCATCCTCTCCTTGCTGATGTGAAGCCACACTTGATATCCCACTTGAAACTGATGATCAACTCTATGCTTGTCATGGTGATCCTTGTACTGGGCTTGAATCTTCTCCAACTGCTCTTGCACTGCTTGATGTACCCGTTGAACTCTCTGAATGAACCTATAGGCTTTGTATTCATCCTTGGAAGTGCTTGAACCAACCTCTCTCCCATAAGTCAAGTCCAATGGAGTCTTTGGAAAGTACCCAAAGCATGTCTCAAATGGCGAGCTCTGAGTGGAAGAATGCATAGCCTTGTTGTAGGCATGCTTCACATACTGGATCTGTTCATCCCATAACTTAGGATGCTTTTTGTAGTAGCCTCGAAGCAAATGGACAACTATCCTGTTGACTACCTCTGTGTGTCCATCGGTCTGTGGATGGAAAGAGGTGCTCCTCTTCAGCTTGGTGTCCATCATACACCATAACTTTGTCCAAAACTCTCCAAGAAATTGGGAGTCCCGATCCGAGATAATGGATGTAGGAAGTCCAAAGTGAGCCCATACATGCTGAAAAAAGAGAGAAGCAGCTTGATCTGCAGTGACCTGCTTTTTACATGGCATAAGAATACACATCTTGCTAAACCTATCCACGACCACATACAAGTATTCATGACCCCTCCTAGACATAGGAAAACCCCCCACAAAATCCATGGAAATGCTTTCCCAAGGATGGGAAGGAACAGGAAGTGGTGAGTACAGCCCCAATTTTCTATTAGTGGGATTACAGGTAGAGCACATCACACACCCATTTACATATTTTATTACAATGTCTTTCATGCGAGGCCAATACACGAGTCTTTGCAAATGAGCCAAAGTCTTACCTACCCCAAAATTCCCTGATACAAGAGAAGTATGAGCTTCTCATATTACATGGACCCTTTCACTGATAGGAACACATAACTTGCCCAAATAAAAAAAGCAACTTTCGCTGCAAACAGTAGTCTTCCACCTATGTGCCATTAGTTAGCTTCTCATAAATCCCCTTGAAATCATCATCAGTAGCATATTGCTCAATATAACTTTCATGGGATAAAGAAGCATTCTTCAAAACAATAGATGCAACAATAGGAGGTCTAGAAAGCATATCTACCACTTTGTTACTAGTACCCTTCTTGTACTTGATCACTATATGGAATTGTTGAAGAAATCCCATCCACCTGAAATGACGAGCTTGCTAGAGCTTAGTCTGGGACTGGAGATACAACAAGGGCTGATTATCGGTATGGATGATCGTCTCCTTACCCATCAAGTAGTGCTTCCACTTCTTGACACTCTGAACCAAAGCATACAACTCTTTGTCATAGGTTGGGTAGTTGATCACTGCTTGAGTAAAAGTCTCTGAATGGTAGTAAATAGGCTTGCGGTGCTACATCAATACTGCCCCTAAGGCATATCCACTGGCATCTATCTCTATCTCAAATGGCTGCTGCAAATTAGGCAAGGCTAGGACTGGGGCAGTGCTAATCTTTCCCTTCAATGTGTCGAAGGCTTTCTGCTGCTTACCTCCCCACTGGAAGGCTTTCTTCACACTTGTTAAGGCATGCAAAGGAGATGTTATGTATGAGAAGTTCTGAATGAACCTCCTCCAATATTGAACAGCTCCTAAAAATCTTCTCACTTCAGTAGCATTAGTAGGCTTAGGCCAATTGACAATTACATCAACTTTTGAAGGATCAATTTTTAAATTTACACCTCCTACAATATGACCCAAGTAAACTAATGAAGTTTTGCCAAATTCACACTTTGATACTTTTACATACAATTTCTCCTTTTTCAAAGTATCTAATACTTGCTTTACATGCCACACATGTGCTTCCCAAGTTTTTCTAAAGACCAAGATATCATCTAAGTATACAATGACAAAATCATATAAGAATGGCCAGAAAGCAACATTCATTACCCGCATGAAGGTTGCAGGTACATCGCAGATCCCAAAGGGCATCACCAATCACTCAAATAGACCTTGCTTGGTCTTGAAGGCCATTTTCGACACATCACTTTCTATAATTCTGATCTGGTGGTAGCCATTGCACAAATCCAACTTGGTAAAGAACACAACATCTTTCAACTGTTCGAGCAAGTCATCTATGCGAGGAAGCAGGTATCGATTCTTGATCATGATCTTGTTGAGAGCCCGATAGTCAACGCACATTCTGCATGTGCCATCTTTCTTCATCACCAAAACAATTGGCAAACCACATGGAGAGGAGCTGGGTCTGATCACTCCGTGGTCCAACAAGTCTTGAACCTGCTTCTTAATCTCTTCCATTTCAACTGCGGACAACCTGGACATGCCCACATTAAGAAGAGGGGCATCCTGCTGGAGATGAATCTCATGTTGAATCTCCCTTTTGGGAGGCAAACCTGTAGGTTCCTGAAATATTTCATCATAGTTAGCCACAATATCAATCATAGCCTTTTTATGAGAAGGATCACAACCTTTGAAAGCATCGAATGCTTCAACATCTTTTGCTCTCACAACCATGAGCATGTATCTCTTATTAGTGTTGATGAATCTCTTCATCTATCCTGCTCTAACAAGAGTGGTGTTAGCCTTCATACTGTGAGCTCTCACGATGTACTCCACCCCATTTTTGGTGAGATGGTACTTGTTCTCATGACGGAAGAATACTGCTTTTCGATCATACAAGTATGGGCTTCCCAATACGATACTGCAGATGTCAAGAGGAAAAACATCTAAGTCCACCTCATCGATCAACTTTGAAGCAATAGCAAACCTTAACCTGCATTGCTTAGTCACCTGTAGCTTAGCATTATCACATACCCATCCAAGAGGATAAGGCTTGAGGTAAGGTTTAGTCTGTATGCCCAACTTCTTAACAACCGATTCTGAGATCAAATTTACTTGAGAACCTGGATCAAATAATGTTTCAATCTTTGTATGCTTAGACACAACTCTGATGTGAAACAACTCACTTCTTCTTTTATCATTTTCTTTAGAAACATGAGTAGAACTTGAACCAGTATGAGGAGTTTTGTTACCTTGCATTCCCACGGCTATAATCCTAGTTTCATCACCTGAGTCGGAACCCAAATCTCGTTGCACTATTGCAACAGTATTTTTCTTCTTTTTGCCTCCATAATGCTTTGGCCTCTATTCAAGATGCAACTTCCAACAACTTTCTTCATCATGCCCATCAGTGTCGCAATGTTTGCAATGGAGCTTTCCTCCTTCCTTCTTGGCAGTAGCTGTCTTCTTGCTTTTGTCTTTTTTCTTGAACTTGTGGTTGTTGTTGGGCTTGAAAGGATTCTTTTGATGGTCTTCTTGCAAATGATTCCCCCTTCTCTCAAGATGAGTAGCCTAAACACTTGCTTCATCCACACTATTAGGATTCAACAACAGCAAAGTATGGCATAGATAATGATGAAGAGCACCAATGTACTTCAAAAGAGTGTCAGGAGAATCTAAAGCAATATTCAATTCTAAATCTTTCGTTCTAAATTCTTCAGTAAAACTCTGAACACTCTGACCCTTGCCTTGTCTAAAACTTTTCCAATCCATCATTTCCTTCTGAACATAACCCAACGGATAAAATTGCTTACGTAAAGCAGAAATGAAAGCAGACCACGATGAGAGAAGATTACCCATTTGTTTGCTACCTTGTTGAAGCTTGCTTTCCCACCATACAAGTGCGGTTCCTGTCAGTTGAAGTGAAGCCAACTGAATCTTCACATCTTCTTCTTTGATCTGCTGGACTCAGAAATAGACCTCAATTTTCCTTATCCAATTGTTCAACTTCTTTGCATTCGCTTCCCCATTGAACATGGGAAAATCAAACTTCACATCGAGCTTCAATAAGGGATTCTTTTGAGGCTCTTTGTGAGGAACCTTGGAAGGTTGAGAATGAGCTGAGGAAGAAGCACTTGAACTTGTGCTTGAAGCTGAAGGTGAAGAGGGAGGCTCAGGAGGCTCTTCGCCACCTCCTCCTTGGTTAACTGAAGCGTTGCCTTCGTCCTTCACTTCTTTGTCTTCCTTCTTTACTTCACTGCCTTTTATTTCTTTTTCCATGCGTTCTTCATAGTCTGCAAACAACTTTTCTACCTTGTTGGCCATCATGTAGAAGACCTTGTGAAATTTTTCCTCCATCTCAATGCGGGCATCATTAGCATCCATCTTCCTCCGTCGGTGTGCATGTCCGATATCGGAATTGTAAGGCTCTAATGTACCCTCACCAGCTTGCAGTTTAGCCCTCATGAGCATCCACACTCACAATCCAACATCAAATAAACCTGCTCTGATACCACATGATCTTTGCTACTCTATGACGTTAACATGAATTGCATAAAGAGCATGAATGAAGCTCACAAATCCATAAGAAGAGAACCAAACAGCATAGACAATACACACATAAAGATAACAAGTTGATAACGGAGTTCGTCCAGGATGGAATACGTCTCCAGGCCTGCTTCTCAATAGGAGGGCTGATCTATAATCTCAGCATGAAGGAAAAATACATGGCAATGATACAATGTTACCTTGGTGACAATGGTCAGGAAGAGAACCACTACCCAAAACACAACAAGACTGCTTCCAGCAACTCCAAAGCCTGAAGATGGTGTAAAATGAGTATAAACACTTGTACCTTCCTCCTGTAGAGCTACGCAATCTCCCTTCTTTCCTTTAGCTACAAAGTCTCCACTCCAAAGCATGAGTGGCAAATGGCAACTAAGGGGGCTTATATAGCCATGACTTGTCCCTCTTCACATTTTCCTCATGTTCTCTTTGGTTACAACAACTTTTGCCCAAGAAGGCATATGGTTCCAACTCCCCACACTTGGTTAGGCTCTTATTAAATTATGTAGTTGACATAGTTACAACTATGCCAACCACATTTTATATTTTTATAATATTACAATAAAATTCGTTTCCCCTAAAACCACATGGTTCATTGAACCCACAATATGGTTTTTTTAAAACAAATTTGTTATAACGGAGAAACAATTTTCAACCCACTTTAACCCAAACTCTATAGTTGATAATTCGACATGTGCTGAAATAGAGCACGGGCTCTCGTGCTAGTCGGAGCTCCCGGTCACGCTGGAGGAAGAACCAAGGTTAGGGCTATGCCCCAGCTCCTTTGGGGCTCGAAATGCCACTTTAAATAATATTATTTCCATACATTATACAAAGAACAGTACTGGCGTAGTTGGTAAAGGCGCAGAGACAGGGTATGGGAGGTCAGGAGTTTGAAATCGGCGGAGCAGGAACATTTTGGTGATCTTCAATCAATATTGGCCAATTTGGTGCTACCACGGGGCAGTTCTAGATTGGTCCACCTCAACGCCCAGTCAGTTGCCAACTCATCTACCGTACTACCAACTAAGTTGCACAGTCACCTCCATACTGACGCATGTCACATTCAGATTGGTTTGTACTACTGACTTGATTGCCACCTCATCGTCCGTACATGACACGTGTCGCATCCTGATTGGTCCGTACTGTTGACTGGATTGCCACCTCATCATCTGTACATGGCACGTGTTGCATCCTGATTGGATCGTACTTCCACCTGTTTGTTTGTACAATTGCCACATCATCCGTCTGTACTGTATGGATGCCACATTTCACCCTGTCAGTGGTGCCACGTGGCACCTCTTTTGCCAATTTTTCCTGTTGACCTCATAGAACAAAATGCGATAACTTTCTCATACGGAGTCCGTTTGAGGTGAAACAAATGCCATTGGAATCGTCTCGATGAGCCCTTCGATCTGGTGCTAGTTTTGTTGAGATTACAGGACTTCAAAAATTTTTCCTTCTTGGATCCTCCTGGATCACTTATGAATCTAGAAAATTAAAGGAACATGAAAAGAATTACTCTACACACGACTTATCACTTGCTTCAATTATTCATGCATTAAAAATGTGGCAATATTACCTCATTGGAAGGAAATGTTTGCTAATGTCAAATAATATAAGTTTAAAATATTGATTTGACCAACAAAAAATAAATGCTAGACACACAAGATGAATGTATTTATTATGTGAATATGAATTCAAAATAAAAAACATAAAAGGAAAAGAAAATAAAGTTACAGACGCATTGAGTCGTTACGCAAATTTACTATTAGCAAGCAATAGTTATGAATAAGATATGGAAAATCATATCTATTAAAGTGCAGAAAATTATGATAAGTAATACCAAATTTTAAAAGAAAAGACTGCTGAAAATGAAAAAAGTCAGATAAAAATAGATTTTAGCCAAAATAGAAGAGGATTTTTGCTGCATAAAACAAGATATACATACCAAATACAATAGAAATAAAATTAGCAGTAATGAATGAGTTACATAAACGAACTTATCCTGGACATCTTGGATACCAGAAGATGATCAACATGATCAAAAAGGAATTCTTTGGCATCACACAAAGACAGAGATAGCAGAGTGCTTAGCTCGTTGCATTGAATGTCAGGAAGTCAAGTAAGAACATGAAAATCTAGAGGGTTTATTGCAACCACTACCCATTTTGAAATGGAAGTGGGAAATACTTAGCATGGATTTTATGACAGGCCTACCTAAAAATTCCAAGAAGCATGATTCAATCATGATCGTAATCAATAAGTTAAGTAAATAAGATCATTTTATTCCTGTAAAATATACCTATAAGGCTATTAACATTGCATATATTTTTATGAAAGAGATCTTTAGATTACACGATGTATCAAACGTAATCATCTCAGATAAAGATGCAAAATTTACATAAAGTTTTTGGAAATCTTTGTTTAAAGGGTTAGGTACACAGTTGAACTTCAGTACTATGTATCATCTGCCAATGGATGGGAATACTGAAAGGGTAAACCAAGTCCTAGAAGACATTCTAAGAATGTATGTAACAGACAAACCAGGTAAGTGGGAAGACTACCTACACTTAGTCACAATTTTCTTACAATAATAATTTTCAAGTATCAGCAGGTATGAGTCCTTTTGAAATTTTGTATGTACACAAATGTAATACTCCAATTGCTTGGAGCAGTCTAGTCGATAGGTTAATGTTAGGACCTGATTTGTTAAAGGAAATGGAAGTAACTGTTAAATAGGTGGAACAAAAATTGAAAGCTTCCCAAGATAGGAAGAAAAGTTATGTTAACCTAAAAAGAAGTCCTAGAGAGTTCCAGGTGGGTGAACATATGTACATAAAGGGAAATCCCAAGAAAATTTCTTTGAGATTGGGAAAATATTCAAAGTTGGCACCCAGGTATTGCAGGCCATTTGAAATTTTGGCTAAAGAGGGACCAGTTGTGTACAAGTTATCCTTACCACCCACTCTGAAAGTACATCATGTTTTTCACATTTTTATTTTAAAGAGATATATTCATGATGCTACTCATGTGATTGATTGGAATGTTATCTAGATGGAACCCAAAGGAGATTTTCAGGTGGGACCAAAGTGTATTCTCGACAGGATAGAACTTTTACTCTAAAATCATACCATTAGACAAGTGAAGGTGCAATGGAAGCACCTTAGTCCAGAAGAATCTACTTGGGAATTGGAAAGTGTTATGCAGGAGGCATATCGAATCCTATTCAAAGATGTAGAAATGAAAGAATAAAGCATAGAGTTAGTAACACCAAGGATAGTGTTATCCTCTAAGGGGAGGTGTATGTAATGCACCTAAAATTAATAATTTATTATTAATTTTTGCTGAGATATTTTATTTATTATTTTAAATATTTTAGAGAAAAGTCAAAAATTAAACAAATGTAATGAATTATTCTTTTATTAATAAAGGATACTGAAGGGGACAGAATTGGAATAGCTATTGAAGAGTGTTTGTTGACTCACAAGAGGAAAATACAAGTGGATGAAGCTACTGAGTGAGAAATCAACGTGCAAGAGGCATATTCCCCAAAATCAGGTTACAACTGCTATTTGAGTGCTAAAGCGTAGGAGGCTCATAAATGACCTAGACCTAGGAAAAATACTATATAATAATATGTCCATTAGCAAGCAGAAGGCTAGCATTGGATGGGGATTGAATCTGATCATGCAAGAGATGACGCATTAAGTGGATTTTTCTCTTGTGGTTCAACAAACAGGATCGAGGGTTCTAGAGCAAGTAACATGAGTGCTATAGGAGTTGGTTGGGAGGAACCACTATTCCATTTCTGTTTTCCTAGCAGTGGTGCTAGGTTCTTACTCTATCTTCTAATTACAGTAGGATGATTATTTAAAATCTAAATTGCAGCTATATTCATAAATAAAAAAATTTATGCATTCTTATTGAACGGTCATCTATCATGTATCGATTCTAGATCTTGTTATGTATGAATTTTAGATTGTTTACATATTTAATTTATACCTATAAATGAATATATTTTCTTAGAAAGGATTCTTAGATCAAGCATCCACTCAAGTTAAGGATTTCTAAATGATTTTATATAATGTAGAATTAATTTCTTTCCTTAAAAGATTATATATCGGTGAATTATATTTGTTCTTTATTATATCGTAGATCTAGTTAAATTATGATTGATGTAGTTAAAGTTAAAATGTTTAAATACTAAACCATTTATAGTCAGAATCTAAACAAAAAATAAAATTTACTATACACAAGATGTATCCCTGTGAGGTTAAGCTACAACATTATCCTTTAAATTTATTTCTTAAACCCGATACTAGATCGAAACTGTTCAGTTCGGGATCAAGGAAATTTAATTAACTAATATGAGATTAAAATTATTTATAAAATTATCAAGATAGATGCACAACATATTCACGATTTATAACTTAGATAATTATTAATTAAAGAATCACAAATATCTATAGTCATATAGATATAAAGATACAATATAGATATTATACGATATGCGAAAGGAGATTTATCAACAAATAGTCACATACAGGATTGATGTACCTACCATATCTAAAAAAATCTTTTATGGATCTAAATCTAACAATCAATAACCAAAATTAAGGTATCCAAAGTAATCCACATTACAATTTAAAAAAAAATCACACAAAAAATCGCAGAAGCGAATCGTCCCTTTCCAAAGACCAGTATTAAGCCCATCTACAATGGCAACCGAGTATTAATAAAATGTAGTAAGAATATCTAAAAAAAATCAAAACCAAATACATGCATGCATTATATATTTTAACCACGTTTTCAATATTAAACTACTCCACAGAAATCGCAAGACCCTATGGATCGTATTTATTAAATAATAACAAGGTTAAAGGATTATGGTCGTAAGCCCATTTTAATGGACACCATTGTTTACAAAAAAGATAAGCATAATTCAATTACACAGTAGTTAACAAGATATAGATAGAAACGCTAAATCATCATACGGGTTAACAATATTTTAATATTGCAAACATTCTATTGTAAACCGAACCTAGATATCTTTAAGAAGCGAAGATTATTAAAACATATTCATGGTCGTAAGACCATCAAATAAAAGACCCTAAGGGTCGTTTCAATTTATTTATACATTAAAAAAATATAAAAACAATGTACGGATACAGGGTGTGGCTGTAAGACCATCCATGATGGCTTCCACCATTGTTTTTAAACCATAAGAAAATTCCAACTACCAAGTAAGCGAAGTGGTGGTAAGTCCATCTGCGATGGCACCCATAATACTAACACATGCACTAAAACAAACCATAATGTACTTAAAAACAATGTGAAATAGAAAGGCTGTAAATCTCTCTATAACATATTTTAAACCCCAGGGGTTTCAAATAACACATAAAACATATCTTGCATAGAACTAGAGTGGTTTTCCCCCTATCGACCCCTTTTGCTTAGGATTTTAGTACCTTCATCAAACCAAAACATATTTTAGCGATGGTGGATGAAATTATTTGAATTACATAAATAAAACCATAGTAAGGGTTTTGGGATTGTTACCTAGGCATGCTAAGACGTGGGCCTGGGAGGAGGTGACCTTGTATCCTTCCTCGCCAGTGCTCCCAACTTGGGAAAATGTATTTAAGTGGCATTCCAAAAAACTTTGAAAAAATAACACTGTAAACAAGTTAAAAACGTTAATACTATTTACCTTGTGTGAATTACAGAGAGGGCCAAGGATCAACTCCCCTGAGAAGACCCTTATTCCTCCTCTTCCTGCACAAACAAAACATTGTAGTGTCAGTCACAGTTAATCCATTGAAGAAAACATTCAAATAAAGTCTCAAAGCTTATCGATCATTTTTATTTACCTGATGAAGAGTAGCAATGAACTTGAGTTGATGGTTCAGTTTCTTGAAAGCGAGGAAACAAGTTGCAGACGTCCATGGAAGCCATGAACAAACACAATAATACCTTGGAAATAAACTAGTTACAGTGCCATCAAACACTGTAACAACGTTTACACCAAAAAACCCAAAAAAATTCCAGTAACATAGTAGAGCTTAGACTCTCAAAAGTTACCGACCAAACAAACCCTAAATGAAGGATTCAAAAAAAACGTTGCAACACATTAAAGTATTTGTGACCCTAAATGGAAAAACATACAAGTGGACGACTCAGATGATATCTAAAATCCATCATGTAAGGCCTCGTTGCGTTGTCAACACGGAAGCTAGTACAACGCTTTTAAGTCCCAAGTCAACCAGGCTATGAAACATTAACTTTTAGCCAAATCTAATGATGGCCTTTTAATCATTGCATCGAACCATTAAACTATGGTAAGATTCCATATAACATAACATGCTAAACCAAACAACCTTATATACCAAACAATATATTTTATTAACCTTCCAAACCATGGCATGAAACCATATAAAATGTCCATCATTCAAACTTTACACCCTCCATGCCTTAGGAACAAGGTCCCCTTTAATATTACCTTATTATATTGTGCTAGGGTAAGTCATATAACCATTACAACCTTTATTACATTGCAAGGTGGGACCAAAACTAGGGTCTAGTCTCCCAAACCTTGGGCTAGTAAGGCCCCAGTAACTTATAACAAAAATGAAAGCAAGAATATCTAAAACATCACCTTCGGGTGTGGTTATACATAGCGGTTAGAAATATTCCATTATTGCAGCTGGAGAAACCTAAAATAAGAAGTGAAATCATATAAGTCACTTACATAAGATCATTAATTAAAATCTCAAGTAATACTACTTGCTAGAATTGTATGAAGCGTTCTAGTTAAATGTGTGTACAATTTTTCTTTTATTTATGATTTTTGAGGTGTGTGACAAAATGGTATCAGAGCATGGTTACAACATTAGGCCTGAACTGACTCAACACTAAAACTGCTAAAGAAACCAGAAAACTAATTTTACTTTATTTTTTGGTTTGATTCTCTTACAACAAAAGAAGAGAAGAATACCTTTATTTTTGCAGGAAAAAGATGGCAGAAGTGGGGATGTCTACAGAAGAAGAGTCTCACCCTAGAAATCCTATAAATAATGAAGAGGATAATCTAAGGAATGGGGATATCTGGGTAAACCTGAATGAAATTCAAGTTCATAAATATGAACTGCAAAGAACTATTAAAGAACTTACATCAAAGTTAAAAAGGGTCAAGGAGGATAATGAACGAATCCTGAAAGCTTAAGAGGAACTGAATAATATTTTACTAGCTAATATACATAATGGTGAAAAAAAAGAAAAACAAGGAACCTAAACATAACATGCCAAAAAATACACCTTACAAATGTAAGGGAAGGAAACTGGAATTTTTTAGTCCTAAGGTTGAAACTTCCAATGAGGAATCAATTAAACATCAAACAGAAAAGCAACAAGATTCCAGTGAAAGTAGTGATGATAATAAAAATAAAAAGAAGTACAAACCATATGAAGAAATATATGGGGAGTTTAAAAAGATTAAACCAGCAATGTTTAATGGTGAGATTGAAAAACGAGAAGAAGTGAAATCCTAGTTGTCAGGGATGAAAAAATACTTTCAAATCTATAATTACTCAAACGAACTAAAAGCTAAAGTGGCTATATATATTCTAACTGGAAAAGTGCATATATGGTGGCAGGATATAAAGAAAGTAAAAGGAATAAATCCTACAGATATGTAACCTGGAAAACCTTTAAACAACATTTTAAAATAAAATTCCTATCAGAAAAGTATTACAAAGAGAAGGCTAACAAATTTTACGAGTTAAGATTAGGAGCCATGACTTTGAAAGAGATCTGTAGTAAATTCAAAAGTCTGCATTGTTACGTACCTTATATAATTGATGAAAAACCAAATATACAATGTTTTCTTAGTTGTTTTCCTATCATGTTTAAAGAGCGGATTGAGTATGAAAATCTGAAGACGCTGGAGGAAGCAATGAGAAAGGAAAATTTATATTATGACTAGAATAACAATAAAAGAGATAGTGTACCAATTTGGAAGACTAAAAGATGAGATAAATTTGATCCAAGAAATAAAAATAATAAACTCTACAAAAATACATGGAATAATTATAAAGGGTACCAAGGCGATAACTATAATTTTTTTTAACCACGGAATTCTACAACAAAAGAAAGAGAACCTCCCACTGCTTTTAATAAGAAAACTGTACATAGGGAACCCTTAAAATGTTGGGAATGTGGCGAGCCACATTATTTTAAAGATTATCCAATAAGAAAGAAAAACTTTAATGTTCACTCCATTCAGAAAGTTTTTACGTTTGGAGACATCGCAAGGAGCATGCCCAGAATTAGTGCTGCATTGGAGAACTGACAAACATACCATCAAAATTCAATGGTCGAGATCGAAGGAATGATAAAAAGTCAACTTATTTTCATCTTAATTGATCGAGGTGCAAGTTTGGGTTATATATCACCTAGAATAGTTGAATTATGTAATTTAGTACCAGGAAAATTTGTTAATTCATGGCTGGTATAGTTAGCCACAGGTGCTAAATGTAAAGTCACTAGTTACGTTAAAAAATGTGAAATATTAATGAATGATTTCATTACACATGTTGATTTGAATATTTCACCTTTAGGTTCCTGTGATATGTTAATAGGAATGGTTTGACTAGAAAAACATAGAGTAATGCTGAATTTTTTTAACAAAAGATTTACATGCATATATGATACTAGAAACACAATTAAAGTGAAAGGAATTCTTGGGTAGCACCAATGTTATTTGGTAGAAGAAAGACATAACCTTAAGCTTGTGTGCAAACTATCGACAAGTAAATAAAATGACTATTAAAAATTGTTACCTGCTACCCTGGATAGACGATCTATTCGATTAGTTCCACGGGGAAACAACCTTCTCTAAAATAGACTGAAGGTATGGATAACATCAAGTGCAGAACAAAGATGAAGACATCTTTAAAACCACTTTTGGGACCCATTTTGGTCACTAGGAATTTGTCGTAATTCTTTTTGGGTTGACAAACATACCTACAACATTCATGTGCTTAATGAATAATATTCTAAGTAACTATCTGGATACATTTGTAGTTGTATTCATTGACGGCATATTGATTTAATCGAAAAATGAACAAGAACACGAAGAACATATAAAGATAATTTTACAAGTAGTAAGAGGACAACAATTGTATGCTAAGTTCAGTAAATATGACTTCTTTAAAGACATTATTCAATATCTAGGAAATGTGTTGTGCAAGAATGGAATATTTGTCGACCTTGACAAAATTAAGGCTATCGCTGAATGATCAGCTCCTAAAAATGTAACAGACATAAAATCATTCATGGGGATTACCGGTTATTATCAAAAGTTCATCGAAGGATTTTCTAAGATAACCTACCCCATAACTTCATTGCAGAAGAAAGGTAAAAAGTTTGAGTGGAATGGAAAGTGTATGGAAAGACGTAATAAATTAAAATATCTATTAAGTACCACCCCTATCCTAAAAATTGTCGATCCTTTTAAGGATTTCACCACATGTATCGACGCTTGTAAGGAAGGATTGGGCGGGGTATTAATAAAAGAGAATTACGTCGTGGATTATGAATATATAAAGTTAAAGGAACATGAAAAGAATTGCGCTACAAGTGAATTATAACTTGCTCCAATTATTCATGCATTAAAAATGTGAAGACATTACCTCATTGGAAAGAAATGTCTGCTAATGTCAGATAATATAAGTTTAAAATATTTATTTGACCAACAAAGTTTAAATGCTATACATGCAAGATGAATGTCTTTCTTATGTGAATAAGAATTCAAAATAAAACACATAAAAGGAAAAGAAAACAAAGTTGTAGACGCCTTGATTCGTCACGCAAATTTACTATTTGCAAGCAACAGTTATGAATCAGATATGGAAAATCAGATCTTAAGCGCAAAAAATTCTGATAATTAATACCAAATTTTAAAAGAAAAGACTGCTGAAAATGAAAAAAGTCAGATAAAAATAGATTTTAGCCTAAATAGAAGCGGATTGTTGCTACATAAAAACAGGCTATACATAACAAATACAACAGAAATAAAATTAACAGTCATGAATGAGTTACATAAATGACCTTATTCATGACATCTTGGATACCAGAAGATGATCACCATGATCAGAAAGGAATTCTTTTGGCCTAACACGAAGACAGTGGTAGCAAAGTTCTTAGCTCATTGCATCAAATGTCAGCAATTCAAGTAAGAACACCAAAATATAGAGGGTTTATTGCAACCGCTACCCATTCTGAAATCATGATCGTAATCGATAAGTTAAGTAAAGAAGCTCATTTTATTCCTGTAAAATCTTCCTATAAGGCTATTAACATTACGTATATTTTTATGAAATATAACTTTAGGTTACATGGTGTACCAAAGGTAATCATCTCAGATAAATATGCAAAATTTACTGAAAGTTTCTGGAAATCTTTGTTTATAGGGTTAGGTATACAGTTGAACTTTAGTACTGCGTGTCATCTACCAACGGATGGGAATACCGAAAGGGTAAACCAAGTCCTAGAATACATGCTAAGAATGTATGTAATGGAAAAACAAGGTAAGTGGGAAGACTACCTACACTTAGTAGAATTTTCTTACAATAATAACTTTCAAGTATGAGCAGATGTGAGTCCTTTTGAAATTCTTTATGGATGCAAATGTAATACTCCGATTTCTTGGAGAAGTCTAGTCAATAGGTTAATGTTAGGACCTGATTTGTTAAAGGATATGGAATTACCCATGAAACAGGTGGAATAAAACTTGAATGCTGCCCCAGACAAGCAGAAAAGTTATGCTGACCTAAAAAGAAGTCCTAGAGAGTTCTAGGTGGGTGAACATGTGTACATAAAGGTAAATCCCAAGAAAATTTCTTTGAGATTGGGAAATTATTTAAAATTGGTACCCAGGTATTGTAGACCATTTGAAATTTTGGATAAAGAGGGACCGGTTGCATACCAGTTATCCCTACCACCCACTATAAAAGTACATCATGTTTTTCACATTTCTATTTTAAAGAGATATATTAATGATGCTACTCATGTGATTGATTGGAATATTATCCAGATGCAACTTGGAGGAGAGTCCCAGGTGGGACCAGAATGTATTCTCGATAGGAAAGAACTTTTACTATGGAACTGTACCATCGGACAAGTCAAGGTGCAATGAAAGCACCTTAGTCCAGAAGACTCTACTTGGGAATTGAAAGTGTTATGCATGAGGCATATCTAATCCTATTCCAAGATGTAGAAATGGAAGAATAAAGAATAGAGTTAGTAACACCAAGGACAATGTTATCCTCTAAGGGGAGGTGTATGTAATGCAGCTAAAATTAATAATTTATTATTAATTTCTGTTGAGATATTTTATTTATTATTTTAAATATTTTTGACAAAACTAAAAAATTAAACAAATGTAATGAATTATTCTTTATTAATAAAGGATATTTAAGGGGGAAAAAGTGGAAAAGATATAGAAGAGTGTTTTTTGACCCACAAAAGGAAAAGGCAAGTGGACAAAGCTACTGAGTGAGAACTCAACGTGTAGGAGGCATCTTCTCCAAAATCAGGTCACAACTCCTAGTTGAGTGCTAAAGAGTAGAAGGTTCATAAATTAACAAGACCTAGGGAAAATAATGTATAATAATATGTCCATTAGCAAGCAGGAGGCTAGCATTGGATGGGGATTGAATCTGACCATGGAATAGATGACGTATTAAGTGGATTTTTCTCTTGTGGTTCAACAAATAGGATCGAGGGTTCTGGAGCAAGTTGGATGCTATAGGAGTTGGTTGGGAGGAACCACTATTCCATTTCTGTTTTTCGAGTAGTGGTGCTAGGTTCTTACTCTATCTTATAATTACAGTAGGATGATTATTTAAAATATGAATTGCAACTATAATCGTAAGTATAAATGTTTATGCATTCTAAATGAATGGTCATCTATCATGTATGAATTATAGATCTTGTTTATGTATCAATTTTAGATTGTTTATGTATTTTATTTATACCTATAAATGAATATATTTGCTTAGTAAGGCTTCTTAGATCAGGCATCAACTCAAGTTAAGGATTTCTAAATTACTTTATATACTATAGAATCAATTTCTTTTCTTAAACGAGTATATATCGATGAATTATATTTGTTCTTTCTTATATCATAGATCTAGTTAAATTATGATTGAAGTAGTTAAAGTTAACATGGTTAAATACTAAACCATTTATAGTCAGAATATTAACAACAAATCGAATTTACTGTACACGAGATGTATCCCTGTCAGGTTAAGCTACAACGTTATCCTTTAAATTTATTTTTTAAACCCCGATACTAGATTGAAACTGTTTAGTTCGGGATAAAGGAAATTTAATTAAATATATGAGATTAAAATTATTTATAAAACTATCAAGATAGATGCAAAACATATTCATGATTTATAACTTAGCTAATTATTAATTAAAGAATCGCAAATATCGATAGTCATATAGATATATACATACAATATAGATATTATACGATATTCAAAAGGATATTTATCAAGAAACAATCACATACAAGTTGATATATTTGACATATCTAACAAAATAGTTTATGGATCTAAAGCTAACAGTCAATAACCAGACTTATTTTATCCAAAGTAATGCACATTACAATTGTAAAACAAATCGCACAACAAATCGTAGAAGCGAATTGTCCCTCTCCAATGATCGGTATTCAACCCATCTACAATGGAAGCTGAGTATTAATAAAATACAGTAAGCATATCTAAAAAAAATCCAAACCAAATACATCCATGGATTATATCGTTTAACCACAGTTTCAAAATTAAACTATTCATGTTGGCAAGGGTTTTGGGTATAAGTGAGTTGCGCAGCACTGCGGAGACCGCGCAAGCTCGCACGACACCGCGCAGGACCAAATCAGCATGATAGGCATGAGAATAACCATTTTTGGAATTTCTTATGCAATTTTGTACCGATTGACCACATTTTGTGGATATAGGTCACTAGTTTGTTAGAAGTTAGTTATAAGTGGTGTAATGTCCCGGTTTTGACCCCGTTACATTAGATGTATATGATGTATATATTGTAATGATCATGGTGTGGAGCTAAAGGCCAAGGCCCCACCATTGATCGGTAATGCTATGTTTTGGATTCAAATTGTCACCAATGGTATATCGGGGCATGTGGCATATATTATGATGGTCATCATGTAAAATATGCATCTACAATTAATGGAAATAAACACAACCATCTACGGTTGCGGCAACTAAATCGAAAGGGGCATGATTTTCACAAGGATAAGGATATGGGGAAAAGCCAAAATGTCTATGAGAAGACCCATCAAGCTGTCAAATACCTTTCTTGTCTTTTTCCCCAATCATTTATTTCTGCCAGAATGTGGTTGAGTTAGTTATTGCATGGAATGGGAAGAGTATGGGCAAAAAAATTCGAATTGGGCAGAGAACCATTTTTTGAAAAACGTGTTCTGACTTCCTTGGCAAGGAAAATGCCCAAAAATGTATGCCATTCTGCCATGCATCCACGTTTTCCATTTTTCCTGACCATTCTCCTTCACGTTGGGGATTTTGGGAGCAGCTGGAGTTTTTCTTGTGTTTTTCATTCCACGTTTTTGGTGGTTGGCTTCATTTTTCCCATGGATGGGAGGTCGTTTTTGTAGTGCTGGAGATTGGGATGTTTTCCTCATGTTTTGGGAGCTGCTGGTGCATTTTCCATTCACGTTTTTGTAGCTTCATGTGTTTTTACCATGGCTGTGAAGGGCCATTCACGTTTTTGTAGCTTCATGTGTTTTTACCATGGCTGTGAAGGGCCATTCACGTTTTTGGCTGTCTCACCGACTATTGGTCTCACGCATAGACTATTTAGGGCATTTTCCCCTGCTGTGAGTTGTGCTCACTGATAAGCTTCAGGACTGTGTGTTTTCCCCCATGTTGTGAGTCATTTTTGCTGTTACGTTTGGGGACTGTTGTAGATGGGTTGAAGTCGTTTTTCCCTGGTTTAAGCTGTAATAGCTAAATTAATTGCCAGAGTGCAATGGTTGGTCTTCGGACTGTGAGAGGAGCAGAGATGTTGGCTTAGATTTGTTTGATAAACCTGGTGGCTGGAAACCACACAGACAGAGCTAGAGGGCTGGCCTTCTTCTCCATCACCCCTGAATAGCACTGGAAGGGAATGCAGGACCTGAGGGACTGTGTAGTAGAGAAGGGACTGATTCCTTGTGTTGGGTGTGGATGGGTGTCTTAGAGGTCAGGCTAGTTCTAGTGTAGGTGTTATTGGCTCTGTAATGAGCTCACCAGCTTAGCAAATTTCCTTCATCAGCTCCTTAATGGCCTGATAAACCCAACTTTGTTGGCTTGGCTATGTGTTTTGCGTATCCTGGCTATGTGTAAGCCTGCTAGTTCCCTTATTCCTTGGAGAATCATGCCCAGATTGGGGGTGGCAGCGCTGTTGAGAGATTAAGGAGCACGCTAGCCTATGGTTGGGTGGAACATTGCAGCGACGTAGCTGGTTGCAGAAGAAGTTCTTCATAAGATAAGTGCTCTGTCCATTTTACTTCTGCAACTGTAAATTCTGTTAATGAAAATGAAATGAACATGTTGAAAGAATGCTTGTTGGAATGTATGATGTTTCCGCTGTGTCTAATAGATAATTGCATCTGTGCATGATAATTTCTCATATGTGCATAATTAAGTTCAATGCATACATTTAAGCATTATGTTTCCAGTAATTTTTAAGCATGTACATGTTCATGGGCGGTTAGCGCGGTCTAATAAAGCTAGTAGTCGCGTCCTCTATGCTGGTCTTGGGCATGGAGACGTGACAAGTGGACCTTGGATGTAAAGGCGCAAGCCTATATATAGAGTTAGAATTGCAATTGTAAATGAGATCAGTGATGTAGAAGATCAATCGATCAATCCATTTTGTGATTTGATAACTATGTGTGATATTGTTGATTCATTTTGTTCTTGAGGATTTTTTGCTCTATTTGTGTCGACTAGCTATTGAATATTGGGTTGTGATCATTCTCCTACTGTGAAGAAGTACTGTATGATTTGGATTTGTTGCGCAGAAGTAATATGACATGACAGATGTTACCCTAAATTGATCTTGTCTCTTATTTATTTCCTGTCTTTATGTGCTGTAATGTCAATGATGGATGTTTACTGAATCTCTTGTATGAATGAATGACACTACTGCAATGAATAAGTGAATGATGTGATCTGTTAGTTATGTTGATATATCTGTGATGAATTCTGCGATACTAATTAACTATCTCTAAAGAATCTGATGATTATGTTGTTGAGTCGTTGATAACATGTCCTTCCTTCTTACTACTGCAAACTTGGTTCCGACAGCTCTCCCTCGAACATCTCAGGTGAGACTTCATCCGCTCTGTAAGTGTTTCTAGGCAAGGTGAAACCCGTTTGGGCCAATGCTCAAGGAGATCGTGCTGGTTGGGCATCGACAGAGTGAGAACCCCTATTGACAAGGCTTTGTTCGTGGGTTTTTTCCAACAATTCCATAGAAGTCGCACGACCTTATGGGTCATATTTATTAAACAATAACAAGGTTAAAGGATTATGGTCATAAGCCCATTTTAATGGCTACCATTGTTTACACAAAATATAAGCACATGCCAATTAAAAATTAGCTAATAGAATCTACATAGAAATGCTAAACCATCATACGGGTAAACAATATTTTAATACTACAGACTTTCTATTGTAAACTGAACCTATATATATTTAAGAAGTGTATATTATCAAAACATATTCATGGCCATAAGACCATCAAAGGATGGAAACCATTGATTAAAACAAAGGAGTATACAAGTATAACCATAAAGTAACTTGTAATAGGAAATGAAAAGACCCTAAGGGTCGTTTCAATTTATTTATACATTAAACAAATATAAAAAATAATGTACACAAAGTGGTGGAAAGTCCATCTGCGATGGAACCTACAACACTAATGCATGCACTAAACAAACCATATTGTACTTAAAAACAATGCGAATCAAAGATGATGTAAATCCCTTTGTAAAATAGATTTCAAACCCTAGGGGTTTCAAACAACACATAAAAATTATCTTGCACAGAGATGGAGTGGTTTTCCCCCTCTCGGATCCTTTTGCTCAGGATTTTAGTACCTGCATTAAACAACAACATATTTTAGTGGCGGTGGATGAAATCATTTGAATTACAAAAAGAAAACCAGAGTAGTGGTTTTGGGATTGTTACCTGGGCATTCTAAGACGCGGGCCTAGGAGGAGGTGACCCTGTCTCCTTCTTCGCCAATGCTCCCAACCTGCAAAAATGAATTTAAGTGGTAGTAAAAACAACTTTGAAAAAATAACACTGTAAACAAGTTAAAAACGTAAAGACTCTTTACCTTGTGCAAGTTGCAGAGAGGGATACAGGCCGACCCCCCCCAGGAAGACCCTTATTCCTCCTCTTCTAAACAAACAAAACATTGTAGTGTTAGTCATAGTTAAGCCATTAAAGGAAACCTTCAAATAAAGTCTGACAACTTATCAATCATTTTTATTTACCTGGTGAAGGGAAGCAACGAACTAGAGTTGATGGCTAAGTTTCTTGAAAGCGAAGCAATGAGTTGCATATTTCCATGGAATCCATGAAAAAATGCAAGAATACCTTGGAAAGAAACCATTTATATTCCATCAAACACTACAACAACAATTACACCAGAAAACCCAACAAATCGCTAGTAACAGAGCAAAGCTTCAGCTCTCAAAATTTATAGACCAAACAAACCATGAAGGAAGGGTTTAAACAAAATTAATTAGAGGAAATTTCAACTCAAAATGGACCTCCTAAGGAAGATAATAAAATAATAGTTAAAATAATAAAATAGTAATTAATTTTGGATGAAGAAAAGAAAAAAACTACTTTTTTTGTTTGTATATTCGAAATATCTCCTTGTGTTTTTTACTCAAAATTTCAATTGGGAGATCTCGTTGGATGCGAAATTAAATTCTACATCCAACGAGTAACCACACCGCATACTTTTGATGAACCCCACTACCCAAAAAACAAGAAATACTTGAAAAAAAATGATGATGACATCAACATCATGTTTTTTCAGGTATTTTTTGTTTTGGGGGTAGGGGCCCATTCGTTAAAAGTATGCAGAGTGGGTACTCGTTGGATGCGGAATTTAATTCTTCATCCAGAGAGCTCTCCCTCTAGAAATTTGAGTAAAAACACAAGGAGATATGTCAAAAATACGAACAAAAAATGTAATTTTTTTATGATACCTATCCCCAAATTTATATTAAAAAATTGTTTAAGACCTATACAGTATTTCAAATTTAAATCAATCTAATTGGCTAACACATGATGACATGGAATTTGAATTAGGATTGAAAGGCCCATTTTGAGTTGAAATTTCCACTAATGTGCAACACATTAAAATATTTGCAACCCTAATTGAAGAACCATACAAGTGGACGACCGAGATAAGATCCCAAAGCCAACATGGAATGCTTTTCTGCATTGTCAACTTGCAGCCACACCCACACTTTTAAGTCCCAAGTTGGCCAGGGTATGAAACATTAACTTTTGACCAGATCTAATGATGGCCTTTTAATCGTTGCATCAAACCATTAAAACTATGGTAAGATCCCATATAACATAACATGTGAAACCAAACAACCTTATAAATCAAATGATATATTTTTTTAACCTTGCAAACCATGGCATGAAACCATATTAAATGTCCATCGTTCAAAATTTACACCCTTCACACCTTAGGACCAAGGTCCTCTTTAATATTAAATTATTACATTGCACTAGGGTAAGTCATTTATCCCTTACAATGTTTATTACATTGCAAGGTGGGATCAAAACTAGGGTCTAGTCTTTCAAACCTTGGGCTAGTAAGGCCCTAGTGACTCATAATAAAAACCAAAGCAAGAATTTCTAAAACATCACCCTCGGGTGTGGCTATATGCAGCGGTTAGAACTATGTCCTTACCACAGCTGGAGAAACCTAACATACAAAGCAAAATAATATAAGTAACTTACATAATCATCATTAATTAAACACACAAGTAATACTCCTTGATAGAATTGTATGAAGTGTTCTAGTTAAATGTGTGTACATTTTTTTTTTACGATTTTTAAGGTGTGCGACACCTTCTTGCAGTGATTCCAGCATCAGATCAACCTACATAATAATTCATTGTTTCACTTAAGGGATGTAGCCTCCTTATATAAATTTAGGAGATCAACAATCCTCAACAACTCTCCGTTTTAAGGATTAATGGGGTGAGCATACAAATCCCTCTCCCTCTCGCTACCCTCCCACTGTTTTCCCATGGTATATTGGTCAAGATGCTTACAGTCCTATTGAGCAGCACATTGCCGCTCATGTATTTGTTTCACATATTCCATACAATTAAAATAATATTTAGTAACATCAATAATAAATATTTGTAAAAAAAATAAATACTTACTACCGGTGTGCCATAATAATATAAGTGCATCGGAAATTGTTCTTTCTGTTTACCAATGCATCGCTTTCGGTGGTATACTACATCCATATTGCACTCATACTATATTTTAACATAATTAAAATTAATCCAAATGGTGTGTCAAATATCTGACACATCAGTACAATTTGTAAAATGGACTGAATGGTGCGCCTAAATCTTATTAGCACACCGATGCTTCCCATTTTATGAACGCACCATTAACCATTTTCAAAAAATGTAGTTTTGGTGCGCCAATGTCACGTTGATTAGAGGAAATTTCAACTCAAAATGGGCCTCCTAAAAAAATTAATAAAATAATATTTATTAATTTTGGAGGAAGAAAAGAAAAAAACTACATTTTGGTTAGTATTTTTGACATATATCCCCGTGTTTTTACTCAAATTTCGATTGGGAGAGCTCGTTGGATGCAAAATTAAATTATGCATCCAATGAGTACCCACTTGGCATAATTTTGATGGACCTTGCTACCCCAAAAACAAGAAATACCTGAAATTAATTCCGCATCCAACGAGCTCTCCCGATCGAAATCTGAGTAAAAACACAATGAGATATGTCGAAAATACAAACAAAAAAAGTAGTTTTTTTATGATACCTATCCCAAAATTTATATTAAAAAAGTGTTTTAAGACCTATACGGTATTTCAAATTTAAAGTAATTTCATTGGCTAACACATGATGACATGGAATTTGAATTAGACTTAAAAGGCCCATTTTGAGTTGAAATTTCCTCTAATGAGAGCATCGACATTGGAGTGGTGACATGGAATGGGCACACCAACATTAAAATTTTCCAAAATGGTTAATGAATATGTTGTCGGCACATTCAGTTAAAGTAAGCGCAACGTTAATGGTGTGCTTACTTCAACCAAATTCACTGTTGATGCAAACCAACTATTGAAATTTTTAAAAAAAATCACAGTGCACTTAAGAAATGTAATAGCACTGCCAAATCTGCGCTCATATTCCATAGACACACCCTATAATTTTTATTTGTTACGTTATTTTTTATTTTTTTATGTTCTAGTTGATATCTTACTGGTGTGCCTAGGGCATGTGAGAGCACCGAAAACAGTGGCGTAAAATGACCTAGGCGCACTGGATAATTTAGTTATTTTTTAAAATAATTTATGTTTTATATTTATTAATTTTATATTTTTTTATTATATATTTACATATGCGCAGTGAGTTAGATATGATCGACTTGCACCGTTAGTGGTGCATCATGTAAAACTTTACAGGGTACACCAAAGTCTGGTACAATCCGAATGACTCGAACACACTACACAAAATTTTGATTTTTTTTAAAATACATCAAATTAGGGCTTCAATACAAAAAATAATCCATTGAAAAATTAAAGTATGAGGTCAAAAACAACTTACTTGTTGAATGGCCATTCAGGCAGGCATCGTCACAATTTATGGAAAATTTGATTTTTTACCACTGTTTGTCAAAATTCAAACTAACAACAACAACCAATATAGATGAATATTATTTCCATGTGGGCCACGGATGTCATGGCGTCCAAGTGGGTAAGGTTTCATACCGATGCTCTTGGTAGAAAATGCACTAAGAAGTGGTAAAAATGAATTTTACTTCGCGGATTGTTTTTTGATTAAACCCTGTTCCGGTGCATTTCATATGAGGTGCATTGGTGCATGATGAAAAAATCGTTGCACCAGATAATAGGATTTTTTTTTTTTAAATTTACAATTTTTTGGTGATTTTTCAATGTTTACACCTAGTTTGTTTGGAAAAGACAAACACATCATTGCTTATATTATAAAGTTGCACCCTTAATCACGGTTTGTAATTGCAATTTTAAAGGAAGTTTTCAATGAAATTCTATATAGTAGCATGTGGTGTATTTATTTATTAAACACACATTGGTATGTTGAGGGTTATAGTGCACACTTGTATTATATTTCCTATTAAAATATAAATTGAAATAGGGTTTAAAAAACAATTAAAGTTGAATTTTTAATGTTTACACACGGTGCATTTGGAAAGATAAATGCGCTGGTGCTTATATTATAAAGATGCATTGTTAATAAAGGTTTGTAGTTGCAATTTAAATGAATTTTGAAATGAAATTCTGTATAGTAGAATGTAGTGCGTTTATTTATTAAACATGCACTAGTGCGTTTATGGTTATTGTGCACATAAGTATTATATTTCTTATTAAAATATAAATTGAAATAGGGTTTTAAAAAAAATGATATGTTTTCTTATGATTTTTTAATGTTTACACCCGGTGCGTTTGGAAAAGACAAACACAACACGGTTACTCAGGGTTTGCAATTGTAATTTAAACAAATTTTGCAATTGCAGTTTAAACAAATTTTGCAATGAAATTATGTATAAGAGAATGGGATGCGTTTATTTATTAAATGCACACTGATGTGTTTAGGGTTATTGTGGGCACCGGTATTAGATTTCTTAATTTAAATTGAAAGAATGGTGTGTTTAAGAGTATTAAATGCACCATGTCATTATACAATAAACACATTGGTGAAACACACCGATTGAAAAATATCTCCTAAACCCTCCCCCGACTTGTTTTAGTTAACAACATTTACTATAAACGGATTTTCAAATTTTAATGAGCTTCCACTATAACCTTAGTTAAAAATCCCTTTCCTTGTACTGATATAAGTAGCTCATAAAAGAAAAGGGGCCCTTAGTTTTCTTTAGAGTTGAGAAATCAACATAACCATATCTATATAAGGCTATAGCCACATCAACAGGAAATCAAAATTTAACCTCTTCTAACGAGTTAAAAAATCATATGGGTATCACCACATCATTATGACATCAAAATTTAATTCCTTCTAAGAAGATAGTGCCATGAGATGTTCCATACATATTTTTCATTTCATATATATCTTCAAAGAAGATAGTGTCATGAGGTGTTCCATACATATTTTTCATTTCAGATAAGTTCAAAGAATTATAATTTCATTGTGGGGTTCCAAAGGCTGAGTCCGGTTAAGCATGCTACACCCTAAAGTATCAGTTCCTATATGAGGTTGCCAACAACAAGGATTTTGAAGGAAATTAATTTTAATAGACCTCACCCTTTACTTTTGGGGAGACAAATATTCCCAAGTGCTATTATTAAGCATAACCACATAATTTTTTAAAGAATAATATCCTGACAAAGAAAGTACAAAATCCATAAAAATCTAAGTTGTTCTGACATAAGTCTCTTCCACCATTGGCCACCCACATAAATGAGTTATTGATTTAAGATATATACTAGGAAATGAGGGCAATGAACAGTATTTAATAAAATAATTAAGTGATTGATGTCAAATCGAAATGATATTTTTCCTTATAATGATAATTAATGATTGAATTAACATGACATGAACAATCCATTTAAGAGAACTAATGATTGAATTAATATTTATGGAGGTGCATGAACAATCGGTTCAAGAGATGGGATGGATTGATTTGAAATCGGAATGATATTATTCCAAATATACATAAATTTGTACATTGAGATTTGACGTTCTTTTTGAAACCAAAGTATAACAGTCCACATTTCTTCACTTAAACCTTCACAATAATTGTGTTAGAGAATGATGATGAGCCGATGCAAAAGCATTTTGGAAACATGGTTGACAACATTTTGTTTATTTCTAATATATGTGGGACTGTGAGACTGCTACCATTAATCAATTTGTGGTAGAGTAATGATTGTTGCTGTAGGTTTATTGTTAGATCTTAGCATCTTGAGATCCAACGATCAATAATAAGCTTGGAGGAGCAATCATTTCTTTTCTCTACACCACATTGATTAATTCCCCCCTATAAAACACTTTGAATCTTCATAACTTCCAAAGAATCCTTGAAAGACAAGAATTATGTGCTCGACGACGTGAAAGTGACGATTTAACGCATCGAATTAGGGAGAATGCAATGCAACAATAGCAATAGAAACAAGAAACATCAAGAAAAACAAGTGGTACATGATCGAACACATGATTTACAAGTTCCACCGTAATATGCTTCAAACAAACATGCCATCACATTAAAAATACAAGCTAAAATGCTAAGTAAAAGAAAAAGATGAAAAACTGAATCATGTTTGGTTTGTTTTTTATTGCCATACCTAGGGAGTCTTATAAAAGGATAGCTTGTAAAAAGATACCAAAATGAGGCTCACTTTGGCATGAAAAATAGCTAAGAAGACTCCCTTGAACCTATGACAATTGCAGCATGAGTATCAAAAGGCAATAAGTGGGTTCTAAACGAGGATACTCATGTGAGGAAAGTCTAGTATCCACGGAAGAACAATGGCATAAACGAGGTACTAATGGTTAAAATACCATAGCCCGTGGTCAAAGTGGTAATTCTATGATTAAGATGGATTAGGTATGAATGCAAAATGCATGTGAATGACCAAAAACATCTTATATGAGCAAAAAAAAAACTTTAAATGACCTTAGACCTGTCACATTGAAGAAAATGATATGGTGTTAGTTTGATTTTTATATAAAAAATATGAACTATAGGAAAAAACCCACTTTTAAAATAATATTTCTATAAATAGTTCAAAATAGAAATCAAAATGCACCATTTGATTTTTTACCCAAAATAGACAAGTTTTACCTTTACCTTTGATTGCTCGTTGTGGACAACTCAGTGGATGATTCTCGAAACCGCAAGTGCCAGGTAAAACTACACTCCATGCTCTTTCATTTGATCCAATCAAATTTCAATTTTTGGAGAAATTTTGATGTTTTCCAATGTCCTCAAAGCAGGAACATTGTGTACGTGGGTATGGTATATCAACAGTCGCGTACACGCGTTCTGTACGTGGGTTTCCCGAAGGCAAGTCGCGTACACTGCGCGAGGTAGGAAAAAGATATGTAGGGCCAAAAAATAAATTTTTAATATGAATTTAATGGTTGATAAATGGCTTGTTATCAGATTGAAATATGGTGCTTGGATGGAGGGAAAGGGAACATGAAGACATGGACCAAGAATCTCTACAACATGCCCCCACGGTAAATGCTTTGCAGCAAAGTGGGTTATTAAAATTCTTCTGTGCCTCACCTATGCGATCAAATGTCCACCTACTAGATTTTTTAATAAACCATTGGGATCATGATCTTGGTATGTTTGACCTAAAAGGTGAGTTTCTAGAGGTTACCTCGGAAGATTTCTACTTTATCTCTAGTTTATCACGACGGGGAGCTCCGGTTAACTTGGAAGGTACCGGCAAAGGCGGTGACTTTCTAAGTGTACAGAACTACATAGATACTATACTGTGTGCCTAGTACTCAAAAGAGAGGTAGTTGCATCCCTATCTTTCATATTCGCAGCTTGTCATTACAGGTGTTGGCGAGTACTATAGTGAGGGTTGCAGGGTCATCATCACTTCACCTTGCAACTCGGAACCAAATGAGACTTGCAATGGATTGTCTATAGGGAACTCTATATGGCTAGTGTTCTGGAGTAATCCTGATAATGAGGAAACAACTCTCTGACTGTAAAAGAGGCCGACGGAAATTTTTTGGTTATTCTAGCATATTGGTGGCCTTTTTCTTTGAGAGGGTGCCTAGTTTGAGTCCTACAGTACCACTACCAGTTTGTTCTCCCCATCAGCCTAGACTGAGTAGGTGGGGAGAAATATTCCTCTGCCAGGGAGGTGGTGGATTGGTTCAAAGCGTATACGACAACGAATTCTACTTTTGGTGGGAGTGATAGGTACCCGCACTGGAGCAGTTTCCATATGCTAGACTAGATTTCCGAGGTGACACTGACCTTGTCCTCCCTCCTGGAGGAGCATGGGAAGCATCAACTATTTTTGTTTTCAAGTTTTTAAATTTTTATGAATTTTTAAACATAAAGATATATACATATGTATAAGAGTTTTTAATCCTTTGAAATGTTAAAATCAGAGATTGGACCAATCCACCCCGCTGGGCATCCACGCATGTATGTGCATCTTGTGGTGGGAGAAGACCAGGTTTTGATTAGGGTTCTTGAGGGAAAGCTATCCAGACTTACCCAAAGATTAACTACATTATGCATTGAGAATATCCCTGCCGCTATGAATGAGCTAGTGGTTGGTATACCACATGTTTCGATACCCCTTATGAGGCCTGTAGCTAGAGCAGTACTTGTAAATATTGATGTCGTTGAGGCCGTTGCAGCTGAGGAGGATGAAGAAGCCCGAAAGCAGGGTGATCAGGATGATGAGGGGGACCAAGGTGGTCAAGCTTAGACCTAGGATCATTTTATGGAATTTGATCCATTTTACTTAGGAGCATGACCTAGGAGCATTTAACACATGAATAACAATCTTTAAGGATGGGATTTCTCATTCGACCAGGGTGACTGCTTCCACTCTATGAACAAGTTGGAAAGGAGAAAACCCTATAGCAATTTTCACATTGGTACAATATGCCCAAAGTGAAGGATACAACATGATGTGCCAATTGGAACAAGATGCATTAATAGTGCGTTTGAGAATAGTCTTCGAATTTTTATTTACAGCCTCGACTTGACCATTTTCTTGAGGATAGGAAGAAGATGAATGCTCTTGTCTAAACCCTAGCATAGTGGTCAATTCAGTCATCATACTATTTTGGAAGTGACTACCATGGTCAATGAAAATCTCTTTAGGGATACTGAATCATGCAATAATTTGGTGGAAAACTAAAAAAGCTGCAGTTTCCCCATCAGCTTTATAGGTGGGCATTGCCTCTTCCCACTTCGTGAAATAATCTGCAATGACAATGATATGTTTTTGTCCCTCAACCGAGACTGGTTTTCACGTCACGTAATCTATCCCCTATTTCGTGAAGGGGCCCCCTGAGATTATGGGAAACAACGGAGTAGGATGTGACCGCATCTTTCTGGTGTAAAGTTGACAAGGATGACAACGCTTCATGGCTTCCACACAATATTTAAAGATCGTGGGCCAAAAATAACCAGCACATAAGATCTTCTAGGCCATTTCTAACCCAAATAAATTATCCCCACACACTCCACTATGGGAATCATTAAGGATAGTCTCTTCTTATTTGTGGGTAAGACATTGACGTAAAACATAATCTACCCCCCTATGATATAAAGTATCTCCAATAATGAGGTAGTTTTTGGCATGTATGCATAGTTTATGCCGTTCTTCCCACGAGAAGGCTACAGGGTACTTCAAAGTCTCGAGATAGACAAGTATATCTCTGTACTAGGGGTCAGAGGTATAAATCAAAAAGATATGCTCATCTGGGAATGAGTCTTCTTCAATGGCTACTTCTTCCTCTACCAGAAATTGTGCAATGAGCTCAACAAAAAATAAGGATTTCTTGGATTTAGTGGATTGGAAATCTAAGTCAAAATCCTGAATAATGACTATCCATTTATTGAATTTGCCTCCAACTATCCGTCGGTAAAAAACATATTGGAAAGGATTAACATCCTGCACTACTGTCGTGGTCCTCAGTAAGATGTAGTGACACAACCTTTGAACAACATACACAGCTGCCAAGGCCAAATTCTTGACATGGGAATACCTAAGTTTAGGGAC
The DNA here is from genome assembly GCA_001517045.1 of Pseudotsuga menziesii. Classification (NCBI taxonomy): domain Eukaryota; kingdom Viridiplantae; phylum Streptophyta; class Pinopsida; order Pinales; family Pinaceae; genus Pseudotsuga; species Pseudotsuga menziesii. The sequence goes on along the minus strand of LPNX011096110.1, from coordinate 43,927 downwards.
GTCCAAAGCATGACTGAGATAGTAGATGGCATGCTTTTGGAGCTTATCATCCTCCTAGACTAGTACTACCCCTATGGTCGAATCAGATGCAGCCAGATACAATATAAAATCATGAGATTAATATGGCAGGTGCAATAACGGTGCCGACAACAAAGCTTTCTTTAATGCCTTGAATGCAAGTTGTGCGATTTCATCCCATACAAATGGGGTGTCCTGTTTCAACAGGTGCATGAAACCTTTAGTAATCTTGGCATAATTTACAATAAAATGTCGAAGGAAGTTGGACTTCCCCTGCAGGCTTTGAAGCTGCCTAATAGAATGAGGAGGAGGTAGATTTACGATGGCCTCAACTTTCAAAGGATCCACTTGAATGCCTTTGTTGAAAACAATGAATCTGAGCAGTGTCCTTGAATTGACACAGAAAATGCACTTGTGGGGATTCAAGCGAATTTTGTAGTATCTGCATCGTTCAAAAATCAAATGCAAGTGATCTAGGTGATCGATCCTCTTATGAGAATGTGCTGGAAGATCATCAAGGTAGGGTTTGACAATGGCTTTAATGTTGTGAAAGGAAAAATTCATTGCCTGCTAAAAGGTTGCCCCTGCATTTTTCAATCCAAAGGGAATTTTCATGTACATGAAGGTACCCCAAGGACAAGTAAAAGTTGTTTTATGTTGGTATTTTAGTTTAATTTGGATTTGATTATACCCAGAGAAACCATCCATAAACGAAAATACTTCACTTCCCGCACATGCATCAATAATTTGATCTATAAATGGCATGGGGTAGTTGTCCTTGGGACATGATTTGTTTAGATCTCAAAAGTCAGTACAAACATGTATAGTCCCTTGGTTTTTGTCAATAGGAATAGGGTTGGATACCCATTTTGTCAAAGCTATGGGGTAAATGAAACCAGATTTCAGTAGTTTCTCAACTTCAGCCTTAACCGCTATTGCTTTACATTGGTTGATAGGTCTCAACTTTTTTCGAACGGGTCTAGGATTAAGGTAAGTTCGTATTTCATGCTCGACTATTGATGGATCTATGCCTGGCATCTCCTCGTATGACCAGGAAAATACATCGCAAAATTCCTTAAACAAGGCTGTATAGATCGCAATCTCCTCCGGAGAGCAGTTCGCACTGATGTGTACATTTTCCACAACGTTTGGTTTTGCAGATATGTTGATAGGAATCGTAGCGAAAATTTTTGCCATATTCCCCTCAGCAAATATTCCTTCCGTTGGTAAGGGATTAATACGTGTATCAACATCACCTGCTAGTATCATATGGAACTCCTGGTTCTCGATCCTGCTTAACTTTGGAAGAAAATAGGATCGATGGTGAAGATCTTCGTAGATCTTATCCCATCTGCACATGGCTTCATCCAAAGGTAAAACCATATCAAAGCAATCTCTAGACGCAAAGAGTTCTTTTCCCAAGTAGGAAGATAAGCTTCTTTCGGCTCCTCTGAGACTGTGAGAGGGAATGGAATGGGACCAATAGTGGTATGAACGATAGCTTGATAAGCTACTTCCACTATTGATAAGGGCACTTCAGGTTCATGGTGGGAAGGAAGAACCCAAGGATTTGTTCTATCAACAATCGTTGCTATAGACTTCCCTACACTATTAAAACCTAGATAATTAATCAGAGCTGGAATATCAAATGTGCCCATCAATGATGCATACATTCCAAGCCCTAAGCTCTCTAAAGTAGGTTTAACCTGATCAACCAATGGTATGATGGACTCGTTAGTTTCCATTCAGCCTTTTCGAGTAAAAATGAGTTGGTCTATAGTAACCAACTTCCCTTCATGTGGAAACACTACTACCCAAAATACAATCGATGCAATAGCTGACATGGCATAAGTCCAACTTCTGCCCAAGAGCAAGTTATAATCCAAAGGTGCATCAATCACCTCTACCTCAACAGACACTGCTTTCCTTGCCAACTTAATTTTTAAAGCTGGTAGGATACCATGTGGATGAAATGACCTTCCGTCGAAAGAAGTAAGTAGGTTGTTCGATGGAACCAACTCTGGAGATCCAAGAGCTTGCCAACAAGACAGGGACATGACACATGTAAAAACACCCTTGTTAACAACTACCCTTCAAATGGTTTTTCCACCATGGATGACATATATTGATAAGGCTACATGATATGGGAGGAGAATTTTGACATCAGACAAATTAAACTTCACCAAGAGGCTCGATGAGTCCATACTGCCTAAGGTTGCTAAGAGTGCATCTCGCTACGTGGGACAACTCTGTAACAAATCTAAAGCCAACATCGCACAAGGAGTCTCGGCTAAATCTTCAACTACAGAGTAGTTTTCTGCAGCCCTAGCATTGGGATTGTGCAAGGTTTTCTTAAATACATCTTTCAGTATCTTGGGCATAGGTTCAGTAGGATTCTCAATCTTGAGAGGGTTGGAAGTTTCACCTATTGACTTACCCTTCTCCAAGGCCTCTATTTCATAGTTCTTGTTCCTAGTCTGGAGTAAATTCTAGGATCAAACCACGTTGATATAATTGGGGTCAGGAGCATTTGGGGTGCCCCCTGCTGCATTTGAAGCTGAAACAGAATTCTGTCCTTGGGAAAAGGATCCTTTAGGAAAGCCGGTTGTTGGCCTTTTAAAAGCTTTTGAGCTTGTTCCATCAGGGGACATAGATGGGTTAGGTGATCTTCATGGCACAAATTACATGGGAATTTCACCTTCTTCTTTTCTTTTTTTCCCCCGTCAACATTGTTTGTGGGTTTTTTCTTGTTTTGGTTTCCCTCACCCTTTTTTCGTTTCTTCTTTTTCCCACCGGGTTGTTGATTTCCCTTCTGAAAGGATTGTGCAAAAAAATTTGCATTCTGGGGTGAGGGGGGAGCCTTTGTTGCCTCCACTATAGAATGTTTGACAGACATCTCATGGATTTGTTCAACCAAAGAATCTACAGTGGGATATTTCGCAGAACCAACCACACCATTGACATGGGGTACTCTACATTGTGCATTGGCCTTGGTGCTTCAGGGATAATTTCATATAAAATCCCAAACTGAGAATATATCAAATCTAACTGCTGGGCCCTGAGGATATCCTTTTCTTCATTGGTCACTCCCGAAGTAGATATCCTTAGATATATATGGAAATAGGGATTTAAGGAACCATTCTAATAAGAACTCGGGAGGAATAGTGGATTTCATAAGGCTCTTCCATCTTCTCCACTCTTGGATGTGATTTGAAATATGAATGGCCTTGTCCTACCAAAAGGTAGACAACAAATCTATCCTGAAATCATATCGGACAGGATGTTGGAAGTGACTAAGGAATACATTAGCCAAGTCCTGAAAACTATTAAACGTAGCATAAGGCAGTTGAATATACCATTTTTCTGCAGTACTGGTTAGAGTTCTTTGGAACAGCCTCAACCGAGCTGAATCATTGTTTAGTGAGTTGGAAGAGCACCGCAAATGGAAAGCGGTGACATGAGCTCTTGGATCATCACCGACTTTTCCTTCGAATTTTGGGATATCCGAGGGCAACTTGGTAGGAATGGGTGGCTAGGAGAAGTTATGTCTCACCAGTTCATTCATTAGTTTCAACAAATCTGGAAAATTTAACGTTGCCAAGAATGGGAGATTGGGTCTTACCGAAGCACTAAAAGTAGCAACTTGGGGATTAGAGGGACTTGTCCCCATATTCCCATATGTGAAGGTGGGGTTTCCCCCTGCTACTGGTTGCGAAGTGGTTGGGATGCTTTGGAAAGTATTCCATCCATAAGCCAACATATTGTTTATTAGTGGTGTAGTGTATGAGGTTCTAGCTACCCTAGTCGAAGCTAGGGTTTGGAACATAGGAGCAGGTATCCCTCCGTTGAAAAGAGAAAAAGGAGAGCTCATTAAAGGAGTTGAAACTAGAGTTTGAAAACCTTAAACCATAAGGATTAGGGTTTTCAAACTGTACCCCTACATATGCAGGTGTTGGGCCTACATATGGAGTGGATGGGGGAATGTGCCCCCCATTCCAAGGAAAACCCTAGACAAAAGCCGAGGATCCTATAGGACCACTCTGAGCAGTGTGTGTGAAGGAAGTAGGAACTAAAAGTACACTAGGAATCCCAGTGACCATACCACCAGAAGTACCTGCTAAACTTGTAGGAGTCGATGGTTCAACCACTTGACTAGCTGGAGTTAACAATGTGGTAGGTATAATTTTTCTAGGAGAACCTACCGGGGAAGGTGGCACCCCTTCAGCTGGAGCAGCTGAGGTATAAGTAGAAGAACTTTCTCCTGCAATAGACATTAGTCTGCCCAAAGGGACACCAATCATGGGTGGATCGAAAGGACAAACTTGAACGATCATAGGATCGTTTAAGTCAGTTAAAGGTTAATTAAAGTTCCTTGCAAACTCATCGGCCTGCAAGTCTTCTATCTCAACTGTGTTTAAATTAAAATCGTTTTCCCTAAGTTCTGGTTCACCCAAAACTTCACTAACTCCTATCAGTTTGAAAGAACCATCTGTGTCCAATCTCTGCCTTTGAGGGGGAGGTGGAGGTTCCAATGTGATAAGCAGAGGAAGGTTTCGCAACCTTCATGACATTCTGACATATTGGTCCTCCACAATTGCATATTTGACTCTTCACACCCTAAGGTCGGCTAAAAACACAGAAAAACCACAGAGCAATCATTACAAAATTTCCTAAAGTCTCAACAATCACAAGGGGTATAAGATATGCTTTCCTGAAGAAAGCTGAGAGATAGTTTCTTGGCATCCTTGAAGAGGTTCTTAGGCATAAGTGGAGGAATCACCCACCACCCTCCTACACTTTCAACAAGGGTTACCTTTTAAGCATGTCCAAGGTGAACCAGATATAGCCTTCTGGTGTACATGTGTATAAACCCTATATGTCCAAGAGACTAGAGGCTACCTTAACTATATCAATAGTCTGGGGGACAGTTGCAAGCCTGATTCGTACGCATGGGCAGGGTAGAAAATATTGAAACACTGTCTAGGACAGAATCCCCAGATGTATAAAAACCTTGTTCTACGTTTTGACAATGAATCGGAGAGTTATCTCCTCAGTCCAAGCCTCCACGCAGCCTCGTGCTTAACTCTCATTTGAGAGGAGCTTCCCAGATACTATCAACAAAGAGAAGGATTTACCTATTGATTTGCCAACAACGTCTGAATTTAAGTACTTGTGGGGAGTTTACACTTCCTATCCCACAAGTCTAGCCTAAGCTAGTAGGTGTATGACCCTATAAAACAAAACTTACTAATAAATTTAAAAGTATAGCGTTCATTTTAAGGGTTGTTCTTAGTCAAAGGGTAAGTGGCATGGATGACTATGATATTATAGACTCGATAAGAAAAGTAAAAAGGTGTATAAAATGATTTCCAAAGCGAATTATAACTACTTAAAACAAGATTCTTTTTCGTTTTGTAGATATGAACTAATGAAATTACAACTAAGTAAGAGAAAGATAAGACTTATTTTTTGTAATTTTTGAGATTGTATTCAAAAACTGAAAATAAAACTACGATATGCAATTCAAATGAAAATGTTTCCAATGCTATTTTTTCACTTTTCAAACTCTTCAAAAATAACTATGCACCTAAATGCAAAATTTCTTGAGTATGCTTGAATAATCAAACCATAAAGCAAGCAAAATGAAGTATAGTAGACTTGTAAGAACCAAAATCAACTGCTAAGGAAGAGACTTGGCAAACACCTAGCTCGGGAAAAAACAATGAATGAAATCCAATGAAATCATTAAAAGGCAAGTGACAAACTGAAACTACTTTGAAATAGTATAGGGTACAAGGTATCTAAAATCCTGATCATTGATTCAGATACAAAGCACTGAACCTATCACCCAAACAGGATAATCCACCTCAAATTGCTAAAAGAAAGAAGACTCAAACAATAAAAAACTCAAGGGCTTACTGAAAAGCACAAAGTATGGTGCATAGGGCTTTCAGACCTACAGTAAAATGCTAGCACTAGAAGACCCCAAAGCAAAGCAAAATCCAAATAAGATAGGGACAAGCAACCCTACTGTTATCTCTCAAAATAATTTATTATGATAGTATGAAGAATTTAACTCATGCAACGAAGGATGTGAATATCACTAACAATTTGAAAGCCTTTGTTTTTTATTTGGGTGAAAAATTCACAAGTTGTAGCTTTCGATGGCTTAGGCTAGGCTTAGAACATCTCATTAGCCACCGAAAAGGGTCATCTTCAGCAGATTAGAAAGGAGTGCAACATATACAGTAACCACCGAAAGAACATTTTTGACAGCAGGTTGGAGGTTTAGACCTCTAAGACACTGGCATTTCAGAGGTTTAGTCCTCTATACCACCGACTCTATGAAGAATCTTGTGGTTTGAAGCACCGACACATTCAGTTTTGGGGTTTCGATTGCCGACAAGTTAGTGGTTTAAAGCGCTAACGCGTTCAGTTTTGAGGTGCCGATCGTCGACTCATTAGTGGTTAGTCTTCCTGACCTCTGATGTTTAACCATCACAATGGTAGTGGTTTGAAATGTTGACACTGTGTCAGCATTTAGCTTTGGGGTTCCAATCAACAATAAGTTAGTGGTTTAAAGCGCTGACTCATTCAATTTTGAGGTGCCTATCACCGACGCATTACTGGTTATAGCTTCCGATCGCCGATGCTTAACCATCACGAGGGTAGTGGTTTGAAACATCGACACTACAACAACATTCAGTTTTGAGGTTCTGATGTTTTAGTGGTTTGAGGTTTCGATGTTTTAGTGGTTTGAGGTTTCGATCGTCGACACATTAGTGGTTAGTATTCCTGACCTCCGATGCTTAACCATCGCGACGGTAATGGTTTGAAATGCTGACACTGCGACAGCATTCAGTTTTGAGGTTCTGATCATTTAGGTAAGATCTTTCGATCGTCGATTCTTAACCATCATGTCGGTAGTGGTTTAAATCACTAACACTACGGCCACATTCAATTTCGAGGTTCTGATCGTTCAGGTTAGAGCTTTTGATTGCCGACCACAGCGACAGGGTTGAAAATTCCAGCGGATTAAGCAAGAAAAGATCACGTCAGTTAACTGCCGAAATGCTGGATTTTGGTGGCTAATTTACAGTGGACCAGTAGTAGTGATCACTAGCAACTACTTCAATTATTTAATGTTCAATCAGTGAACTAGATCTTCATCATAGTTAGACAAATATTTAGGTAGGGTTTGAAACCCTAATTTGGAAAAACTATCACTTTTGAGTATTTTTGTGAAAACAGATCGACGTTTCAGGATCTGTACTTTTGTAAAAAGGCTATAAAGCCTAAGATTGATTTGATAATAAAGGTTCAACTTTGAGGATTTATAAGCCTATAGTGCTTTCATGCTTCTCATTTTACTTATTCAAGAATATAAGCTCTTGTTTTATGATCTGTTTAGCCATCATCTCTTTCTTCACTGTACTTATGCCTGAATGTGTATTTATGTCATTTTCAGATTGATTAATAGCTGATAGTTTTCATCCTATTGGTTTGTTAGTGCAATTTGATTTATAAGTTCCATCCTTATCATGATTTAGCCATTTATATGCATATGTTTTGTATGTAAGTCTACCAGCATGATGAGTTCTTCATCCCTACACCTTATTGTCAATTTATGAGCAATTGTAACTAAAAGCCTTGTAAATGAGTGAGTTTTATGCATGTATTGAGAGTGGAAAGGTTACATAGGTCAACTAACTTGATCCATATCAGAAAACCCTAAAAATATTTTAAGTTACCAGGCATCCTCGAGCTACAACCTAGAGTGGTTTCCTGGAGAGATAACAAATTGGCGTCATTGTCGGGGAGAGGAGACTGAAGCTCAGCTTCCCTGGGGGATGACATAGATCCATGCTTTGATGGTAGATAAATCTTGGAAACTATTATGGATGTAATCATGTATTTGGCGACTCCATTGATATAAGGTGGCTTCAAGAAGACCAAGTACCAAAGAAAACCCAAACGGACCACCAGAAACACTAGTTTCAGATCCAGAAGAAATTTTGAGAAGAGCTAGGGATTTACTAAGACAGACCAACAGTGCTGCACAAAAAGCTACATCAAGTATTTCAAGAAATATTTTTGCTATTATTTCTTCTGCTGAAATTCTTAATTCCCAAGAATTTTTAGATACATCAGAAAAATCTAGGGTTTGGGCATCTTCAAGCACTGTTGCTTGTGAAGATCCAATCCCAGGTGACTCCACTGGGATAAGTATACCACCACCTTCTCAGCAAGTACCTCCATCATTGTTTCCTTCCTCAACCCTGTCCATTCCCATTTCCAATATGGCTGCCCCTCAATTGACCAAGATGGAAAGGATCTTGGTAGCTAGGTATGCACCCCTAATTTTTCCAAATCCCCTCGCAGCCATGCCTACTCGGGATTACCTCAAGTATATGCCCAAATTTATAGGGGAAGGGGATTTCACTGCTGAAGAACATCTAGAGGCATTTTATAGCTATGTTGAAAATATTAACATAGAGAAAGAAGATGTATGGACTAGGGTTTTTGTGCAAAGCCTAGATGGCCAGGATAGGAAGTGGTTTAAGGAACTTCCTGTTGGATCAATGGTAGGCATAGAGGCCCTAGATGAAATTTTTACAAAGCATTGGGGAGAAAGGAGAGACCACCTCTACTATATCACAGAATTCAACAACCTGAAAAGAGAAAATGGGGAGTTTGTCTCCAACTTTACCATGAGATTCAACATTATGTATAGCAAGATCCCTACCGAAATTAAGCCCACCGATACCTCAGATAGGATAACTTTACCAAGAGATTCAACAATACGTACAATAAGATCCCTACCGAAATTAATCCCACCAATACCTCAGATAGGATAACTTATGCAAATTCCTTTGACTCTGACTTCTACCTACTTCTCAGAGAAAGGAGGTCTACCTCCTTATCAGTCATGCAGGATGCTTCCCTAGAGGTAGAGTCAAACATTCTGGCATCTCAGAAGGTAAAAGGGAAGATAGATAGGAAAAATTAGCTAGAAGACTCTAGTGGGGCTTTTGCATCAGAGACCAAGATTGAGAAATTGACCAAACTGTTAGATAACCTGACTGTTGAAATGTCTAAATTGAAGGAGCAAGGACATCTACCTGTGAGGGGTAAAGGGCCAAGTGACTTTGCTCCTCGAAACCCAAATTTTGTTCCTTATAGAAGAGGAAACCCCCCAGTTCAGATTCTTAGAAGGGAGAGAAATCAAGGGGAAGATTAGAGGATAAGAGCTCCATTTCAAAATGTTGTATTAGAAGAAGAGCTAGAAGTCATTGAAGAAGAAGGAGAAGCTGAAGACAATATCCACTGCATGGAGGATGAGGTGGACTGTTCTTTTCTGACACGGGTAGAATATGAGGAAGCCCTGATTGATGAGTAGATCACTGAAGAGGCTATCTATCAGGCTGATGGTCAGGGAGGTTACAATCTGAGGTCTAGGCTGGTTGCCCCTCTCAAGAAAAATGTTGTACCTATCAAGCAACCTGCTGCACCAACTAGAAAGGTTGATGTTTTACCAAAGAAGGTGGTTGCCACATCCAAAGCATTGAAGAAACCAACACCTTCAGCCACACCTGATCAAGTCCAACTCAAACCTACAGCTCATGAGGTAAGGCTTCCAGATAGGTTGCATTATTATTTCCACCTTGAGTATGAAATTCAAAAATTGAGAATCCCTTTCCCTTTAATTGAGCTAATGAAGAATGATGCATTAAAATCCTCCATTCTGAATTCCCTTCCACCTAAGGTGCACATTGAAATTGAATTTCTTAACCTGCAAGATGACAAGATTGTTGTAAACCTGGGCCCCATCATTGAAGACCTAAAGGACTCATGCCCACCATTCTACATATCCTTGAATATACATGATAAAATCCTCCATAACTACCTATTGGATTCAGGAGCCTCTCATAACCTAATGTCAAAGGATGTGATGGATGAGCTTGGCCTTAGCATCACCAAGACCTACCATGATTTATTCTCCTTTGACTCCAGGAAGGTCAAGTGCTTGGGCCTCATCAAAGACCTTGCTGTAAACCTAACTTAGCTACCTTCAAAAAGCATCATTATGGACATTGTAGTGGCTGATATTCCTCCAAAATTTGGCCTCTTGTTGTCTCAGTAATGGAGAAAAATACTAGGTGGCACCCTTTAGATGGATCTCAGATATGCCACAATTCCCATGTTTGGAGGAGATACTAAGAGGCTGTATAGGGAAAATCAGCTGGCATACATTATCAGCAAGGAAAGAAACTCAGTGAATCACCCCATCTATGCAGTGGACACTGATTTTGGGTCATGCATTTTGCAAATAGATGATTCTCAGTAGACATCAGTCCAGCTCACTCATCCCACCTATCAACAGCCTGAAGAAGTAACCACAACAATCTGGACCATGTATTTTGATGGGGCTAGCACTCAAAGCTCAGCAAGTGCAGGTGTAGTATTGATCTCCCCTTCTCTCCAAAGCTTCCAGGGATGCACCTCTTTCACCTGTAAAGAGAAAATTCTCCAAGTAATATCTCATGCATGTATATATAAGAGTTTAGATAAACAATATATAAAACAGATAATCAAATATATTCATTGACTATGATACATGAAAGAAACTCAACACAATGTTGGAAGAATAATTCAGTTTATTAACAATTAGTGAATGAGATAAGAATACAACCCAGCTTCTAAGAGAAGGACTCCTCTATAACCAAAGGTCTCTGAGTTTTGTTGCTCCAAGAATTTTGAAGATATACCACAAGCATAAATTTGCTCTCCAATATTGATTGGTTAATGCCCTCCCCAAGGCCTCTATTTATACTTTGGGAAATAGAGTGATTTCAAAGGTTGGGGTGGTTGAAACAGTTGGGATAGTTAATTATTAGGGCCTAAATAATCTCAATTAATCACAGTTTATATTTTTTAAGGTCAAACTAAGGTGTACATGACTATTAATATAGGAAACCCACGTATGACACGTGAGTTTCTCAAATGAAACCTGCGTACGCTGACGTACGCGGGTTGTAATGCAGATAGTCGCATACAGTACGCGAGTGGCAATGGAGATAGTCGCATACGCAAATAAACACTTAGAAAAATTTATATAGCAAGCCGGTTTAAGGGTAAATGCATTCCAAGTCATGGCCATCTATAGTGTTTTGGCAAAATTCAATCCTAATATGTCCTTTTGTGTACCAACATAAGGAATGTCAGCACTCGGACGGAGAAGTTCCATTTGGGTTGATAACACTGAACCATGGGAGGAAAATACAAGTGGCTAAAGCTACTAAGTGAGAACTCAAGGTGCAGGAGGAATCTTCCCCAAAATCAGGTAACAACTCCTATTTGAGTGCTAAAGAGTAGGAGGCTCATAAATGACCAAGTCCTAGGAAAAATACTATATAATAGTATGTCCATTAGCAAGCAGGAGGCTAGCATTGGACAGGGATTGAATATGATAATGCAAGAGCACATTAAGTGGATTTTTATCTTGTGCTTCAGCAAATAGGCTCAGGGGTTCTGGAGCAAGTGACTTGGATGCTCTAGGAGTTGGTTGGAAGGAATCGATACTCCATTTTTGTTTTCCCAGCAGTGGTTCTAGGTTCTTAGTCTATGTTCTAATTATAGTAAGATTTTTATTTAAAATCTACATTGCAGCTATATTTGTAAGTAGAAATGTTTATGCATTCTTATTGAACAATCATCTATCATGTATCGATTCTAGATCTTGTTTATGTATCAATTTTTTATTTTTTTTCTTTTATTTATACCTATGAATGAGTAGATTTGCTTAGTAAGGATTCTTAGATCGAGCATCCATACCTGAGTTAAGGATTTTTAAATGATTTTATATATTGTAGAATCGATTTCTTTCCTTAAACGATTATATATTGGTGAATTATATATGTTCTTTCTTATATCGTAGATCTAGTTAAAGTACGATTGAAGTAGTTAAAGATAACATGTTTAAATACTAAACCATTTACAGTCAAAATCTAAACAACAAATCAAATTTACTGTACACGGGATGTATCCATGTTAGGTTAAGCTACAGATTTATCCTTTAAATTTATTTCTCAAAACCTGATACTAGATCGAAATTGTTTAGTTCGGGATCAAGGAAATTTAATTAAATAATATGAGATTAAAATTATTTATAAAACTATCAACATAGATGCAAAATATATTCATGATTTATAACTTATCTAATTATTAATTAAATAATCACAAATATCTACAGTATATAGATATATACATACAATATAGATATTATACGATATGCGAAATGATATTTATCAACAAACAGTCACATACACAATTGATGTACCTACCATATCTAACAAAATATTTTAAGGATATAAAGCTAATATTTAATAACCAAACTTAAGGTATCCAAAGAAATCCGCATTACAATTTTAAAACAAATCACACAACAAATCGCAGAAGTGAATTGTCCCTTTCCAAAGGCCAATATTAAGCCCATCTACGATGGCAACCAAGTATTAATAAAATGTAGTAAGTAGATATAAAACAAATCAAAACCAAATACATGCATGCATTATATATTTTAACCATGGTTTCAATATTAAACTACTCCACAGAAATCACAAGACCCTATGGGTCGTATTTATTAAACAATAAAAAGGTTAAAGGATTATGATCGTAAGCCCATTTTAATGGCCACCATTGTTTACAAAAAAGATAAGCACAATTGAATTACATAGTAGCTAACAAGATTTGGATAGAAACGCTAAACCATCATACGGGTTAACAATATTTTAATATTGCAAAATTTCTATTGTAAACTGAACCTAGATATATTTAAGAAGCAGATATTATTAAAACATATTCATGGTCGTAAGACCATCAAAGAAAAGACCCTAAGGGTCGTTTCAATTTCTTTCTACATTAAACAAATATAAAGAACAATGTATGCATACAGGGTGTGGTTGTAACACCATCCATGATGGATTCCACCATTGTTTTTAAACCATAACAAACTTCCAACTACTAGGTAAGGGAAGTGGTGGTAAGTCCATCTACAATGGCACTCACAACACTAACAGATGCACTAAAACAAAGAATAAAACAATGCGAAATAGAGAGGCTGTAAATCCCTCTATAAAACAAAGTTTAAACCCCAGGAGTTTCAAATAACACATGAAACATATCTTGCACAGAACTGGAGTGGTTTTCCCCCTCTCAACTCCTTTCATTCAATATTTTAGTACCTTCATCAAACCACAACATATTTTAGTGACAGTGGATGAAATTCTTTAAATTATAGAAAGAAAACCATAGTAAGGGTTTTGGGATTGTTACCAGGGAGTTCTAAGACGTAGGCCTGGGAGGAGGCAACCTTGTCTCTTTCTTCACTAGTTCTCCCAACTTGGGAAAATGCATTTAAGTGGTAGTCAAAATAAATTTGAAAAAATAACACCATAAACAAGTTAAAAACGTTAATACTCTTTACCTTGTGCGAATTGTAGAGAAGGCCAAGGATCGGCTCCCCCAAGAAGACCCTTATTCCTCCTCTTCCTGCATAAATAAAATAGTGTAGTGTCAGTCACAGTTAATCCATTGAATAAAACCTTCAAATAAAGTCTGATAGCTTATCAATCATTTTTATTTACTTGGTGAAGGGTAGCAATGAACTTGAGTTGATGGTTGAGTTTCTTGAAATGGAAGAAACAAGTTGTAGACGTACATGGAAGCCGTGAACAAACACAAGAATACCTTGGAATTAAACCAGTTACAGTGCCATCAAACATCGTAGCAGCATTTACACCAAAAAACCCAACAAATCATCAGTAACAGAGCAGATCTTCGACTCTTGAAAGTTACCGACCAAACAAACCATGAATGAAGGGTTTAGACAGAACTTGCAACACATTAAAGTCTTTGTAACCCTAAATGCAGAACCATACAAGTGGGCGACTAAGACGATATTTAAAATCCATCATGTAAGGCCTCATTGCACTGTCAACGTGGAAACCAGGACAACGCTTTTAAGTCCCAAGTCAACCGGGCTACGAAACATTAAATTTATGCTAGATCTAATGATGGCATTTTAATCATTGCATCAAACCATTCAAACTATGGTAATATTCCATATAGCATAACATGTTAAACCAAACAACCTTATAAACCAGACTATATGTTTTATTAACCTTGCAAACCATGGCGTGAAACCATATCAAATGTCCATCGTTCAAACTTTACACCCTTCATGCCTTAGGAAAAGGGTTCTCTTTAATATTACATTATTATATTACACTAGGGTAACCCATATAGCCCTTAAAAACTTTATTACATTGCAAGGTGGGATCAAAACAAGGGTCTAGTCTCCCAAACCTTGGGCTAGTAAGGCCCTAGGAACTTATAACAAAAACCAAAGCAAGAATTTCTAAAACATCACCTTCGGGCATGGTTGTATGTAGCAGTTAGAAATCTTCCATTACCACAGCTGGAGAAACCTGAAATAAGCAGTGAAACCATATAAGTGACTTACATAAGCATCATTAATTAAAATCACAAGTAATGCTGCTTGCTAGAATTGTATGGAGCGTTCTAGTTAAATGTGTGTACAATATTTCTTTTATTTATGATTTTTGAGGTGTGTGACAAAATGGTATCAAAGCATGGTTACAACACTAGGCCTAACCGATTCAACGCTAAAACTACTAAAGAAACCAAAAAACTAATTTTACTTTATTTTTTGGTTTGATTCTCTTACAACACAGGAAGAGAAGGATACCTTTATTTTTGTCGAAAATACATGGCAGAAGTGGGGATGTCTACAAAAGAAGAGTCTCAACCTAGAAATCCTATAAATAATGAAGAGGGTAATCTAAGGTATGCGGATATCTGGGTAAACCTGAATGAAAGTCGAGTTAATAAATCTGAACTGCAAAGAACTATTAAGGAACTTAGATCAGAATTAAAAAGGGTTAAGGAGGATAATTAACGAATCCTGAAAGCTCAAGAGGAACCAAATAATATTTTACTAGCTAATATACATAATGGTGAAAAAAAGAAAAACAAGGAACGTGAACATAACATGCCAAAAAATACACCTTACAAACGAAAGGGAAGGAAACTAGAATTTTTCAGTCTTAAGACCAAAACTTCCAATGAGGAATCAATCAAACATCACACAAAAAACAACAAGATTCCAATGAAAGCAGTGATGATAATATAAAAAAAAAGAAGTAGAAACCATATGAAGAAATATATGGGAAGTTTAAAAAGATTAAACCACCAATGTTTAATGGTGAGATTGAAAAAAAAGAAGAAGTGAACTCCTAGTTGTCAGGAATGAAGAAATACTTTCAAATCTATAATTACTATGATGAACTGAAAGCTAAAATTCCTATATATATTCTAACTAGAAAAGTGGATATATGGTGGAAGGATATAAAGAAAGTAAAGGGAATAAACAAAAGATATGTAACCTAGAACATCTTTAAACAACATTTTAAAATAAAACACCTATCATAACAGTAGTACAAAGAGAAGGCTAAGGAATTTTACGATTCAAGATTAGGAGCTATGACTATGAAAGAGATTTGTAGTAAATTCCTGAGTCTGCATTGTTACGTACCTTATATAATTGATGAAAACCCAAATATACAACGTTTTCTTAGGAAAATTTCTATTACGACCAGAATAAAAATAAAAGAGAAAGTATACCAATTTGGAAGACTAAAACACGAGATAACTTTGATCCAAGAAATAAAAATAATACATTCCACAAAAATACAGGGAATAATTATAAAGGGTATCAAGGTAGTAATTATAAAAATTTTAAACCATAGAATTCTACAACAAAAGAAAGAGAACCCCACTACTTTTAATAAGAGCGCTGCACAGAGGGAACCCTTAAAATGTTGGGAATGTTGACAGCCACATTATTTTAAATATTATCCAATAAGAAATTAAAATTTTAATGTTCACTCCATTTAGGAAGTTGTTACATTTGGAGACATCACAAGGAGCATGCCTAGAATTAGCACTGTGTTGGAGAACTGACAAGCAGACCATCAAAATTCAATGGTTGAGATCGAAGGTATGATAAAAAGTCAACTTATTTCCATCTTAATTGATCCAGGTGCAAGTTTGAGTTATATATCACGTAGAATAGTTGAATTATGTAATTTAGTACTAGAAAAAAATGTTAAGTCATGGCTGGTATAGTTAGCCACAGGTACTAAACGTAAAGTCACTAGTTATGTAAAAAAATGTGAAATATTAATGATTGATTTCATTATGCATGTTGATCTGAATATTTCACCTTTAGCTTCCTGTGATATGTTAATAGGACTGGTTTGACTAGAAAAACACAGATTATTGCTGAATTGTTTTAACAAAATATTTACATGCATAGATGATACTGGAAAAATAATTAAAGTGAAAGGAATTCTTGGGTAGCACCGTTCTTATTTGGTAGAAGAAAGATGAAACCTTAAGATTGTGCATAAACTATTGACAATTAAATAAAATGACTATTAAAAATTGATACCCGCTACCTCGAATAGACGATCTATTCGAACAGTTTTATTGAGGAAAAACCTTCTCTAAAATAGACTTAAGGTATGGATAACATCATGTGCAGATCAAAGATGAAAACATATTTAAAACCAGTTTTACGACCCGTTATGGTCACTAGGAATTTGTCATATTTCTTTTTGGGTTGACAAACGTACCTGCAACATTCATGTGCTTAATGAATAAAATTCTAAGTAACTATCTGAATACATTTGTAGTTGTCTTCATTGATGGAATACTGATTTAATAAAAAACTGAACAAGAACATGAAGAACATCTAAAGATAATTTTACAAGTATTAAGAGAACAACAATTGTATGCTAAGTTCAGTAAATATGACTTCTTTAAAGACATGATTCAATATCTAGGACATGTGGTGTGCAAGGATGGAATCTCTGTCAACCTTGAAAAAATTAAGGCTATCGCTGAATGACCAGTTCCTAAAAATGTAACAGACATAAGATCATTCATGGGGATTACTAGTTATTATCGAAAGTTCATCGAATGATTTTATAAGATAGCCTACCCCATAACTTCACTATAGAAGAAAGGTAACAAGTTTGAGTGGAATGAAAAGTGTATGGAAAGCTGTATTAAATTAAAACATCTGTTAAGTACTGCCCCTATCCTAAAAATTCTTGATCCTTTTAAGGATTTCGTCGTATGTACCGAAACTTGTAAGGAAGTATTGAGCAGGGTATTAATACAAGAGAATTACTTCGTGTCTTATGAATCTAGAAAATTAAGGGAACATGAAAATAATTACTCTACACATGACTTATAACTTGCTGAAAATTATTCACACATTAAAAATGTGGCAACATTACCTCATTGGAAGGAAATGTTTGCTAATGTCAGATAATATAAGTTTAAAATATTTATTTGACCAACAAAATTTAAATGCAAGACATGCAAGATGAATGTCTTTATTATGTGAATATGAATTCAAAATAAAACACATAAAAGGAAAAGAAAATAAAGTTATAGATGCATTGATTCATTACGCAAATTTACTATTAGCAAGCAACAGTTATGAATCAAATATGGAAAATCATATCTTAAGTGCAGAAAATTATGATAACTAATACCAAATTTTAAAAGAAAAGACTGCTGAAAATGAAAAAAGTCAGATAAAAATAGATTTTAGCCTAAATAGAAGAGGAATTTTGCTGCATAAAAACAAGCTATACATACCAAATAAAACATAAATAAAATTAGCAGTCATGAATGAGTTACATAAACGAACTTATTCAGGACACCTTGGATACTAGAAGATGATCACCAAGATCAGAAATGAATTCTTTTGGCGTAACATGAAGACAGAGGTAGAAGAGTGCTTAGCTTGTTGCGTCGAATGTCAGCAAGTCAAGTAAGAACACCAACATCTAGAGGGTTTATTGCAACCACTACCCATTTTGAAATGGAAGTGGGAAATAATTAGCATGGATTTTATGACATGCCTACCTAAAAATTCCAGGAAGCATGATTCAATCATGATCGTAATCGATAAGTTAAGTAAAGAAGCTCATTTTATTCCTGTAAAATCTATCTATAAGGCTATTAACATTACATATATTTTTTATGAAAGAGATATTTAGGTTACACGGTGTACCAAATGTAATCATCTTAGATAAAGATGCAAAATTTACAGAAAGTTTGTGGAAATATTTGTTTAAAGGTTTAGGTACACAGTTGAACTTCAATACTATGTATCATCCGCCAACGGATGGGAATATCGAAAGGGTAAACCAAGTCCTAGAAGGAATGCTAAGAATGTATGTAACAGACAAACCAGGTAAGTGGAAAGACTACCTACACTTAGTAGAATTTTCTTACAATAATAATTTTCAAGTATCAACAGGTATGAGTCCTTTTGAAATTCTGTATGGACACAAATGTAATACTCCTATTTCTTGGAGCAGTCTAGTCTATAGGTTAATGTTAGGACCTGATTTGTTAAAGGATATGGAACTAACTATTAAACAGGTGGAACAAAACTTGAAAGCTGCCCAAGATAGGAAGAAAAGTTATGTTGACCTAAAAATAAGTCCTAGAGAGTTCCACGTGGGTGAACATGTGTACATAAAGGGAAATCCTGTTGGTCGCTATGGGCAGACCCGGGTTTACTGTAATGTACCAAAAACACCCCTAGCTCACTGGCCTTTTCGGCGACAGACCGTAGAGTGGCCTGAAGTCTCACCCGAAGTGATTCTAATGGGTTGGACAAAGACTCAAGTGTCTTTGACTAGGTTCTGTTGCATCCTGAGTGCGTCTCGCAGCTCCTCTCAGCCTGCGAGGTCTCTCTCCGTGACGCGCAGCTTCCTCTCCCTCGCTATGACTCTAGCCCTTATCGCATCGCTGCATCCTGGGCAACGCGTAACTCTCTCCTATGCTAGATCCTTAACCATAGCGCACCACAGCTCCTCTGATGGTGCAATATCGCTTCCCTACGATATCCTACCGCTGCGGCTCAGCGTACTTAGTGTTACGTGTGTTCGACTGACACAACTCAACATATAAGGTTGTTTAACACTACGAATCTTAACTGTCTTGAGCGAAACATAGACAAACTCTTATACAAAATACTTAAAGACTTCAACTTGTATTTATCCTCCTATACTGCTGTGAACTGAATAACACATACATACATTTAACTGTAAGCAAAATCCATGTAAAGAGTGACAGATATAACAAGCAACCACAATCACATGAATCAATCACATAACATGCTGATTTTACGTGGTTCACTTCCAGGATGGAAGCTACATCCACAGAACTGTGTTTCTATATTATAACTCAGGGGAAGTAAACACAATTTTGCTGCACCGCATATGCAGCTCGAGATCTTCTGGGTAACTCTGCACACAGCCTGGAGCCCTTCTCTCTTAGATATCTTTTCTATCTCTATATTGCTTCTCTACAATATCTTTTTCCCTCTCTGTCAATCCCTGCGGATTGTTACATACAGGCTCAATGAGCCAGCTATTGGTTCAGTAAGATAACTACAGCTAATAACAGAACCAGAGCTCAGCTTATATAATACAACTATCTAACAATGTCTACTTGTCTAACTACCCAACCCTTTTACAATACAAAATACATCCCTTTATAGGCAGCCCGAAAGTCTCGCCATTACAACACTGTGGGCTTGTCCCAACAGTAACCCAAAAACCCTAACTAGTGACAGTCGACATCTCTGTACTTGGAGTAGTCACTTTCCATCACACCACTGCTCTCTACAGTATTCCATGCTTCCCGGCGCTGACCATGGGTACTGTGCACTGCTTCCCTTCTTCTATCCTTCGTCTTCAATACCTTGGCCTCGTCACTCCTTTTCCTTTATGAGGGTAGCTGAGCCCTCCTGTCTTCACCGCTACCTTCAATGTAGTGGGTGAGCTCTCTCTTCTCGGCCACTCAGGTACTATCATCTTATTTGACTTCTCTATCCCAACAGTCACAGTTTCTGGCTCTGTTCTGCAGCTAGAAACATGCTACGGCATCGTAGCTTTACCTTATCTCTTCATCTTCGCCAAAACTGTCTATCTGCCAAAATGGCAGCTTCTCCTGTAGCTGCGGGACCTTGCTCCAACAGTCCCCTAACACTTACTTGTGGCTCGTCCCCAAGCCACTACCACCAGGATTCTCCTGCTGTAGCTTCTCCTTGGCTTCCTGCGAAGTCCGTTGAAACTTGTCCCGAAGTCCTGCAACTTCATTTTGCATAGCCTCGACACGCTCTTATGTCGACTCGAGCATAGCCCGACTAATACTGGAGTCTTCTATTGCATCAATTTCATTTCTGGTGGTAGTGAACTCCCTAACTTTCTGCTCAACCATGTCGACTAGCTTTGTGATTTGTTCCTGATATGGTTGAAGCAGGTCATTGATTTGTATCTCCTGTGCTCTCAACCGCTGCGCTTCCTACTGCAAGCAGTTCATCTCTGTCGTCTTTCTCATCTTTGGAAGAGCTGCTAAGCTCTTAATTTCTTCCTTCATTGCTGCCATGGTATTCTCTATTTGCTGAATACTTTGCTGGATTTCTACTTTCTCGGGAGGCTCATCTAACTCCGACCATGTGTTCATTGCATCAGCGAGCACTGACAGTGCATCATCTATGCGAGATTTCATCTACGCGAAAGTGAGTCAGAAGGCCTCTACTCTCACTTCCTTGTCTGCTTGGGGGGTTCCTGGTGTTCGAGCCTCGAGCTCAGCAATCTGCGCTTTGTGGTCTTCCTCCATCTTGGCCACTGTTTCTTCCATCCTGGTCACTGTTTCCTCCAGAGCCTTTGCTCTATCTGCAACTCTTCTTACCTTCTACGAGAGAGGCAAGGCGAACTCAATGTTACATTGGGGTAACTCCAATGTGATGCTCTGTAGGACTTGAGAGAGATCCTGTTATCTTTCTTCATATGTTCTTAACCCGTCTACCTTTTTCTGAAAGCTGGTGGTGAGTGTTGCATTCTTTTGTTTCAGCTGTGTGTTTTGTTTATAAGTTGTGAGCTCTCTACCTCTAAGATCTGCGCTTAGCTGCTGCTGGATCATCTGTAACTGATCAATGTGAAACTCTACGAGGTTAACCTCGACAGGTTGCCTAATTTGTATCGGTACGTCCGTCATTGACATAGGGAATCGGATGCTCCCTGGTGGTATCAAGACTGTATTGATGCGATCCTTTGCTAAGATCTCCTCGCGGGAAATTGACTGTGTTGAAATTTCTCCTATGGGTGTCTTGATTAACTGAGTGTGGATTATGGCAGTATTCTCGGTTAGTGTTTTCAACTCCCCAAGCTGCTGATCTATCGTCCCCTGCATCTTTCCCTGCGATGCTTGCATCGCCTGAAATGTGTCGCTCATTTCGTCCCTTATTCTTGCTGCAATTTGTTCATAGTCATCGTCTGTCAATTTAGTGTCCATACTTGGCTTTTTAGCTTTGTGTTTTTTCTTCTTGGGTTCCTCCAGTGGTAATTATTCTGCATCTTGTGTCTGGGACTCCACTTTGTCTTTGCCTTTGTCTGATGGATCTGTCTGTGCGGTACCTGATGGTAGTGGTGTGGTATCTTCTAACGCTTGCTTCCAGTCATCGCCAAAGTCTTTGATGACGTCTTCGACATATTGCACTGTCATCCTAACCAACCATTAGCCCAATTATCTCTTTTAGACCTTTTTGGCCTCAGGTAGATTCCATGGCGGTCCACCATAAAATCAAGCCGATTTTCATATGTGTCCACGACCTCTTTGCTGATCCGCGGTGTTTCTAGGAGGAATTTCCTTAGTAGCTTATAGTATTCATAGAATACTATCATATTGACCTTTTTATTGGCTGGGCTGCTATTCTCCCATAAGTTTATGTAGCGCGCGCCTCTGGGCTCGCCACTTGCTAGCTGTCGAAATTGTGTATGGGGCGACTCCTTCCACCCGACGAATGCATAGAGTATAAGCAACCATGAGAAATGGAAAGGGTGGCTTGCCTCATCCTGAGATGTCAAACAATATTTTTGAAACATATTTAACAAAAATAAAGACCAATTGAACTGTTCCCCTTCTGTAACTTGTATGGCAAGGTTAATTACTAACCCTGTGACTTCCTTTGGGCGAACCTTGGTTAACAGTCCACCTGCAAGCAGACTAGCTGTAAATCTGAGTGTATTGTCTGTTAAGCTTGCGATGTCATAAGCTTTACCTCCTCTCTGTAGTTTATACTTTGCAACTAGGTCTGGTGATAGCTTAAGATCCTTGGTCTTCCTGTTGTATTTGTCTGCGGGTCTTGACCAGTCTTGGACAGCCCGGTGATGCAGTGTATCAGGTCGATGTTCAGGTCGACCTTGTTACCAAGCCAGAGGTAACCTCCATGTACACAATAAAGTAGGATGTGCACCATGGAATTAACCTCTGCGCCTCATCCAAAATGTGGTATTCTTAACAGATTAAGCAGGCCTGAGCGCTCAAGAATCTGGACATGTTCCATGGGAACATACTCATCTGCACCTGTCCTTGGGTTCTTCTGAATCGTGAGATACTGGTCCGGCCGGAACTGAGGATATGTCTTACTGTTGCCCAGGCTATAATCTATAAATTTAACAATAGTAGCATATCCTACTAGATCTCCATCTTCCTTTACTCGAGAATCAATCTATGGTATGGGAACAAGAAACTTACCACTCTTGGGAATTTTTACCTCTGGTGCGCCTTCAACTCGTGGTATAATGTAGTCTGTTGCGCTATGAAATTCTTCCTCCGGCTCCGAATTGGATTCTTCTATTATGTGATATTGGCTCCTAATCCTTGGCAACTGTCTGGTCTGTGATGAACTTGGCGTGACACCCTTAGGAGGCGTCATCATAGCAGCTGTAAGGCCACCACGTTCGAACCTTTCCAAAATTGTTTCTATAGGTTACTCCTCGGACAGAACCCACTCGGTGGAATACCCTGGATGGGCAATGGCTGCGGAATATGGAAATCACAGCACTCTGTAACGGAATTAGCTCTGCACAGGGAAAACTTAACAATGCACTCTATAGCTCTCGGATCTTTGCAAATGTAACCCGTCTGAATGAATAATTTCTTCTTTTATGCCAAAGGCAATAATCCCGGATGCAATGGTCATCTAGGATGAACCTGTTGGTCGTATTAATTGCATGGACGAGACCACACCCGTCAGCTCAATCCTCATTAATTGCTGAAATCCGAACCAATTTCCCTCAAAATCTGTGTGCAAGTTACCGGTCTCGTCGAAGATTTTCCAAATCTGGATAATTGATTATGTTGTTTCCAGATCTACGGTAATGTATACCGGTCATTTCTTCATTAACTACCTGTCAGAAGGTGATTTGAATAGCCCTCTGTCTTGTTGTAAAACTGGATATGTGGCACGGAGAAACATCGCGTTGCTGCGATGCCTCACCGCATCACCTACTCAAACTTAAGCGCTCTTTTCTTCTTCTTCTTTTTTTTTTTTTTCACAAGCCGCTTAAGACTTGCACAAAATGAACCGTCCTCATGCGATTCCTTATACTTAGAATACCTTCCGGTGTAGACTAATTCCCGGTGCGATGCCTCCTTTCAACTACACTGGCCATCTGCACCATTTATAAGCTGTCTAAGCTAGGGCTGAGAGGTGGAGTGGCTATCACTATAGAACTTAAGCCTACTGCCATTAATCAATGTGGAAGAAGCTCCCCATTCAATTTTCAAAGCTGAACGGCACCTCCCTCTGTAACTTGTTGTATCTGAGACGGCCCCAACCAATGCGTCTTGAACTTCCCTGGAAACTTAATAAACTTACTGTCATAGAGGAGTACTAGGTCTCTGATCTGAAGGGTCTTACTCTTAATGTGTCTATCATGCCAAGCTTTTTCTTGTGCCTTCTGCACTTTCTGATGAAATCCGGCGATGAATCTGTCTTCCTCTAAGGCAAGCAACTGCGCTAGCCTTTCATGCACCGTGTCTGTATCAGCCATCCCGGTGATCTGAGCAATTCTTAAACTGGGAAGAATATACTCCATAGGCATAACAGCCTCTTGTCCATACACCAAGCTGAAAGGTGTGTGTCCTGTAAGTTTCTTACATGTAATCCTATATGCCCATAATATTGTGTTAACTCTGAGGTCCCAATCATTCCTTTGGCTGTTGCAGATCTTAGTAAGAGATTTTTCTAAAATCTTGTTAAAGGCCTCCACTGTACCATTAGCTTGTGGGTGGTAGGGAGTGCTCTTATGGTGCTGTATCTAGAATTCTTCCGTCAAGGCCTCAATGGTGCGATTCAGGAAATGTGTGCCTTGATCGCTCATCAAAATTACTGGGCATCCAAATATACTAATGATGTTTTCAAAAAGGAACTGTGCAGCTGTAGCAGCGTCACAATTTCTTACTGCTTTGGCCTCTTTCCACCTAGTGAGGTACTCTGTTCCAGTGATGATATATCTCGCACCAGTTCGTTTTCCTGGTGGGTTGATAGGACCCACAAAGTCTATAGCCCACTTGTCGAATGCGGGCAGCGTAATCGGCGGTCGCAGCGGCATTTCATCTCGCCGTGAAGGTTTTCCTGCCCTCTGGCAGATAACGCAGCATCTGCAAAAGTCCTTAGCGTATTTGTGCAACGTAGGCCACCATCATTCCTACAGCTAGGATTTTTTGCATAGTCGGCTTTCCTGCGAAATGACCTCCTACGGTACCTAAATGTGCCTCTCTGACAATAGCCTCTTTTTCATGCGGCATCACACATCTGCGCAGGACTTCATCTGGACCTAACTTGTATAACTATCCTATGATCAGGGTGAAGTCTGCTGCTTTAACAACCAACTGCTTCTTTTGATGCTTAGTAAACTCAACAGGTGCCCATCCTATTGTGAGAAAGTGAATGATATCAGCATAGTACTCGTCTGTGATCTAGATAGAAAACAGCTACGCATCTGGCAAATTGTCCTCTAGATTACTTGGCTCTTCTCCTGAGTCTATCTGCGATAGGTGGTCAGGTCCGGCATTCAATTTTCCTGGTTTCACAATGATTTCAAAATCATACTCCTGAAATAAGAGTAACCATCTGCAGATTCTTCCTCCTAACACTGGCTTATTGACCAGATACTTCAATGCAGAATGGTCAATAAACATCTTGAACGAGGCACCCAACAAGTAGTGCCTGAACTTCTATAGAGCATACACCATAGCTAGGCCTTCTCTTTCTGTCGTGGTGTAGTTCTTTTCTGCCGTAGATAGCTTTCTACTAGAGTATGCGATAGGATGGTCGATACCTCCTTCTCTTGGTTGCGTTAAAACAATCCCTAGTGCGATGCCAGATGCATCCACATGTACATGAAACAGCTTAGTCCAGTCTGGAAATACTAAGATGGGTGCTGTAACCATCTTCTCTTTAAGTGTGTTTAGGCTTTGCTGGCATTCCTCATTCCATAGGAATTTTGTATCTTTCTTTAACAGTTTTTCCATCAGTGTTGTAATCTTTGTGTATCCCTTGATGAATTTTCTGTAGTACCCGGTATGACCAAGTACTGTCCTTAGTTGTTTGACTAAGTTGGGTGCTGGAAGATTTACAATGATGGCAATCTTTGCGGGATCTACCATCAAGCCTTGCCTGCAAACAATGTGACCCAACAAAATACCGAATGGCGCACAGAATATACATTTTTTCAAGTTTAGAGAAATCTGGTACTGCCTACATTTCTCTAACATCAGTCTTAAATCTCCTATGTGCTTGTCAATTAATCCAAATACAGTCCAATCATCAAAATAGACTTCTAGGAATTTATGGATGTATTCTTTAAATACAGCAATTACTACTCTAGAAAATATAGTTGTGCATTCTTAAGACCAAAGGGCATTACCGTATACTGGAATGAGCCCCATTCAGTTGCAAAGGTGGTCTTAGATCGATCTTCTGGATGGATTCTGATCTGGTGATAGCCTGAAAAGCCATTAGTGAAGGAGTAGACCTCCTGTCCTCCCACATTGTCTAACACTTCATCAGTGAAAGGCGTCGGAAATGGATCATGAAGCGATGCATCATTGAGTTTACGCAGATCGACATAGATCTTGATGTCTCCTTTTGTTTTCTTTTCTTGTATGACCATGGGGCTAACCCATTCTCTTTCTTCTATGGGCTCAATGATTCCTGCTGCTAGCATCTTATCGATCTTATCCTTAACTTTTTCTTTATAGCGCAGATTTAATCTGTAAGGACGCTGCTTGACTGGTCTGGCATCCTCCTTCAATGGTATCCTCATTACTCCCAGGTCTCCAACTATTCCCTTCATGTCTGTGAACTTGGTGGGAAATAGGTCCTGATAGTCATGTAGCAAGTCTGCAATCTGTCTGACTGTGTCATCATTCCAATAGTCTCCAATAGAGGCAAACTTTGGTTCTATGTCTGTGCCAATATTGATCTTTTTAGTCTTGATGGGTTCTGTGATTGCTGGAATTTCTAACTTTGGTCCATCAACATCATGAGTCCCTTCTGACTCTGGAATGTTGATGTTACGAGGGTCGTCATCCTCATCCTCTGGTTCTACTGCGAAGTTATAGCACTCGAGCGCATCTTCTAACTGGATGGCCCACTCAGGTTGAGTATATACTGGTAGGGTACAATCCTCAAATATCTTAATCTTTATTACATCTAGGGCCTGATCAACACTTAGAAACTGAGATTCAAAAGCGAAGGTGAGTAGAAAGTTGTCTATCATAAGTGGCCATGTAGTTGTTCCCTTGCGCAATTCAGTCTCTGTGTACCAGTTCCTTGGAATTGTGTCCAAAGTGTGGATGAATCGGTGAACCCATTCATCCTTAGGAATGTCCGACCAATTCTGTTCACATGTCTGAATATGTGACCTGGCATTAGAGGAATTTTGGGGTCTAAAATGGGCCTCCTAATGAAAATAATAAAATAATAGTTAAAATAATAAAATAATATTGATTAATTTTGGAGGAAGAAAGAAAAAAACTACTTTTTGTGTTCGTATTTTTGACATATCTCCCTGTGTTTTTACTCAAATTTAGATCGGGAGAGCTCGTTGGTTGTGGAATTTGATTCTGCATGCAATGAGTACCCACACTGCATACTTTTGACAAACCCCGCTACCCCAAAAACAAGAAATACCTGAAAAAACATGATGATGACATCATCATCACATTTTTTCAGGTATTTCTTGTTTTTGGGGTAGCAGGGTCCATCAAAAGTATGCAGTGTGGGTACTCGTTGGATGCAGAATCAAATTACACATACAACGAGCTCTCCCGATTGAAATTTGAGTAAAAACACAATGAGATATGTCGAAAATACGAACAAAAAAAGTAGTTTTTTTAATGACAAATATGTCAATTCAACCATTATGGTTGACTCATTTTATTGAAATTCTATTGGTTCTTGAATTCCAACTCACAAAAACTTATTTTGGCATGTTTTCTTATAAGGCCCATTTTAGACCCCAAATTTCCTCTAATGGGTCACTTTCTCCTGTGTATTTCTGCTGGACATACACTCTGTCGGTAGAGAATATGATCGCGATAAATCTCTTAAGATCATCCCATGATGCGATATTCTCTTTATGTGCATACCACCATCTTGCAGGTGTGGCTCGTACTGCAAGGTCCATAGCTGCGATCCTCTGCTCATGACGAATTTGTTGTTTGAACTGCATGAGAAAGTCCTGGATATCTATTAGACCCTGAAATGATGGAATCTCGTTGATCTCTGCGCCAATCCATCGCAGTGACTTAGTCATGTATGCACATCTGCGCGCTGAGACTTCGTGAAGTATGTTTTTCCAGTTCTCTAGACCAACATCCAAATTCGATGCACATGAGCTGTCACATCGCCAACTAATGTTCCCTTCCGCAGTTGGATTGATGTAGTCGCTTAGGTTCACAGTCATCTGATAGAGACTCTCCATGTTACGTGCCTCTTCCTCTGCTTGGATAGGTTCAATGTATTTGGGACCCTAAAGAGGATCTAACAGTGCGATGACCCGGATCTACGTGTCCTCAAAGGTCATTTGTCTTCTCTTGAGGTCGATTATGGCCATGTTATCGATCGCCCAATCAATGCGTGGTAATGCTGGATATGGTCTACTATCACCAATGATTTCTATAACTTCAAAGTCCGCAGAGCTGCGAACTCCGTCAATGTCAACTGGCACCTGTGGTAATCGACCCAAGGGTGATACCCGCTGCTCATTAGCTAATCTCAGATGGATAGGCGATCTGAATAACTTAGGGCTACCCATCTGCTCCCATTTCTGCTTAGTCAAAACATTTACCTCTGATCCTAGATCTAGGATCACCTCATCCATTCCAAATTCTCCAACCTGTGTTGTGAGTCACATATCTCTTCCTGTTCTTGTATGTCCCATAATGTTATGAACAGCATGCTGTGCACTGCTCATAGAAGAGGATGGCTGACATTGATCTATGATGCGCTGAAGTTGTCCGATAGCTTGCTCATTTCTTACAAGTTTTAAACAACTCTGCAGGAAGGATTGTACACTTCCTGTCAACTCGTCCTCGTCGCATGTGCCCGATGTGGTAGCCCGCGATATCTGTTCAAGGCTAATGCCACAAGGTTCTTGCTACGGTACGTCCCTAGATGGCGGTACCTACGATCTAGATTGCATAGGGTCATCAAAGAAAGCCTTAGCTTCCTAAAATTTCTGTTTATTCTTCTGTAGGTCAAGTGGTGTTGCTTTGTTAGGAGCTTTGCGCACCCATTCCTGACCTGTGTTCTTTTTAGTATCCTGCGATGTCCCACTGGTGGAAGCACCGCTGCGAGTCACAATGTTGACTCTTGGTTTTGGTTCTTCTTGCTCAGCAGCAATAAGCTGAATGTTCTGGTGTACTGCTGGCTTAGGTTCTCTGATCTTAGCTATCAAGGTAGGACATTCTTCTATAGCGTGATCGTAATATTTGCATTAGTTACATGTGGTGGTGGGGCTCTAACAGTCCCTAGCATAATGTCCTAGAACTCCATAGTTGTAACAAGTGACTGGTCCGCGACCACGGCCAAAGCCTTCTCCACATCCAACGCCTCCTCCACGTCCTCGTCCTTTGGATCCTCTGCCACGGCCAACATGAGCCGGATCATGCTGTGGTCCTACTGCTGGACCCTATGTCTCTGATTGGACTCTATACACGTCATGTTTTCTATCTAACATGAGATCATAGGCTCTACAATCATGTTCATCATGGTCTACTGACTTGCAGAAGACACAGTATAAGTTCTTAGGTGTCTGTACGTACTTCTGAAGTAGAGAGCATTACTGAGGTGGATGTCCTCATGTTTTGCATATTTCACACCATGGCTCGTGGGTCTGTGGTAAGGGGTTAGGAGCCCCACTTGCTAGATATTCTACAAAAACTAGACAGTTGTCTTTAGTATGGCCTTGTGCTTTACACTTTACGCACCATATGTCTTGCGCAACCTCTTTCCCTTTCTTAAGCTCATGCAACTGTAACGTCAGGTTAGCCAACTGGTTTTGCAGATTTATCATACCTGTGCTCGTTTCAGCTAGAGGTGAAGCCTCTAGTTTCATCGCCATCTCCAACGCATCATCCTGTGTCTGGAGTTTCTGCTGCATTAATGGTAGTCTAATGTGAGGGAGCAGCGCTGCAATAAACCATTCCTTATGCTGCTCGGGTGCAAACTCAAAGCTGACTTGGTCTATAAGGGCTTTTAATTTCTTATCGAAGTCCCACACTGACTCCATAGGTAACTGTTTGATGTCTTTGAGCTCTGTAATGCACTGTGACTCAGACTTAGGTTTCTTAAACTCTTTAATCATGGCGGTCCTGACCTGGACAAGTGTTCTGGGTACCGCTGTGGCATACTTCATATACCATGTTAAGGCTCATTCTCTCAATGTGGTGACCAACTGTACAAGTTTAAGATTATCATCATGGATTCCTTTAATGGTCCACACGGCTTCGCATAGAAACCAATGATGTTCTGGGTCCTCTACCCCTGTACCCTTAAAGATAGGTAGCTTCATATCATCCCCCATTCTATTTCTGTGTGGTGGATGTTGATTTGTTGTGTTACTACCACTCGGCGGTGTAGGTGGAGGTGATGTAGCGGTAGTATGTACTGTCTGCGAGCTACTGGATGGAATTCCTACGGGATTGTTCTGAGTCCCGGTCTATTTCTGTGGGGTGTAGGGGTAGTAAGGGATACCCCTTCTGTTATTTCTGTGGTACTATGACTCTGTGGTCTAGTATTATCTGAACTGTCTTCAAATATGGGAGATCTGAAATCTACTTTATATTTATTTCCACTACGTGTACATCCAATGTCATCAAAATCACTTTCAAAGTCTTGTGACATTACTATCTTTACTTATTCATCTGAAACTAGATCCATTGTTCCTTTTTCATGTAATAGCATCTTAATGGACAAGTTTAAAGATTTTAGGTACTTACCGCGATATCCTTTGAAGAAGTACCGCTCAGCCTCAGTGAATCTTTTTCTCTGTTCAACTGCAAACTCTGTGACGAAGCCTTCTAGCACACTCGCAAGCCAGAAGTCTACTGTCCTCATAATGGGATTATCAAGGTTCTTCATGGTCTGGATCAACTCCGGTGTCCACACAATGTTTCTTTTCTTCTTGAATATGTTCTTATCAGTCAACTTTGATAACCAGTCGTAAGGCTCATTTCCATAGGTCGCAAAAAATATTGTATGCAGGTCTGTTAAGATATGTTTTTGTAACCAGTCCTCTGTACTCAGTCTAGGACTCCTGTTCTCTCGTTCGGCAAACTATTTCTCCTTAGACCCAACCTACTCGTTGAGTTCGTCTCTAGTAGGATGCCAACAGAACATCAGTGCTCAGTTTGTTCAAAACCAGCAACGAAACCATTTGTTGGTTGCTATGGGCAGACTCGAGTTTACTGTAATGTACCAACAACACCCCTAGCTCACTGGCCCTTTCGGCGACAGATCGCAAAGCGGCCTGAAGTCTCACCGGAATTGATTCTAATGGTTTGGCCAAAGACTCAAGTGTCTTTGACCAGGTTTTGTTGCATCCTGTGTGCATCTCGTGGCTCTTCTCAGCCCGCGAGGTCTCTCTCCATGACGTGCAACTTCCTCTTCCTCACGATGACTCTAGCCCTTATCGCATCGCCGCGTCCTGGGCAACACTTAACTCTCTCCTACACTAGATCCTTAACCGCAGCGCACCACAACTCCTCTGATGGTGAAATATCGCTTCCCTGCGATATCCTACCGCTGCGGCTTAGTGTACTTAGTGTTACGTGTGTCCAACTGATAGGACTGAACATATAAGGTTGTTTAACACTGTGACTCTTAACTGTCTTGAGAAAAACATATACAAACTCTTATATAGAATACTTAAAGACTTCAACTTGTATTTATCCTCCTATACTGCTGCGAACTGAATAACATATACATACATTTAACTGTAAGCAAAATCCATGTAAAGAGTGACAGATATAACAAGCAACCACAATCACATGAATCAATCACATAACATGTTGATTTTACGTGGTTCACTTCTAGGATGGAAGTTACGTCCACAGAACTGTGTTTCTATATTATAACTCAGGGGAAGTAAACACAGTTCTGCTGCACCGCATATGCAGCTCGAGATCTTCTGGGTAACTCCACACACATCCTGGAGCCCTTCTCTCTTAGATCTCTTTTCTATCTCTATATTGCTTCTCTACAATATCTTCTTCCCTCTCTGTCAATCCCTGCGGATTGTTAGATACAGGCTCAATGAGCCAGCTACTGGTTCAGTAAGATAACTACAACTAATAACAGAACCAGAGCTCAGCTTCTATAATACAACTGTCTAACAATGTCTACTTGTCTAACTACCCAACCCTTTTACAATACAAAATACATCCCTTTATAGGTGGCCCGAAGGTCTCGCCATTACAACACTGTGGGCCTATCCCAACAGTAACCCAAAAACCCTAACTAGTGATAGTCGGCATATCTGTACTTGGAGTAGCCGCTTTCCATCACACCACTTCTCTCTGCAGTCTTCCATGCTTCCCGGCGCTGACCATGGGTACTATGCACCGTTTCCCTTCTTCTGTCCTTCGTCTTCAATACCTCGGCCTTGTCACTCCTTTTCCTTTATGAGGGTAGCTGAGCCCTCCTGTCTTCGCCGTTGCCTTCAATGTAGTGGGTGAGCTCTCTCTTCTCGGCCGCTCAGGTACTGTCGTCTTCTTTGACTTCTCTATCCCAACAGTCACAGTTTCTGGCTCTGTTCTGCAGCTAGAAACATGCTACGGCGTCGTAGCTTTACCTTATCTCTTCATCTTCGCCAAAACTATCTATCCGCCAAAATGGAAGCTTCTCCTGTAGCTGCGGGACCCTACTCCAACAAAGCCCCAGAAAATTTCTTTGAGATTGGGAAAGTATTCAAAGTTGGCACCCAGGTATTGTAGGCCATTTGAAATTTTTGCTAAAGAGGAACCGGTTTCATACCCGTTATCCTTACCACCCACTGTGAAAGTACATCATGTTTTTCACATTTCTATTTTAAATAGATATATCCATGATGCTACTCATGTGATTGATTGGAATGTTATACAAATGGAACCTGAAGGAGAGTTCCATGTGGGACCAGAGCGTATTCTTGACAGGAGAGAATGTTTACTCTAAAACCGTACCATCAGACAAGTGAAGGTGCAATGGAAGCACCTTATTCCAAAAGAATCTACTTGTGAATTGGAAAGTGTTATGTAGGAGGCATATCCAATCCTATTCCAAGATATAGAAATGGAAGAATAAAGGATAGAGTTAGTAACAACAAGGACATTGTTATCCTCTAAGGGGAGGTGTATGTAATGGACCTAAAATCAATAATTTATTATTAATTTCTGCTGAGATATTTTATTTATTATTTTAAATATTTTTAACAAAAGTAAAAAATTAAACAAATGTAATGAATCATTCTTTTATTAATAAAGGATACTGAAGGGGACAAAAGTGGAATAGTTGTTGAAGAGTGCTTGCTAACCCACAAGAGGAAAAGACAACTGGATGAAGCTACTAAGTGAGAAATCAACGTGCAAGAGGCATATTCCCCAAAATCAGGTTACAACTCCTAGTTGAGTGCTAAAGAGTAGGAGGCTCATAAATGACCAAGACCTAGAAAAAATACTATATAACAATATGTCCATTAGCAAGCAGGAGGCTAGCATTGGATGGAGATTGAATCTGATCATGCAAGAGATGACACATTAAGTGGATTTTTCTCTTATGGTTAAACAAACCGGATCGAGGGTTCTGAAGAAAGTAACTTGACTACTATAGGAGTTGGTTGGGAGGAACCACTATTCCATTTCTGTTTTCCCAGTAGTGGTGCTAGGTTCTTACTCTATCTTCTAATTACAGTAGGCATTAGAGGAAATTTGGGGTCTAAAATGGGCCTTATAAGAAAATGTGCCAACAATGAGTTCTTATGAGTTGGAATACAAGAACCAATATAATTTCAATAAAATAAGTCAACCATAATGGTTGAATTGAAATATTTGTCATAAAAAAACTATTTTTTTGTTCGTATTTTCAACATATCTCCCTTTGTTTTTTTCTCAAATTTTGATCGGGAGAGCTCTTTGGATGCGAAATTCGATTCCGCATCCAACGAGGACCCACATTG
The DNA here is from genome assembly GCA_001517045.1 of Pseudotsuga menziesii. Taxonomy (NCBI): domain Eukaryota; kingdom Viridiplantae; phylum Streptophyta; class Pinopsida; order Pinales; family Pinaceae; genus Pseudotsuga; species Pseudotsuga menziesii. Next base: position 10,226 of record LPNX011096110.1, on the reverse strand, counting down.
CATGCTTTTGACGGACCTCGCTACCCCAAAAACAATAAATACCTGAACAAAAGTCATGATGACATCATCATCACATTTTTTCAGATATTTCTTGTTTTTGGGGAAGCGAGATCCATCAAAAGCATGTAGTGTGGGTACTCGTTGGATATGGAATCCAATTCCGCATCCAACAAGATCTCTTGATTGAAATTTGAGTAAAAAAACAAGAAATATGTCGAAAATACGAACACAAAAAGTAGTTTTTATTCCTTTTTCCTCCAAAATTAATATATTATTTTATTATTTTAACTATTATCTTATTATTTTCCTTAGGAGGCCCATTTTAGACCTCAAAATTCCTCTAGTGATCATTATTTAAAATCTAAATTGTAGATATATTCGTAAATAGAAATGTTTATGCATTCATATTGAACGGTCATCTATCATGTATCGATTCTAGATCTTGTTATGTATCAATTTTAGATTGTTTATGTGTTTTATTTATACCTATAAATGAATAGATTTTCTTAGAAAGGCTTCTTAGATCGGGAATCTACTCGAGTTTAGGATTTCTAAATGATTTTATATAATGTAGAATTAATTTCTTTCCTTAAACGATTATATATCGATGAATTATATTTGTTCTTTCTTATATCGTAGATCTAGTTAAAATATGATTGAAGTAGTTAAGATCTTGTTATGTATCAATTTTAGATTATTTAGGTCTTTTATTTATACCTATAAATGAATAGATTTTCTTAGAAAGGCTTCTTAGATCGGGAATCTACTCGAGTTTAGGATTTCTAAATGATTTTATATAATGTAGAATTAATTTCTTTCCTTAAACGATTATATATCAATGAATTATATTTCTTCTTTCATATATCGTAGATCTAGTTAAAATATGATTGAAGTAGTTAAAGTTAAAATGTTTAAATACTAAACCATTTATAGTTAGAATCTAAACAAAAAATCGAATTTACTGTACACAAGATGTATCCCTGTCAAGTTAAGCTACAATGTTATCCTTTAAATTTATTTCTTAAACCCGATACTAGATCGAAACTGTTCAGTTTCGGATCAAGGAAATTTAATTAAATAATATGAGATTAAAATTATTTATAAAACTATCAAGATATATGCACAACATATTCACGATTTATAACTTAGCTAATTATTAATTAAAGAATTGCAAATATCTATAGTCATATAGATATTTACATACAATATAGATATTATATGATATGCGAAAGGAGATTTATCAACAAATAGTCACATACAAGATTGATGTACCTACCATATCTAACAAAATATTTTATGGATCTAAAGCTAATAGTCAATAACCAAACTTAAGGTATCCAAAGTAATCCACATTACAATTTTAAAACAAATCACACAACAAATCACAGAAGTGAATTGTCCCTTTACAAAGACCAGTATTAAGCCCATCTACGATGGCAAGCAAGTATTAATAAAATGCAGTAAGCAAATCTAAAACAAATCAAAACCAAATACATGCATGCATTATATATTTTAACCACAGTTTCAATATTAAACTACTCCACAGAAATCGCAAGACCCTATGGGTTGTATTTATTAAACAATAACAAGGTTAAAGGATTATTGTTGTAAGCCCATTTTAATGGCGATCATTGTTTACACAAAAGATAAGCATAATTCAATTACATAGTGGCTAACAAGATCTGGATAGAAATGCTAAACCATCATACGGGTTAACAATATTTTAATATTGCAAACATGTTATTGTAAACCGAACCTAGATATCTTTAAGAAACGAATATTATTAAAACATATTCATGGTCGTAATACCATCAAAGAAAATACCCTAAGGGTTGTTTCAATTTATTTATACATTAAACAAATATAAAAACAATGTATGCATATAGGGTGTGGCTATAAGACCATCCATGATGGCTTCCACCATTGTTTTTAAACCATAAGAAACTTCCAACTACTAAGTAAGCGAAGTGGTGGTAAGTCCATCTGCGATGGCACCCACAACACTAACACATGCACTAAAACAAACCATAATGTACTTAAAAACAATGTGAAATAGAGAGGCTGTAAATCCCTCTATAACAGAGTTTAAACCCCAGGGGTTTCAAATAACACATAAAATGTATCTTGCACAGAACTGGAGTGGTTTTCCCCCTCTCGACTCCTTTTGCTCAGGATTTTAGTACCTTCATCAAACCACAACATATTTTAGCGATGGTGGATTAAATGATTTGAATTACATAAATAAAACCATAGTAAGGGTTTTGGGATTGTTACCTGTGCATGCTAAGACGCGGGCCTGGGAGGAGGTGACCTTGTCTCCTTCCTCGCTAGTGCTCGCAACTTGGGAAAATGCATTTAAGTGGCAGTCAAAATAACTTTGAAAAAATAACATTGTAAAAAAGTTAAAAACATTAATACTCTTTACCTTGTGTGAATTGCAGAGAGGTACAAGGATCAACTCCGGCGAGAAGACCCTTATTCCTCCTCTTCTTGCACAAACAAAACATTGTAGTGTCAGTCACAGTTAATCCATTGAAGAAAAAATTCAAATAAAGTATGGAAGCTTATCAATCATTTTTATTTACCTGATGAAGAATAGCAATGAACTTGAGTTGATGGTTCAGTTTCTTGAAAGCGAGGAAACAAGTTACGTCCATGGAAGCCATGAACAAACGCAAGAATACCTTGGAAATAAACCAGTTACTGTTATATTTTTATCATTCAAGCTAGCATTATGATCTTAGGATCTTATCTGAGAGAATAACATGCACTACAATAAAACAAAAGAGATAATGAACACAAATATTTTCCTCGAGGAACCATAAAGGAGAAAACCCCTCAACTTCTTCAGAGATAGAATTAGCACCAAAAGTAAAACCCAAAAACATAAAGATGATCTCCTGATAACAATAGTCTCTCTCTCTGATCCCAGAAACTTCTCTCTCACTCATGCACCCCAATGAGTGAGTGTGTGTGTGATAAATAAAGATGCTCACTCTCTATTTATATTCTTTCATTCACTTAATGTCCACTCCAACATGTCATCCTCACTTAACAATTACTTACTAGAGCCGACATCTCTAGGAGAGTCTAATAACCCTAGTGCCCCACAACTTGTGGGGACTTTTCCCCTCCGACCAACAAGGAGGGTTATCCTTAACACAATGGTGGAGACTATTTCCCTGACTTACAATAACTCACCTAGGGTCGACTTCTCTAGGATATTCTAATAACCCTAGGGCCCCACAACTATGGGGGCTTTAACCCTTGATCAATAGGAGGGTTACCCACAATTACTTGACATTACTTGTTTACATTATTGAATCTCCCGATAGGAACATCGGGGCATGAAATGACTCAAATACATTACAGACACATCTTGGAATAAACATTGGGGTACAATACATAAGATATATGGATGAATACATTCTGAAGTTACAAATACATAAACACTCCCTCTTAACTAGGAAGGTATTCTCTCGAAACAATTTATCAACACAAGTCTTCTTCTCTGTACATATGGATCATCATTGTGTTCTCGCCATATTCATCTTCAAGTCATCTTCATCATCGGATATGGATCATCACTCAATCTAGATCATCACTAGAACATCATCACTGGATCTGGATCATCACTACTGGCTCATCATCACGGGTGCTATCTCATGATTCTTCTCATCACAAGAAGTTCTACAGAGCCAACCCTTTTTCATGCTAGTTGTAGGCCTAGCCTCCATGTAGGTATTCTTCAGCGCTTACATCTTACCCTAATTCAGAATGGCCCACCCTGCACTTACATCTGACCATGAGAGGAACACATCCAACACCATGTTAGAAAGGCATGCCTAGCACTCACATCTGACCATGTGAGAACACATCCCACAACCCTGTCAGAAAGGCCCAGCACTTACATTCACCAGCATGATAGGACACACCTACTATCATCTCTGAAAAGGAACAGCACTCAAAACCACCAGCATGATAGGATGCACCTATTTTCATCTATGTAAAGGCTCAGTACTTACATCCACCAGTATGGTAGAACACACCTACTACCATATATGGAAAGGCACAACACTCACATCCACCGGCATGGTAGGAAACACCTACTACCATCTGTGGAAAGGCACATCACTTACAATCACCAGCATGGTAGGACACACCTACTACCATCTCTGAAAAGGAATAGTACTTACAATCAGCAGCATGGTAGGACACACCTACTACCATCTATGAAAAGGCACAGCACTCACATCCACCAGCATGATAGGACACACCTATTATCATCTATGGAAAGGCTCTGCACTTACATCTAATCATGTGGGAACCAATCCCACAGTCACATCAGAATGGATCCCAGCCCTAGGATGAGGATTCCTAGTAAATGACCAGGTGCCTCCATTCTCCCAAATAATGGCATCGGCCCTTGTATCTGATCAAGTGGGAACACATCCCTCAATCACATCAAAATGGCCCTACACTTATATTTGATCATGTGAGAACCCATCCCATAGTCATATCAGAATGGCCCTCAACCCCAAACTGAGTATTCCTGGTAACTGAATAGGTGCCTCCATTCAAAGAATGGCAATAGCCCTTATATCTGATCATGTAGGAACCAATGCTACAGTCATATCAAAATGGCTCAGGACTCATATCTGACATGGAAGGAACCAATCCTCTCACCATGATAGAATGGATCAGCCCTTACATATGACCATGGAAGGAACCTAATCCACTCACCATGTCAGAATGGATCACAGACTCATCACTTCCCTTTGGAAGGAACCTCGATCTGGATAACACCAAGCTTCTCCCTAAAGTATTCAACCTTCACTCTGGCTAATGGCTTCATCAACACATCAGCTATCTGTTCATCCCTCGCAACATACTAGAGTTTCACTGCTCCTTTCTGCACCATATCCCTGATATAGTGATACTTGATCTCAATATGCTTTGACTTGTCATGGAACACCGGGTTCTACGAAAACTTCACACAACTCTGGTTGTCACAATATATACAAGTACCATCTAACTAGAGATCAAATAAATCAGACAGTAGCTTCCTCAGCCATACTACCTCACAACTAGCTGAACAAGCTGTGACATACTCTTCTTCAGTTGTACTCAGTGCCACACAGGATTGCTTCCTATTAAACCAAGATATCACACATGATCCCATACTGAAGCAACACCCTGAAGTTCTCTTCCTATCGATGGATCTGCCTACCCAATCTGAATCAACATAACCCTCCAGGTTAATATTCTGATTCACCTCATACTTGAGCCCATAATCAACTGTACCCCTCATGTACCTCAGAATATTCTTTGCAACAATCAATTGAACATGTCTCGGATCTGTCAGGAACTGGATCAAGGTGTTCACATCAAAGCAAATATCTAGTCTCATGTTCATCAAGTACATCAAGGACCCAATCATCTAACGATACATCGTAGCATCAACCGTTTTTGATGAAGAATCACTCAATAGCTTCAGGTTCTATGCCATAGGTGTGGTCATGGCCTTGCAACCTCTTCAGGATCTCTACTGGATACTTCCCTTGTTCAAGGAAGATTCCATCCACATTCTTCCACACCTCCATGCCTACAAAATAGTGCATCATACCCAAGTCCTTCATTCAAACTCAACAGCAAGTATCCTTCTTGCAACTTTACTGAGTTCTTATTTTCTGTCAGGAACAAGTCATCGACATATAACAGGAGCATCACTGCTCTTCCTTCTTCAACCTTGAAGCAGAGGTTGGAATCCACTTTACTCTCAGTAAAGCCTAGAGTCATCAATAATTTGTCCATCCTGTCATACCATGTCCAAGTTGCTCAGGATCTTCTACAATCACTCCCTCTGAAGCAGAGCATCATTCTCCCTCTTTCTTTCGTACTCTATGCACTGAAACATTTTGTACCGGAGTGACAACTAGCTTCCTCTGCTACTAGTATTCTATGTATCCAGCTAGGATCACCGGATACTAAGATCTTCTATCTTGAAATTTTTCAAAAGTTTTTCTCACACGCATCTGTGAGCTTGCCATCCTCTATAGGATTTCATCTTCAACCTTGTAGCAAAGGTTAATATCTTCATCAAGCTCATCATGTATGTGTTATCCCATGGGTGTCTTCTAAATTCGTACAAGGCCTTTTTCATTTGCACACATGATTCTTCCTATCATGTGTCTCAACTCCCACTTGCTGCAAATGTCTCTTTGTAGTCTATGCCTTATTTTCATGAGAATCCTCATGCTACGAATCTTGCCTTGTATCCCACAATGTTTCTATCTATTGCATGATGGAACTACAAACTTCCCTTCACGTATCGATACTACATCCTAGACATCATTCTTCTTGAACTAGTCTTCCCTTTCTTCTTGTTTACTTCTTCATAACTGGAAGGTTTTGCATCAATGATGTCACTGCATTCATTATATTATTCTTCATCTTGGATTCTTTCTTGAACTGTCGCCACTTGTTCTTCAGAACAAGTCTCATCCTTCTTTGCTTGTAGGTGATTTTATGCGATATTTCCTACAAGTCAAATGCATTTGTAAGGTTAGAAACATTTCATAAGGAATATTCATAATGGAAAATTCTTATACATAAATATATGATCATGCAACTATTTTAGCCAATACAACATTCATCCATATCTCACGGAAACTTTCTAGATGCCTTCCATATCTACCAGGACAACATTGAGATTGTGCGCTAATCCAATATGTCAGCAAAGAGGTTTCATTCTAGATAAGCAACAATGGAGAGTTGTATAGCACCATGACCTACTTACCCATTACATGCATATTAGTAGTTTACTGTCATTAATGCAAACATTCTATCATGCATAATACATTAATTGAATACAAACAAATGCATAACAAAACAATATCATGAAATGACAATTGAATACTTATCTTTATTTGTTTCGTGGGTATATTCCTTCTTAATCCTTCAACTTCATCATCTTCTTCATTCATAATAGCATCGTTTCTTATCCAAATGCTAAGATGGATAAGAGGTTCTTCAAGACTTGAGTTCTTCGTATTCCTCATCATTTGAGGGATCTTCTTTGGATGGTGAGAGCTTGATCTTCAGTTGCTCCCATCTTCTCTTCTCTTATTATGAGTCAAGCTTCTTCTTCTTCCCAGAGTATGCTGAAAGTAATCACTTCCTTTTGGCACACATTCCTTGAATGAATGAATCCCATGATTCTGGGAGGCCATTCAAGGTGCCTATCACCACTTCTGCATTCTTCACTTCTTCTTTTACTGCTTCAATTTGTTCTTTGATTTGAGAGACCTTTGTAAAGTATGACTGTATGGTCTCTGCATTCTAGATCTTCACAGTCTTCAACTGGTTTCTCAAAGTAATATTCTGATTTATGTTCTTCCTTTCCAATAGCTTCATCAAGGAATCAAACATCTCTTTCAGTGTCTTTAGGGAAGACACTTGTGGTATAAGGTGATCCGTGATTTAATCAGCAATGATCTTCTTGGCTTTGACCAAGTTCTTCTGGTGTAATGCTTTTAGCCTCATCTCCCTCTGGAACTGGAACCTCTCTACTCATGTAGGTGTCTAATTCATTTTCTTTAGAGGGATCATATACTTCCATGCTTGGAATTTGTCAACTTCACCAAGCTTATCATCAATCTGATGTGATAGATCACTTTGAAATGAGAACCTCAAATGAAAATAGCAAAAGATTAGATCTTACCGATTTAGGGTGTCCGTCCTACTTCCAGAGCTGGCTGATCTAGGGTTTGTCAGAGAAACCCTAATTTTGAAAAATTGGAATATTTCAGATCTGATTGGATAGAAATATATACCTCTTCAAGTTGAGCTATCCAATGTACTCCTCTTCTGAAAACAGTGGAGGGAAGCTCCTGTAACAGGAAGCCCTAGTTACCAATTTCTTCTGCAGAAATTCCTGCTACTATTTCGGCGGTATATCCAAAATTACTGCTCCTCTATGTCTAAAACGTCACTTTGTAGTATCCTCTCCTGTCCCTGATCCAACACCATATGTTTCATCAAAATTTGTTTCACCAATTGGGACTTATGAGTGTTTTCCCAAGGTGACCTGTTTTAGGACTGTTCAACATAGCGAAGTTGTATGGACTTCCACGTGTCATTGTTTCTTCTTCTGGGTCTGAAAATTGGACCACAGAACATAAATTTCGTTCCCTTTCTGGAACATCTTCATAAATTTCATTTGGACCTTTGTATCCCGATATATAGCAATTATCCCCAGGTTTCCTGTTTAGGGATGAATCCTGGAAGAGGCAGGAACCCTAACTTGGAGGGATCATATCTCCTAGAATATAGCGAATATGAGGGTGATGTTTGGACATAGTGTAACTCAGGAGTTTATCTTTGGCCTATGAAATTTTCCACTCCCGAGCCTTCTCCAATCCAGAGATATAACGAATGTACCAAAACTTATATTTTAGGGTTTTTCCAGCTTGGGATCAAACTAGGGTTTGACTTTCCCAGAGTTTCACCCAACTAAAAATCTTGAACTAGGTCTCTAAAATTTGACTTTGATGAGGAGAGAAATCCTATGCTAGGCTCACTCAAAAATTCCTCTTATGTAAGAAGCCCTAATTTCCCGCACTAAACATTGAAAATGTCCAGAATCGAAGGGTGAATCCACGGACCTGGGTAACACTTTTTGGCAAGCGAATTTGGAAAAAAACCAAAAAACGTACCTCGGTCGAGGGCTTATTAAACCCTCGACCGAGCTAATAATATCTCGACCGAGCTTTTATGAAGCCCTCGACCGAGGTTTTTTTCAGCCCTCGGTCGAGGTATCTATTAACCCTCAGTCGTGGTATTAAAACCTCGACCGAGGGTTAATATATACCTCGACCGAGGTATTAACTCGGTCGAGGTATGCACCTCGGTCGAGGTATATAGCTCGACCGAGGTGCTTCTGTAAAAAAAATTATAGTGCGGTCTGTCTGTTTGGGTGAATGGCCGGGTGGTGTGGATGGGTGGTGTGGACCCCCTTACGGTGAAAGAAGGTTTACCGTCTGTGTGATGGAGAATGCAAATTATTCGTTGCATGGTAGTATGAGTTGGTCAATTAAATTTTATTTATTCAATTAAACTATACCTTTGCATACCTTTTATTTCTGTC
>LPNX011096109.1:201266-211460 GCA_001517045.1 Pseudotsuga menziesii | reverse complement strand
TAGTGGTCATTTGTGATAAACATTTTTGTTAAGAATTTGCTATTTTTAGCAAACCATGTAATTTTGTAAAAGTTACTTTTTACTTGACTTAGCCTAAGGATTCGATGGGAGCAGTTAGAAAGTGAAACCTAACTGATTTTGAGAAGAGGTCTATTTAGGAAAGTTAGCAAGTCATTGTAAAGGTTCTAATTTTTCTGGGAGCATCAGGAGGTTTGTGGGCTACTATACTTTCAGGCTTATTCAAAGATAAGTGATGTAACTCTCTTGTACATTTACTGATGAAACTATGGATATATGACTCTTTACCCTACTTTTGGTCTGTGTTGGCTTTACTGTGAGTTTATTTAGCTTCTTAATTGACAATTTCAGTGCTGGTTAATGTGTGTTTTCTAGCAGTGCTTGTCCATTATGTGTAAACTTCAATACAGGCTTTTGGTTATATTTTTGTGATATATATGCATCTTTATCAGTGATTGTGTTTGATTTAGTTGTTTCTTATCTGATGAATGTATTCCCTGCATGCTCTTGAATTTTATGACCAAAACACTTAAAACAAAAACCCTAAACCCTAGTTTGAATTGAATTTACTCTTGAGATTGTGTTGGCTTGTTCCCCTAGCCTTAGGAACAATTTCTGGCACAAACATCTTTGGCGCCGTTGCCGGGGACGAAGCTGAAGCAAATCTTCCCTGGGATACTTATCATTTTCCTGGTTTGAGAGGTGGACTCGAACCGGCATCTTTAAACGCTATTTTCACCAAGTTTGGACACACTGGCTTCTAGAAGTATTGGAACCAGGAGCAGACCTACATCTCCTTTGCTACATGGTGTGACAGACCCTGAAAAGATTATCAAAACAGCAAGAAAGCTCAGAAGGTCCCAATCTTTTCCAGCTGCTTGTGATCCTCACTAGTTGGGTGATTCATTAGACCCAGCAGAAAACTCACCTTGGTTAAAACCTATCATTCCTGAAAATACTTTTCAAGTTTTTACCAATCCAGAAAACTTTTTGAAAGCTAAAACTACTTCTCCTGGAAAAATCCCACTCTTTCAGTTGAAAATAGGAAAGAATCCTTTCCAAGCAAGTACCAGTCAAGTTTCTTCCTCTTCAAAACCTCAACCTAAGCCTCAGTTCACAATGGCAGCCCAAAATCCACCTATGGATATGATGGATAGAATGATAGCTGCTAGGTATGTACCATTAGCATTACCCCAGCCCTTACATGCCTTGCCTACTCATGATTATCATAAATATATGCCCCGATTCAATGGACAAGGTGAAACAACTGCAGAAGAACATTGGGAAGCCTTCCTGAGTTATGCAGACAATGAGAACATTGAAATTAAGGATGTATGGATGAGAGTATTTGTGCAGAGTTTAGATGGAGATGTGAGAAAATGGTTCAGGGAGCTGCCAGCCAACTCCATTACAATCATTGAAGAACTTCGTGACCTTTTCCTGAGGCAGTGGGGAGACACCAAGGACCACACATATTATATCATTGAATTTGGTGCACTAAGAAGAAAGAAAGATGAGACTGTGGCTGATTTCTCAAAAAGATTTAACAAAATGTATAGTAGGATTCTTGCAGAGATCAAACCTACTGAAACATCAGCCAAGCTGACCTATGCAAATGCATTTGACCATGACTTTTCATTACTACTCAGAGAAAGAAGAGCTGTTTCTTTGATGAACATGCAAGATGCAGCATTGGAGGTGGATTCAAACTTACTGGCTTCAAATAAACTTAAAAAAGAAACACCTCAACAGTCATATGAAAGAAAAGGGAAAAAGGAGGCTGTTTCAATGAGTGCTGTACCCCAATCTGCTGAAGCTAAAATTGATGAAATGGCTAAACTTGTAAAAATTCTTACTGCTAAGTTGAACAAGTTAGAGATGGAAAAGAATGCTGCTAAACCTGTTCAAGAAGCTCCAAGGAATCCCAATAATCAAAATCAATTTAGGAGGCAGTTTGCTCCTAGATTCATGCCAAGGGAGCGAAGGAATAATGACATTCAGCAAGAAAGAAGAGAGAATGAAGAGAAAAAAGTTCCCCCACCTTTTCAGAATAATTTAGCTGACGAAGAAGAGGTTGATGAACAATTGCTGTTTGATGACACTGAAACAGATTCGGATATAAATCACTTTGGAGATGGTTTGTCTGGAGGTTTTGTGACAGAAGAAGATTTTCTAAATTCTGAGTATTATGATGCTGATATGTATGAAGTTGAAGATGATTTGGAATTTGAAAAAACTGCTGTTAATGCTACTGCTAATCAGAATGGAATTAAAAAGACTATTAATCTCAGGTCTGGTCCGAAACAAGTAGTTCAAGCCCCCAAAAAGAAAGCTGTTGTACCTGCTGCACCTGCTACAAATATTCCTGCTGCAAATATTCCTGCTGCAAATGTTCCTAAAAGACAAGTTGCTGATCCTGTTACAGAGAAGAAGCAGCCTGCAGAAAAGTCCAAGAAGAATGTTGAGACTGAAGAGGTAAACAAAGCTTCTCAGAATTTTAATTTGGAAACTGAATTAGCAAAGCTGAAAATTCCTGTTCCATTGACTGAACTTATTCGGAATCCATCTTATAAACAGACAGTCTTGAAAGTTATGAATTCTGCTAGTGATCAGCCTTCTGCTAGTAGTCAGCCTTCTGTTAGTGGTCAGCCTGTTTCGGATATTGTCAATTTGCAAGAAGAAAGCCCAAAAATATTTATTGGATCTGCCTTAGCTGAGAAAACAAAAAATGAAGCTGGAGCTTCTCCCCCCTTCTATGTTACTTTAACTGTCCATGATCATATGATCCATAATTGCTTGTTAGACTCTGGAGCATCCCATAACCTAATGCCTAAAGCTATGATGGAAGCCCTTGGTCTCAGTATTACCAAGCCTTATCATGACTTATATGCCTTTGATTCCCGAGCTGTCAAGTGTCTAGGGGTGATTAAGGACATGGTTGTTAACCTTACTCAGCTGCCTATGAAGAGTGTCATAATGGACGTTGTTGTAGCTGATATCACACCCAAGTTTGGTATGCTTCTTTCAAGATCCTGGGCAAAGAAGGTTGGAGGAACATTGCATATGAATCTCTCTTATGCCACCATCCCTATTTTTGGTGGAGAAAATAGGAGGCTTTACAGAGAATTACAGTTTGCCTACATTGTCACAGATGATAAGAACCCCACCAATCACCCATTGTATTTTGTTGATAAAGATCTCGGTACCTGCATGTTAAATTTTTCTGATGAAGACAATTTAGGTGGTTTGTTACAAGTAGAAAGAGATCAGCCTGTTAAACACAGCAGAGAAGAAGAGGATGCACTGTGGCAGATGTATTTTGATGGATCTTCTTGTAAAGAGGGTGCTGGAGCTGGAGTTTTGCTCATATCTCCTGGAGGTGAGATAGTAAAACTTATGTATAAATTGGAATTCGTAACTACTAATAATACTGCAGAGTATGAAGCTCTGCTATTGGGATTGAAGGCTGCAAAGGACTTGGGCATTCAACAAATTACTGTATTTGGTGACTCCGAATTAGTTGTTCAACAAGTAAAGAACAAATATCAGGTAAAGCAGGGTTTGTTGAAGACCTACAGGAATGAGGTATGGGATATGTTAGAAAATTACTTCATAGCATTTAACATCTCACATATTCCCAGAAATCACAATGAAACTGCAGACTCACTAGCTCTAGCAGCTACATATTTCAGAATTCCAAAAACAACACAGCTTAGGTATCCAATAGAGGTAAGATATATACCATCTGTCCCAGACAATGTGAAGCATTGGAGGGTTTTCGAAGATGATGTTTAGATTAAGAAATTCTTGGAGCTTACAGATGAATTTTCCAATGCTCAAATTGATCAGGATGAAGGAGAAGAACAAGAGGATCAGGCTGCTGAAAATGAATCTGTTGAAAATGTATTTGCTGAAAATGAATTTCCTGAAGGCAAGATTGCAGGGCATAAGATCATTGAAATGAAGAGTAATTTTATCCCTAAAGGTTTAGTGCCTTTAGAAAGGATTTTTACTAAAGATGACACTCCATCAAAGCCAGTAATTCAGTCATCAGAGGAAAATGTAATGGACTGTAATATTGGTACTGCAGAAAATCCCAGAATGGTTAAAATTTCTAGATCACTGACAGCAGAGAAAAGGAGCAGATATATCAAACTTCTGAAAGAACATGTGGATGTATTTGCATGGTCCTATGAATAATTAAGAACCTATGACACATCCATCATCCAACATAAGGTTCCCTTGAAGCCCAATGTCAAGCCTTTTAGGCAGAAATTGAGAAGAATAAATCCAGCCTTATTTCCAGTGATTGAAAAAGAGATAAAGAAATTGTTGGATGCTAAGATCATAGTGCCTCTCAGGTACTCATCCTGGGTTGCAAATCTTGTACCTGTCAGGAAGAGGAATGGGGAGATCAGACTGTGTGTTGATTTCAGGAATCTTAACAGGTCTTCATTGAAAGATAACTATCCTCTTCCAAAGATTGAGCAGGTCTTACAGCAGGTTGTTGGGTCACAAAGGATTTCCATGGTGGATGGATTCTCGGGGTACAATCAAATTGCCATGCACCCTGAAGACAAAGAAAATATAGCATTTACCACCCCATGGGGGACCTTCATGTACGATAAAATGCCCTTTGGTTTGATGAATGCCGGGGCAACTTTTCAGAGGGAAATGGACATTGCATTTGTAGGTGAGAAAGATAAGTTTGTTGTCATTTATTTAGATGACATCACTGTGTTTTCACAGTCTGATGATGAGCACTTAAAACATTTGAGACAAACTTTTCAGAAATGCAGAAAATTTGGACTGTCTTTAAACCCCAAGAAATCTCATTTTGCTGTTCAAGAGGCCAGATTGTTGGGTCATTTGGTGTCTGTTGATGGTATTAGAATTGATCCAGACAGAGTCCAAGCAATACTGAAGATCATTTTGCCCAGGAGTAAGAAGGATGTGCAGTCATTCATTGGTAAAATACATTTTCTGCGGTGGTTTATTCCTAATTTTGCTGAAACAATAAAACAAATCACAGCTATGTTAAAGAAAGACCAAGAAGTCAGGTGGACTGTTGAAGCCAAGGCAGCATTTGAGAAGATCAAGGTGGCTTTGACTGAAGCACCCGTGTTGGTAAGTCCCGACTTTATCAAGGAATTTCTTACTTTTTCTTTTGCTTCAGTAGATACAATTGCAGCTGTCCTACTTCAGAAAAATAAGGAAGGACTAGAGCAGCCCATTGCATTTTTCAGTAAGACTCTGAGGGATTCTGAACTAAAGTACAGCATTCTGGAAAAACAAGCCTATTCCCTTGTGAAAGCTCTGAAATTTTTCAGAATTTATATCTTGCACTCAAAGGTGATCTCATTTGTTCCAAATGCAGCAGTGAAAGATATTCTGACACAACCTGACAGCGAAGGCAAGAGGGGTAAGTGGATTGCTAAAATCATGGAATATGAAGTGGAAATCAGACCTACTAAGCTTTTCAAAGGACAGGGATTGACCAAGCTGCTTGCTGATTCAAATTGTCAAGAATTAGGTCTGCATATCATGGCTGAAGATAGTACTAATGAAGAAGATCAAACAGCACTTGAAAAGGAAAAGATCATGGATTTTTATTCATCTTCAAACTGGTATGCTGATATTGTTTATTTCCTATTATTTTTGCAATGCCCTGATCACTTAGATAGGAAGGCTGCTAGGTCTCTGAAACTGAAGGCTACTAAATATTGTTTGCTGGAGGGTCAATTGTTTTGGAAAGACCCAGGAGGTATTTTGCTAAGGTGTTTAGATCAAGCTGAAATAGGGGAAGTAATTTCAGAATCACATGAAGGAGCCTGTGGAGGGCATAAATATTGGAAAACCACAGCTTACAAAATCTTGAGAGCTGGATACTATTGGCCCTCCCTCTTCTCAGATGTTTACCAGCAAGTGAGATCTTGCATACCCTGTCAGAAATTTGCAGGTAAACAGAAGTTGTTGTCTTTACCCTTAAAGCCTATTTCAGTCAGTGCTCCTTTTCAGCAATGGGGTATGGATTTTATTGGAGAGATCAATCCAGCATCTTCCGGACAACATCATTGGATTTTGACTGCCACAGATTTCTTTACAAAGTGGGTGGAGGCCATTCCTACAAGGAATGCAACAGATAAGGTGATTATGGAGTTCATTGAAGACAATATCATGAGCAGATTTGGTTGTCCACACAGGTTAATAACTGATAATGCCAAAGCATTCAAATCTAAATCAATGGTGGCTTTCTGTGAAAAAAATGGCATTGTTTTCAAACATTCAACTCCCTATTACCCTCAGGGAAATGGCCAAGCTGAATCATCCAACAAAAATGTCATTCAAAGCATTAAGAAATTACTGAAACACAACAAAAAATCTTGGGATTCAATGCTGAAATATGCATTGTGGGCAGACAGAATTACAGTAAAACAGGCCATTGGTACTTCTCCTTATCAGCTGGTGTATGGCACAGAAGCAGTGTTCCCTGTTCAGCTGGGAATTCCGGTGATGAAATTCCTCCAAAACTCTCAAGAAGAGCCTGATGACATGCAAAGGAGGATTTTTGAGATGATTGAGTTGCAGCAGCATAGAGAGAAAGTGGACAAAGAAGATCAGCTGTACAGAGCTAAGGTAAAACACAGGTTTGACAGAAAGATTAAAGAGCATACATTTTTAGAAGGTGAGTTAGTGTTAAGATGGGATGCAAGAAAGGAACAGAAAGGTAAGCATGGCAAATTTGATAATCTGTGGTTTTGTCCCTTTCTGATAGCTAAAGTTTTGGAAAATAATACATTCATCTTCCAGTCCTTGGAAGGTGAGGAATTGCTCAGCCCAGTCAATGGGTGATTCCTCAAACATTTCTACAGTTTATGAGATCATTTTCACTCTTCCTTGTACATACCGGTGTGAATGAGGTTGAATAAAGACTCCATAGCCCAATGGAAGTTTTCAGATAGGTGAATAAAGGACAGAAGGCACTGGTCTACAGGTTCTTGAAGTCTCACAGGGAGGACTTCATCCCGCAGCTGGAGCCAGATGTTAAGTCAGTAATTTTTTCTCCATTTTTGGTTTGTTTTCTTCAATTTTGGTTTGTTTTTCAATCACCCTCAGTTAAATGTTTGGTTTACTTTTCAGTTTTGGTCTCCTTGGAGATTTTATTGGTGATTGATTAGTTTTAAATAGTTTTTGAACAAAATTTGTTTAGGTTTTATTTGACTTTTTAATGGTATTTTTAGATTTTAAAAAGGGGTAAAGAAGGTTTATGTTCAAAGTTTGAATCAATAATATGTTTAGAGATCAAGTAAACTTGTTCTTTAAGCCTAATAATGCTCTAAACCTCCGACAATTTAGCAAAAAGCTGTAAAACGGCGAGAAATTGGCTCAGGAAATATTCTTGTAGCGCTGGTGGAAAAGTTAACAAAGGAAGCGCTACAAGAAAATCGCGCCTCTCTGTTTTTCAAATATTTTTGCAGTTTTTCATCATGGGTATCATCTGGAAGTGATTGATTGTCTTTTGCAAGGTATTTTAACACGTGTGACTACAGTTTAGACACGCATTTCAGCCGATCTCAGTCACGCAGCCAAAACGGGTTCATGATTGCTAAAAACGTGGAATTAGTTGGACAAATCATCAAATCTCGGTTTAAACTGTCAAATTTCTCGTTCCACATGCATTTTTATAGGAAGGCAAGTTCGTGCAGAAGAATTAAAACGCTAAAAAACTGGATTATGTTCCTGTGAAGGAAGACAACACTTGCAACGTTAGCAGAAAGTTAGGGCTTCTTAATTCTTGCATTTACGGTTGAAGAGATGACCTGGAGACACCTGTGTACCTGAGGAGAGACTGTTGCTGCTTTAAAGAGAATCCTTAAGCTCCTACATTCGAGAAGTTGGTAGGTACCTCGCTACAAAACCCTTATAGCTCTAAGGTTTGGGTTTTTATGGTTGCGTGGTGATTTAAAAGAATTTTCTTGGAGAAGATGATAAGATATGTTATAGGATAAGGTTCCACCACTGAGATAGTCACCAGGAGCCATTACAAAGAACTTGAAGGAACAGAGCAGCCAAGAAGCCTTGAATTTAAAGCATTCAGCCTGTAGATTTTAGTGATTGATTGAAGGAAGAAAGTTTATAATTAGTTCTCCCATATATTCGATGCTCTGGTGATGATGCATGATGTTTGTAAGGAGCTGATTGAAGAGTATTTTCTCAAGACCTAATGCACTAGAAATTGCAGAAGACAGCACTCAGAAAATTCATAGATTTGCTGATTATGCACAGAGGCTGTTTTGTTGAGATATTTGAGTCGTTTTAAAAACTGTGAAATGGTCATGATGTGTGAAATATTTGCTGGAAGAACCATGCTCGAATGACTGCAGGACATATAGGCTGAATGTACAAGAGTTGGTGACAGTTTGTGGCTTGGATAAATATTTTGCAAACACTGGTGTATTTGTTCCTTCTTTTCATGCTGACAGTCCAACTTGATTCGATGAGCTTATGGTGATGTTGTGTTTGAACATATAAAGTACTGGAAGTTTTAGGGTTTGAAGTGAAGCTGTCTTGATGCTTTTCGCTGCAGGCATTTAAGTGAAGCATTAATATACAATATCCATATCTTTTGACAGTTTTCCACTGCATTTAAGTACTATGGACATTGCAGTGCCATTTTGAAGGTTTTAAAATAGTTTGTAATAAGGTTGGAATTTCTGTTTGAAGACACAGTACACTGTTTTTCCTAAACCCTAAAACCAGGAATTTGATTGGCTTATGTACCCTAACAGTTTGACATTATGCTTGTTGATGTAGTTCAAAGTATGAGCAGATCTATATTGTGCTTATCACAGTCTTCCTGAAGGTTTGATCTAATCTCATAGTGTATTTATTCATGAACCAAATTGTAGGGTGGACACAAGGGAAAGTTGATATTGCAGGCCTGTACAGAGGTACCTAGCAGAGTGAGAAGGAGGTCAAACAACAGCAAACTAGTTTCAAAACATTTCTGAAACCTCAAGTTAGATTGTTTCTATCAGCTGAAAGGAGAATATGGGGAAAAGTGGAAAGGTTAACAGAGTTGAACCCTCATACCTAACTTGGATTCAAAAGATTCAAGACTGTGCAGAGATGTTTCAGCAGGCAGGGTGGTTGAGTTTTTTCAAGAAGATTGATGGTTTTAATTCTCAGGTGTCCTGCAAATTTTCCAAAGGACTCAAAGAAGATATGATCATGATGGATGCTCTGAAATTTAAGCTAACTGTGGAGTTAATATCAGAAGCTACTGAAATCAAAAATGAGGGAGAACACTGGTTTAAAAAATCACCTTTTGAATTTGACCCCCAAAGATATTTATTGCCTAATGTCATTCCTAACTGGAGCAAAGGGATCCTCATTCAAAATTTTAGAAAGGAGTGGATTGAGCCTTTAAGAATCCTTCAAAGTTATGTGACTTGTGAAGGAAGATACTCCTTTGTCTTTAAATACCACTTCAGGTTCCTGCAGCACTTAGTAGGGGTGTCTAAAATGAATTTTCCTTTCTTTTTCTTAAAAAGCCTGCAGAAGATGTCAAGCAAAATAAAGGAACAAGATGATCACACCTCACAGTCACTGTTTCACCATAGCCTCATCAAACTAATTATCACTACAGTGTTGCAGCATGAGGGAAGGAATTGGGATTTCTTTTTGTTTTGGTCTGACATTCATCCTCAAAGAGAAGACCAACAACCAAAAAGACAAACTGACAAGGGTAAGGTGATGATCAAAACGCTAGGTCACTCAGTCCCATCCACAAGCAAGGATGAGATCAAAGCCAAGAAGGTGACAGAGCAAGTCTTAGAACATGCAAAGGATGACAGTCAGCTTAAAGTGGTTTCAGATTACCCTAAAGCCAAATACTCATTGTTTGTAAGTGAAGATGTACAGCCTTGTTTGAAGTCACCACTAGTAGTACATTCTGAGCAAGCTAGAACTGTCGATATAGAAGGAGCTGCTACTCATGAAGAAGAATTACAAACTAAACCCAGGAGCCCTCTTACCATACTATCCGAAGATGAAGGTTATTTACTGGAAGATGAGCAGCAGATTTTTGAAACAGAGCCAAGTACAGAAGCATGTGGAGACTTTACTACCTCAAAGGTAAAATCAGACAAGTCTAATAAAAAGAAAAAGAAGGCA
>LPNX011096109.1:114126-200948 GCA_001517045.1 Pseudotsuga menziesii | reverse complement strand
ACCACTTGCAACAGGAGAATGAAGATTTGCAGAAAAGGTTAATTGACATGGAGAAAAAGAACAAAAGAGCTAAGAAAAGGATTCGAAGCCTAGATGGAATATCTCTCCTTGTAAAGGCATCAAAGAAGATCTAAATCAGTTATTAGTTAGTGGTCATTTGTGATAAACATTTTTGTTAAGAATTTGCTATTTTTAGCAAACCATGTAATTTTGTAAAAGTTACTTTTTACTTGACTTAGCCTAAGGATTTGATGGGAGCAGTTAGAAAGTGAAACCTAACTGATTTTGAGAAGAGGTCTATTTAGGAAAGTTAGCAAGTCATTGTAAAGGTTCTAATTTTTCTGGGAGCATCAGGAGGTTTGTGGGCTACTATACTTTCAGGCTTATTCAAAGATAAGTGCTGTAACTCTCTTGTACATTTACTGATGAAACTATGGATATATGAATCTTTACCCTACTTTTGGTCTATGTTGGATTTACTGTGAGTTTATTTAGCTTCTTAATTGACAATTTCAGTGCTGGTTAATGTGTGTTTTCTAGCAGTGCTTGTCCATTATGTGTAAACTTCAATACAGGCTTTTGGTTAGATTTCTGTGATATATATGCATCTGTATCAGTGATTGTGTTTGATTTAGTTGTTTCTTATCTGATGAATGTATTCCCTGCATGCTCTTGAATATTATGACCAGAACACTTAAAACAAAAACCCTAAACCCTAGTTTGAATTGAATTTACTCTTGAGATTGTGTTGGCTTGTTCCCCTAGCCTTAGGAACAATTTCTAGCACAAACATACACCAAGGGGTAAACTTAGGAAATAAATTACACTTGATATTAATCATTGGTAAATCATATCACTAGGAGATATAGAATATGTCATTTCTAGGGTTTAGAATACAAACTAGGGTTTAGTATACATACTACAGTTTCTAGTGTTAACATTACAAACTGATGTTTAGAATATAAGTTATATCATCTACTTTCCAAGGGATTTGATAGTAGTCATTTATAAGTGACTACATTGACAAATTATACAACTTAATACTTCAAATTTTTTTATTATCATTGTATACAAGTAAGACAAGTAGGATAGTCCTATTGAGCTTCCCATGCATAAATTTAAGTAAGACCAAAGTAGCATTGTTTATGATCCCATTTTTTTTTTATGTTGTTCAAAAAAAGATGATTCTTGTTTATTGGCCTCACAAGAGCCCGCTAGTAAATTTGTTTGATTGGAAAAAAGTTAATGGTGAAGATGGTGATGAGGATGACAATGATGACGAAGATGATGATTACAAGGAATACATGAATGATGAAAATGAAGATAAAAATGAAAATGGTGATGATGATGGAGATGGAGATGAGGATTAATATGATGATAACAATAGTGATGAAAATGGCATAAATGATGACATTGATGATGATTGCATTGTTGTTGTTGTTATTTATAAATTTAATTATGACCTTTTTATAGACCCCCCATGAAAATAAGGCCTTGATAATTACACGCGAGTCTCCATGATTCCTATCTTTCCTAGACCATACTATAGGGGATGAAGACCTACCTTCACACACAATGTCACCTAATTCTCACTATTTTATTGATAAGGCTATCATGACTATCATGTTGCACCAATTAATGAGGGATAGTAGATAGAGAAGTTTGGGTCTAGGTAATGCTCTTCCCTATCAATGGATGTTGGACAATGGGGTGGGATGTATCCTAACAAGACAAGGTCCTAATACTAGGTTCTGCATAGAATTATATATATACTTTGTAAATCCATGACCCACCCCATGAATTTCATCAATGTCAAAGTAGTTTACATGGTGTTGTTGCAGCTGCAACAATTTCCCAAAATTCTAAATTTTTTTGAGACCCTCCTTATTATCTTGTTTTGCTTAGCTTGTTTGGGTTTGCTTGATTTTGCTGATGTTGGTTCAAGGAATATCTTTATGCCAATGCTGTTAATGTTGTTCTATGGATTACATTGAGTTCTTACCCCACCGTCGAAAGTCGTCGAAAATATGGATCGGAAATATAGTTAACTGCATGCTCACCGTTGTGGAGATGCAGTTGAGAGATGGTCCTTCCTCCGATGTGCTTTACTTTGATTTTTCTCATTATCGGTGGCCTTATTGGAATACCGTCGAAAATTTTTGTCTCTACAGTTTCCTCCATCCCGGATGATGTATTGCAAGCCCCATGATGGTTGTATTAACCTCTTCCGATCCCCACTAATTTGATTCACAAATCGTTAGTCTCTTTAACTTCTGCCCTTGTGGCTCCAGAAAGAACTATTCTTATGATATAGTTTATTTATGTTTGCCACTTGGCTGATCTTTTCGCTTAAGTATTGTTTGTTTTACCTCCGATTTTGACTGGTCTACGAAACTCGGTGTCTTTACGGTTTCCGTTGTTGTGCGCTTCAACCAACTATTGGTCCGAGGTCTTAGTCTGGTGAACTCCGTTGCAGAGTGTTTTATTTATTTCTCTTGCTGATGCTTCATTTGATACTACAGATCTCATAGTCGTTTTACCATCCGCTGTTGTGGAGAAGTAACTGACATGATCATCGATTCCCTAGTCATTTTGCCGCTCGATGGTCATGTTTTCTCACCGATTGTTTGTTTACTGGGATGTATATATTGGGGGATTGGGGTTTATTTTTTTCGATTGTTTTTTATGCAAATTTCCCGCGGTGTCGTTGTCATTTCGAGCAGGACACTGTACTCACTATTGGTATCACATTCCTAGGTGGCGCCACTGTGGAAGTTTGCATATTTTTCTCCCTAGTCGAACAACGCCTCGCCAGGTAGGCCTTTTTCCTCTTTTCTACCTCTTCTTTTTGAATTATTGAACTGGGGTTGTCGCCCTTGGTTAGTTCCCACCTCTGCGGTTAACAAATACCTAGGTCTACGTTTTTCAGTGCTTATAATGTTCGTGTAGATGGTATGGCTATCCGGTGGGGGGATTTTTTTCTGCTGAATGATTAATTTCATTGTCGTTATGAGTCTGCAAACCGCACCTGGCTGTTTGGGAAACTGGTGCAGATGAGCGTTACGCTGTCTGCACCATTTTCCCCCAGTTTGTGTATGGATGTCCGAATAGGGTAGTTCCCTCTTAGTTTGCAGAGGGAGGCATTTTCTTGTTTATTTTGAAGTACCGAGGTTTTGGTTTCCCAGTATTTCAGTCACTCGCATTTCATGTGGACTATGGTCACAGTTTTGAAGTGCACCCTGTTTAGGATGAGATTGGGAACAACCCATTTTTTTTTTGGAATTATAGCACTGAGGGTGTAGTTGAAACTATTTTTCTTTGACAGGGGGGGGATGTTCTTTAGTTTAGCGAGGCCATGATGTATGAGCTGATTATGCAAATTTTAGTCATGGGCAGGTTTTAGCTCTTTTTGTAAATCTGTTTTTCTGGAACACTTGGTAGTTAAATGTTGTTTGTTTATTTTTCATAGCTTTAACCATGACTAGCCTAAATGAGGTAAATGCTCATGTACTTTGTCTCCCTTCTTTGAATATTATTTAGAAATGGCTCAACGGGACCGAAAGGATTTTGTGTATGATAGGGAAATCCTTCCGAATATGAGATGTCTAAAAGGCAGAAGAAGAAGGCCCCTATAGTGAAGGAAGAACCCGATGTTGAAATTGTCACCAAGGTTGAATACACTTATGAAGACACCAGATGTATAGTGGGTGTGGAACCTAAATATAAATGGGGGGAAATATATAGACTAATAACACATCGGGAGGTACTTGACACAGGTTTTTGGGAAGAAACTATATATGCAAATATAGAGAGATCTGCTTTGATGAGAGGTTCTACTAGACCTAAGCTTTTCCTGTGCCCAAAGGTGATTGGATGGATTCTTCCCAAGGAAGATGTAAACACCATGATTTTGGCCAAGGTTGACAAACAGGGTTATGCTGCTTATAGCCCCGGTTACTTATTACTGGCCTGTTGGGCTTCAATCTACTGATGCAAATCAAACCTTGAGTTTATGTCAATCCGAGTTGGTAGACTTAGAGGCATATCAAAGTATAAGGACTACAAAGCTAGACTTGACTTGGAAATCTAGTTTACTTAGGAAATAAACCTACTGAAGATTAAAATACTGTGACTTGAAAACACAAAAATTCCCTTACAGGAACAGCTTCATTTGTTGTTTCATTTACACAGCAAATTATATGTGAAAGCAGTTTATATGTGAAAGCACTGAGATAATTAGAATGAATTAAATATAACCCTGAAATAAGAATCACAACACTTTTCCCATTATCTCAACGTTGAATAAACAATCAGTCATTAATTCCCTTTACAGGAAAGCATTCGTAATGTGCAATGATTCTTAACACTCCATCATTGAATAGGTAAGCAATACACAGCAATATGAGATCGTAGTACAAACTATTTCTATAGCATTTAACTAATAAAATAACAAGGCTGATAAAACTGATTGACAGTAGTCTAATTCATTCTGCAATAAGAGAACTCGATTCTACAGGAACTGAAACATACCATTAACACAATCCAAATCGCATTACAATCCAAATCGCATTCTCTGGCAATAAAAGGGGTGTGTAGACTCGACAATGGGGGCCCTCCAATGCGTTGTTCACACATGTAGAAAGACAATCACAGAGATTGAATTTTACTTATATTCACCATGAAATCGATCATACATAATAATAGAACAACGCAGTCCAACACAGCCTGCGTTTTTAGTCAAATCGTGATGGATTTCTCCTCTGTATTATGAAGTATTTATACAAAATTAAAGGAAAACTAGAAATTCTATTAATATGGAAACTAATTAACGACATCCAGCCCTTGGGATCCTCTATCAGATCTGTGAAAATCAACAAGATCAGAACTGCCCTGCTTTTGTGCTGAGTGGTAACGCAGGTGGTCATCTTTGACTGACATTGACTGGACACCTATGATAGCCACATCATCTATCCGTTGGAAGTTTATCCATCCTTGGACACTGAGGATATTTTATACATATTTCAATTCACGCCTAGATGGCCTGCAAATATTCAACCTTGGAGACATTACGAGAAGTTAGCACATCCTATAACCCTGAATAAAAACCTTAGTTTAAATGCTTTAAAAATCTCAAAATTCAATTTGTTAAAAAGCAATGATATTTATACCTCTTGACCAAAGTTTGTGGGTGAATTTAAGGCTTTATAAATCAGTATGAAGGTTTTATGGAGGAAAATAGAGGATATTTAGGTGACAAAAGAGGTCAAAATGGTGCCCAACATCTCCCCCAAGAGGAATCTATTGCATGTCCCCATGCCAAAAATATTTGACCCTGTTTAAAACAAAAATTTTGCTGCCGATCATCTTGCTTCTAATCTCCTGTCTGAGATGATGCATCTGTTGAAGCTCGAGATGCATAAATGTCCTTCAGTCTCTCATACTTAGCTTTATAACTCTTCTTTTGCTTATACCATCTGTATGCATGTTTAGAGATGCGTGTCCTCTGAACCTTCAGCTTCCAGTTGACTTCTCTTAACTTCTTGTTCCTGAGCTCTAACTCCTTTATTTCAAGTTTCAATCTCTTAATCTTTTTATCGTTTTTGGAAGTCTTCTTCTTCTTCATTTTCATTGGAAGCTGTACAGAATTGGTGTCTATCTCCAACTCTTCATTCTTTTGTACTAAGTCTTCTTTATTTTCCTCTTCCATAGTTTGCTGCTCTGAGAAAAGAGAAGCTTAGTCTTTTAATATTTCCTGTCTTGATTGATTTTCCTTTTCCTTCTCTTGCTAATCTAAGAAGAGATTGATTCTTTTTGTCTGCTTGATCACTTCATTTGTGTCTTGGATATCCTGCCCTGTTTCATCTGCTGGATCTTCTTCTTGACTCCCCAAGGTTTGTATGTATTCATACTGCCTCTGTTGGATTTCATCATCTTTTTCCAATGCTGTCTTACATTGAGCTTGCTTATACTTCCTTGGCTTTCTTTGATAAGTGGTGAAGATCTGCTCCTGTTTTTGAAACTGTTTTTCTTCTCTCATCACACTCCTAGTTCGTATCCTTCTCTGAGGCTGTTTTGAGCTTGCTGCCTCAGAGTTGTCTTCATCATCAGTAACCAGCAACACCTCTTTCTTTTTCTTTTTCCCATTTGGCGGTTTTGAGCTTGTTGCCTCAGGGTATGTTATCATCAACAATTCATCTTCTTTTAAACCTTCTTCAAGCAATTCTTCCTGCTCTTCAAACTGATTGTGAATTAAAAATCCTGGACATGTCAAATATTGCTTTTGTAACTCATGCTGGATGATGATTTTGATGAGTCCACAGTGAAAAAGGCTTGTCATTTTTTCTTTTTCACGCCTTTGGACAGCCTTAGCCATCTTAGTTAACCTCTGTAACAGGAAATAGGGCATATTGATCTCACATTCACCTTTTAAATGCTGCAACAACTTGATGTGGTAAAGATACACAATACTGAATCGGCCTTCACAAGTAATAAATTTTTGGATAACATAAACTATTTCATCCCAGGGATGAACCAGCTAGCTCCTTGGTATCCCTTTCTTCCAGTTTACTGACCCTTCTCTTGATCTGCACAAAAAGGGTAGCCATGCTTTCTCTTTAAATTGTTTAGTTTTGAAAAATCTTTCTCCTTGCTGTGGCAGGCCAATAATTTATGCTAGGATGTCTTCAGACAGTCTGAAGTGCAAGTTTCCCACTATAACCCCTTCTCCATCAAAGGTTTCAGTAAAATCTAGAATAACATGCTCATTATGCCAATCAAACTTTTCAAAAAAAGTTACCCACTGTTTCTTTTCAAATATCTCCAAGCAATTCTCATGAATATCACTGGGGTTGAACTTGTATGGTTCTGGTCTAGATGACATTTTGAACTTGAATAGGAAAGAGATATGCAACAGGAAACTTCAGCCTTCAATTTTCAACTCTGCATTTGTTTTTCTTATCCAAAAATGATACTCTGAAAATGTAGAATTGTTGTTGGTCTTGGCAGAGTCTTTAGAAAAGAAAGGGTTTAAGTTTTACCTCCTTTCTGGTGTAACTGTCTTCACTTCTTCCTGCGTGATTTCCACAGCAATTGGTGTTTGCACCCTTCCTGTAACCCACGGCTTCTTCTTACTTGCAAACTGTCACCCACAGCAATCAATTTTTGCAGAGGAAAAGAGTTGGATTTGGTCCAAAGAAGAATGACCAAATTGCACTCCTCGACTTCACCAATTCATGATACAAGTTTCAGGCATATTTGTATACTATCGTGGGGCATATATCCACATTTTTTTTCTCATCATTTCATAAACATGCCACTTTCCATCCAATTATTTGCTCAGGAAAGAAATGAAAGGTAAGGTATAACACGTTTTAATTTCTTTGTATGCCCCAATATTTGATTATAAATTGGAATGAAGGGATTTTCTTTTAATCTGAAGTGGACTCTTTTCCTTTTGGAAATACACATGGCCATCTATATTCTTATATGTATGTTTGTTTAATGCTTAATACACCAATATATATACATATAAAACATTGGAAATTTCATGTTTTATTTTTGTTAAAACATTTCACTTTCTGCTGAGAAGGAGACCCTATCTGTCTTTCTACCAAGAAAAAAAAAAACCCTGCCTGCAGTATATGTCATGTAGAATGCAATATATATCCTGTAGAATGCAGTATATATTTTGGCCATTTAAAATTTTCTCTTAGGTTTTATTTTGACCACCATCTTGACCCCTAGGGTAGGATGATGAAAGGTAAATGGAATGCTGGCAAATATTGTGAGGATAATGAAAATAGGTAGTCAAGCTTACGAGGGTTGGTAAATATGTCATCACTTAGAAACAAAGAATCATGAAAATTTTAAAACACAAAAACTTAAATTCTTACAGACTTTGCTGAATATCCCTGTATGATGAGCTTGCTACCTGATGTAGCTGGTTTGCAATTTATTTCTGATTCATTTCTTTCCTCTGATGTCTTCTGTCTGCCATCTCAGATCCCTTCTACTTTGCTGGAAGTCAGGTCCTTCTGTAAATTTCTTCTGCCTTACTGGAAGTCAGGTCCTTCTGTAAATTTCTTCTGCCTTACTGGAAGTCAGGTCCCTCTACATTGTTAAAAATCACTGTATTGCTGGAAATCAGGTCCCTTCTCCATATGAAAAAGACTTGGAGGGTTCCAAGAAAGCATAAAAATTATTATCCCCCTCACAGGCCTAGTTATTGACTTGTCCTCAAGTCAAAGAAAACTTGATTTATTGACAATAAAGATATGTGAAAGACATGAAATTGAAAAAATATTTTGGTGAATTTTCAATGGCCAAGAGAACATGGTTTTCCATGGAAAATTCAAGCTTATGTTGTGCCAGTGACCTGGTTTTCACAACTAAACTTCCTTTTTTTCTTGGTTTTATATAATTTTTTTTTTTTTTATATTTTGTTTTTTTTCTATTTTTTTTTTCTTTTTCTGTGTTTTTTATTTTTATTTTCAATATCAGAGCAGCTAAGAAGTAGGTGAAGGAGAAACACTGATGTGTCTCTCCAGCACTTCCATTTCCCGTTGTTGTGAAATCTGCTGTATAAAATCTTCCTTGTTGATAGGCTTGGTATACAGTTTGAGCCGATGGACGTTGACCACAAATGTACGTGCTTCATCATCGATTGTTTGAAGTTTGACTGAGCCATTGTCATATACTTCAGCAATATCATATGGACCAAGCCAGTGAGTTGTGAATTTGGCTTTGAAGTCTTTGAACTTTGAGTCAAACAATAGTGCCCAGTCACCGATGTGAAATTGCTTCTTTTTAATAAACTTGTCATGCCATTGAGCTCTCTATTGTTGTATTATAATATTGTGTTCTATGGCAGCTTGTCTCATCTCATCTAGTTGATTTAGTTGAAGTATTCTTTCTTGCTGAGCCTTAGAAAGATCCATGACCAAATCAACTGCTAACTTGAAGGTATGAATTTGAAACTCTATAGGGAGGAGGACTTGCTTACTGTAAACAAGCTGATAAGGGGAAAAACCAGTACTGTTTTTCCAAGTGATCCAGTATGCCCATAAAGCTTCAGTAAGCTTAGCTGACCAATCCTTCCTATGCATCTGAATAGTTTTGGTGATGATGCCTTCTAAATTCTTGTTTGTAGATTCCACTTGGCCATTGGCTTGTGGATGGTAAGGGGTAGACTTTCTGTGCTTAATCTTGTACTTTTGTGCAATCTCCTACACTAGTTTGAAAGTAAAGTGGGCACCCTGATCAGTTACAATCTCTCTAGGCACCCCAAATGTGACAAATATCTCCTCAAAAAGAAAGTTTACCACAGTTTGTTCAGTGGCTCTTGGTAATGGTTTGGCTTCTACCCACTTGGTGACGTAGTATGTACATACCAAAATGTACTTCTTCCCTTGTGATGGCGGATGAATTGGACCAATGAAGTCAAGGGCCCACTTTTCAAATGGTTCAATGAGGATTTGTGGTTGGAGTGGCATTTCATCAGACCGGACTGGCCGTCCCATCCATTGACAAGTATCACAACTTAGAACATACCTCTTAGCATCTTTGAAAATAGAAGGCCAATAATACCCCAAATTGAGTATCTTGTATGCTATTCTTTTATCTGCAAAATGGCCACTACATGGTTCATCATGACATGCCTTTAAAATATCTAAAAATTCATCTTGTCGTACACATCTTCTTATAATTATATCATATCCTGCGTAAAAGAGATCACCATTAACCCATATATGCCTAGCACTTTGTTTAATAATATTTTTCTTTTCTTTAGATGTCATAGATGGTGGTAATTGTCCTGATGATAAATAGTTAGCAATGTCAGCATACCAAGGAGTGATAACAGAAATTGCAAATAAGTGTTCATCAGGAAAACTATCTGAAACAGGAACAATCTCACCAGTATTGTGTAAATGAGACAGGAAATATGCCATTTGATTTTCTCGTCCAGCTCAATCTAGAACAGTAATATTGAATTCCTGCATTAATAACAACCATCTAGTAATCCGACCATTAGTGATAGATTTATTCATTAAATATCGTAAGGATGAATGATCTGTATGGACAAAAATTTCGTAGCCAGTTATATAATGACGGAATTTGTTTACAGCATGAACCACTGCCAACATATCCTTTTCAGTGACTGTATAGTTCAACTCTGCAGGTGTCAGATTTTTACTAATAAAATAGATGGCATAAGTCATGGTATGCTCTTTCTGGCCCAATGAGGCCCCTATTGCAGTAGCAGAAGCATTGGTAAAAATATGGAAAGGCAATGTCCAATTTGGTCCTCTTAAAATGGGAGCAGTTGAGAGCTTCTCTTTAAGTGTCTGAAATGCAGATTAATAGTCAGTATCCCAATTAAAAGGCACATCTTTTGAAAGAAATTTAAACAATGGCAGAGCTATCTTACTAAAATTTGCAATAAATCTATGATAATAGCCTGCATACCCTAAAAAGATTCTTACATCTGTTTGAGTTGTTGGTTCAGATAAATTTTCAATGATTTGAATTTTAGCAGGATCTACTTTTATTTCAGATGAAGAAATGTGATGTCCTAAAACTATCCCTTCAGTCATCATCATAAAACACTTTTCATTACTGAGGGAAAGATTTGAGTTAACACACCTTTTTTAAATTTTCTCCAGGTTTTCCAAGGAATCTTCAAAGGTACTTCCATACACAGAAAAATCATCCATGTAAATTTCAACACACTCATGAATTAGATCTGCAAAGATGGCCAAGACTACCCTCTGAAAGGTAGCTGGGGAATTACATAGGCCAAAAGGCAAAACCTTATAGGCATATGTGCCCCAGGGACATGCAAAGGTGGTTTTGTCTTGGTCTTCTTTTGTAATACTAATTTGAGTATACCCACTGAAACCATCTAAAAATGAAAATTATTCTTTTCCAGCTAAAGTATCCAACACTTGGTCAATGAAAGGCAATGGGAAATAGTCTTTTAATGTTGCCTTATTCAACTCCCTGTAATCTACACATATGCGCCATTTACCATTTTTCTTTGGAACAACAACCAAGGGAGAAACCGATTGACTATCGGAAATGGGGTAGATAAACCCTACTTTTAACAACTTCAGGAGCTCTTCCTTGACTATTTCTTTTAGTATAGGGTTCATTCTTCATTGTGGTTGTCTAAGAGGTCTGATTTTATCATCTATGTAAATGTGGTGAGTGCATGTCTCATGAGGAATACCTAGCATATCAGTGTACTCCCAAGCAAATGCATGGGAATATTTATTCAGCAAGGTAATCAACTATTCTTCCTGTGATGTAGTAAGATGTGCACTTATATTCAAATGTTTTCCTGGACTGATTTCAATTTTTTTACTTTGAATATCTGTGATTGAATGCACATTAAAAATATCATGAAGTGCCAATGCTAGAGAATGTACTGTGCAATTTTCTTGAAAATTATAACCTAAAACTTGATTTGCTACAGCATATTGCATATCTCTTAATTCTTCAGAAATATCAGGTTCAGCAATGAAATAATCTAACAAATCCTCGTTGTTTTCTTCCTGAAAATCAAAGAACTGATTGATACTCAGGACAGGCTAAATGACTTCTTCTTCTTGTTCTTTGGTCTCATTAATCCATGACAGCTGATCTAATGTAGAAGGTCTTTGGGCAGAAGGGTAAAGTGCAATTTGTTTCCTCTCTATCCCATTTGAAATGAGCATACTTCCTGACCTACACCCTATGAAAGCATCCGCTATTGCCAACCAGGGTATTCCAAGGATCAGTGGGTGCCCTCCTAGATTAGACTTTGGTTGTAGCACTATGAAATTGACAGGATACTCCCAGGAGTCTAAAGAAACAATAATATCTTCTAAGACCCCTTCAGGTGTAATTTTAGACCTATCAGCTAATTCCAAAACGGTTGTGGTTGGTCTAAGATTTCTCAAGTGAAGGTATTCCATTGTCTCTAGTGTCATGACATTAATGGCAGCACCTAGATCAATCAACATTTTTGGAATTGAAAAATTATTAATAGTAATTGTAACCATTGGGATTCCAGGATCTACATACTTTTCAATGAAAATAGTATTAGACATTAATCCTGCTAGATTTCCTACCACATGAATTTTTTATGGATCCTTCTTTTATTAAGACATAATTCCTTAACTGCTTTAGTGTAAATTGGAATATCCTTTATAGCCTGTAGTAGAGGAATTTTGACATATACATTTGTTAACTCATTCAAAACATCAAAATCAGGTAAGGAAATTGAAGGTTTTTCTTTGACCAACCTTTCGGGAAAAGGACGTGTATAAGATACTAATGTTTTCCCTTTTTGACTGTGATTTTATGACTGATATTTTTCTGTATTTAATTTTTTTGGAGTTTTCTCATTTTCTGTTTGTTCTTCTAAGATAACAAGAGATTCTTTTTGTAAAGTTTTCCCAGATCTTAAATTGATATTTTGCAGTGGGAGAATTGAGTAAGGGAGTGCCATTCCATCATCAACATTATACATAGGTCTGTTTGTTTTATTATTTGGATTTGGAATTGGCTGAGCTGGTAATTGTGTAGGCCGAGGTGGGGGCTGATTGGATGGCAATTGAAGTTGTTGAGGTGGTGGATGCAATTGAGGAGCCATATTGGGTTGTTGGAAATATGGAACTTGGAAATATGGGGCTTGGACTTGATTCTGCTAGTATTGGGGATAGGTAGAAGGTTGTTGATAGGGCTGCAAATAGGCCTGCTGATATGTCTGGTTACCATGGGCATATCCTCTCCAATTTGGAGCAGATTGGGATAATGGAGGAGACCAAGATTTCCAGGGCATGGGTGCACTCCATGAATTCTGAATAGGAGTTTGATAATTTGTATGAAATTGCTGCATAGGATCTTGAGACATACCTGAAAATCGTGGCTCCCAAGGTCTTCGTTGTCCCATAAAGTAGAGAGACTCCATGCTTTGATTCTCCTCCATTCGAGCTGCCTGCAATTATTTGAATCTGGGGCAGTCATCAGTTTTGTGATTAAAAGTACATAAGCCACAAATTTCAACATCATTTAAAGGAAATTCTTTTAGTGGGTGTCTCTTTCTACATTTAGGACAAAAGATAGACAAATCTTGACCTTGCTGGTCCTGTTGTTCTTGTATTTTATTTGTTTTTTCTACTTCGACTTGTGTGCCCAAGGTACTCAATAAATCAGTCTTGAAATCTTCTAGCAGATTTCCAAGCTCAGCCCTAGAAATACCACTATTTGCAGATTTAGTTACTTTGGTAGTGATATCCCTTTTTCCAGTTCTAGCCTTTCCTCTTGAATATTTTTGACATAAATCTTGTATCTCATCAAAGGGAAGGTAAGAGATGTAACCTTTTCCCATAACATTCAAAATATCCAAATAATCTTCTCTGATTCCTTTTAGAAATATTGTTCTAATCATCTCTGGTGTCAAAGAATTGTATTTAGATTTCTGTAGGTTGTATGAGAATCTTTCCAAATACTCCTCCAAGCTCTCATCTTCCTGTTGAGTCATTCCAAAAATGTCATCTTTTAGATCCTTTGATCTGCAATATGCCTGATATTTTCAAAGAAATATCTTCCTCATCTCATCCCAGCTAGTAATAGAATGCTCTCCTAAACCCATGAACCATTTCAAGGCAGCTTCTTTAAGGGTAGCAGGGAAAAGACGAAGCTTATGGGTATCATCAGTCTATCCATAAGTTCGACACAAGATATCAAACTCGAATAGGAAAGATTCAGGATCTTCAGAGGTTGTGCCATAGAAGTTTGGTAAGACAGATGGTGGGATATTATTCATTTTTACCTCTTCCCCTAGGATAATGCTAGTGTCCAAAATGGGAAATTTAAAGGTGGCTTCCTGATCTTCTTCGGTTCTTTCATCCCTCTCATGTCTCCTTTCTTCTTCCCTCTCATGTATCCTCTCTTCTTCTCTTTCATGTCACCTCTCTTCTTCTCTTCTCTCTTGTCTTCGTTTGTTTTCTATTTCTAACATTCTCTCATACTCCCTTCTCTGTTCTGCAGTTGGCCCTTTTGATGTTTCTTCCTCAGCCATTTTAGAAGTACCCACTGTTAATATGAATCCTTTTGGAAAAGAAGGTCTCGTTACTTCTGTTTTTGGGGTTTTTTTGATAAATATTCCTTTCCCGTCTCTTTGTCTTGACATAAAACTAAATCTACTCTATGTTTTGTTGAAATTTTTGTTTTTATCAGAGAACTAAAGTTCCTAAGCCTGCTTCTACAATGCCTCACCGGCAACGGCGCCAAATGTTGGGCTTCAATCTACTGATGCAAATCAAACCTTGATTTTATGTCAATCCGGGTTGGTAGAATTAGAGGCATATCCAAGTATAAGGACTTCAAAGATAGACTTGACTTGGAAATCTAGTTTACTTAGGAAATAAACCTACTGAAGATTAAAATACTGTGACTTGAAAACACAAAAATTCCCTTACAGGAACAGCTTCATTTGTTGTTTCATTTACACAACAAATTATATGTGAAAGCAGTTGAAAGCACTGAGATAATAAAAATGAATTAAATCTAACCCTGAAATAAGAATCACAACACTCTTCCCATTATATCAACGTTGAATAAACAATCAGTCATTAATTCCCTTTATAGGAAAGCATTCGTAATGTGCAATGATTCTTAACACTCCATCATTGAATAGGTAAGCAATACACAACAATATGAGATCGTAGTACAAACTATTTATACAGCATTTAACTAATAAAATAACAAGGCGGATAAAACTGATTGACAGTAGTCTAATTCATTCTGCAATAAGAGAAATTGATTCTACGGGAACTGAAATATACCATTAACACAATCCAAATCGCATTACAATCCAAATCGCATTCTCTAGCAATAAAAGGGGTGTGCAGACTCGACAATGGGGTCCCTCCAATGCCTCGTTCACACATGCAGAAAGACAATCACAGAGCTTTAATTTTACTTATATTCACCATGAAATCGATCATACATAATAATAGAACAACGCAGTCCAACACAGCGTGCGTTTTCAGTCAAATTGTGATGGATTTCTCCTCTATCTTATGAAGTATTTATACAAACTTAAAGGAAAACTAGAAATTCTATTAATATGGAAAATAATTAATGACATCCATCCCTCAGGATCATCTATCGATCTGTGAAAATCAACAAAATCGGAACTGCCCTGCTTTTGTGCTGAGTGGTAACGCAGGTGGTCATCTTTGACCGACATTGACTAGACACATGTGATAGCCACATCATCTATCCGTTGGAAGTTTATCCATCCTTGGACACTGAGTATCTTTTATACATCTTTCAATTCATGCCTAGCTGGCCTGCAAATATTCAACCTTGGAGACATTATGGGAAGTTAGCACATCCTGTAACCCTGAATAAAAACCTTAGTTTAAATGCTTTAAAAATCTCAAAATTCAATTTGTTAAAAAGCAATGATATTTATACCTCTTGACCAAAGTTTGTGGGTGAATTTAAGGCTTTCTAAATCAGTATGAAGGTTTTATGGAGGAAAATAGAGGATATTTAGGTGACAAAAAGAGGTCAAAACGGTGCTCAACATGGCCTACCACTTACCAGAGGCCCAAGTATACTTGACTGAAGACTGGATAAAGAAAATTAATATGGACCTAGTCGAGACATTGAAAAGAATGCTGGTACCTGGAAATATTTTCAGAACTAGGCCATCAAGGTAATATGACACTGCCACCTTAAGGACCCCCTATAGGTTCATTGCCCTGATGCTGAACAGGATTTTCGGGAGAGTCCACGATAAAAGTTTTAAGTTGGGTTGGGTCCCTATCATCTTCTATGTTGCAACCCAAGGGACCGTGTTCAACTAGGAGAACATTGTATCAAACAGCCTCTCTCCCTGCATTGCTTCAGCCTTGGGAGGCGTGTCCTAGAAAAAATCAGAGTTCTACATGAGCTCCATACTGATTGATTGCATACTGTGCAATCAACCCTTCCCAAACCTGAGGTGTATTTGGGACCGAGAGAGAACAAGAGTCTACTTAGCCTACAAGCCACTGTGGGCACATAAGTACCACAGTCACTATAAATAAGTGTGTGAACAATTCATTATGCCATTATATACCTTGATTTTCTTAAAAGAATGCAATTGCATGTCAGAAGGAGTGTTGCAGGTTATTGAAGAATATGCAGATTACTACTTAACGGAGGATGGACTGTATATCAGAATGTATGGATGCTCCAGAGCACCTTCACTACTTCCAAAGTATGCCACTGATTATGTGGTACACAAGGAGGCAGTCAGGCAGGTATTCTTGGATGGCACAGGGAGTTTTTTATTTGAACATAAGAAGGCAACTTATCCTCCCTTACCATTCAAGTTGGAAAGCTATAAGTTCACAAGAGTTAAGAAAGCTGATGAATTTGTAGAAGAATTGGGGAAATAAATTTCCACAGGAATGATTCCCAAAATAAAGTGGTAGAGCACTGCAGGGAAGCAAATGTACATTTTGAGTATACAAGCCACTGGGATATAGACAAATCAATTTTCTGAAATGCAGAAAACATAGCTGCATTATAAAGAAGATTTAAAAAGAAAATCACTACTAAAGGTGGGAAAGGACAAGATGAGCAGAAAAAAGCAGAGGAAGAGGAGGCTAGGAAAAGAGATGAAGATGCTAGCAGAATAGCACAGGAGGCCGAAAGTTTGCTTAAAAGTGAGGAGGTAGAAAAGAGAAAAGTTGAACAAGAAAAAGCTAGAAATGTAGAAGAAGCTGCCCGGATTGAAGAAGAATAAAGGAAAGGGAAAATGGATGAAGAACTTAGGAAGCAGGAAGAAGAAAGATTAAAACTGGGAGGGTCCATGACAGAGCAACAAGCTTCCGATCCTGTAGAAATTCAAGGTCAGGATATGGGTAGTCCTGATGTTCAAGATCCCGATGAAGCTATTAGCAGCACATTAGGATAGGCTGTTCTTCCTACCCTAAGACTAATCCCTTTCTGTAGTGCTCTGCTTGTCAAGCAAAGCACTAAGTTCTCAACTTAAACAATAAAATGACATTTACTCCGATTTAAAATTTTCATTTTATTTATACAATAACGAGAGGGTTCACCAAAAAATACCTGAGCCTTAGCGAGCTGAAGGTAGTCCCTAAATCCTGCTCCTGTAGCCTTGATTCTCCCTCGTCCAAGCCTGTTTGAGCCTTGATGCCAATTCGGATGATCCACCCTGTCGACCAACATTGAACCTGCTGGCCCTAGGAAACCGACGGGTTTCCTAGCCCCTGAGCCCACTTGGCGATAAACCCGATAGCAACTTCCTTTTTTTCTAAGTGTAATTCTTCTCCTGGAGTTAACCCACTCCTCCAGTTTTATTTCCTTCCTATTTCATCACCTTCCTTACTCTCTTCTTCTGTAAAAATTTTCTTTCCAGAGATGCTGTGCCAAAAAAAAATCCCCCTTTGAACCATTTGATCCCCCTCCTTATACCTCCTTCCCCTCCTTTCTTCCACCACCTCCTTCATAATTAAATTAATTTATTTAATTCTAACTTGGGAAGTCTAGTTCAGATTTTTTTTTGACATTTGTTATGCATTAATAAATTTTCTTGAATTGTACCATTTTTCACCCCCGATGAGGTAGTGGGAAATTACTACATGCTTATCCTATGGAATTTAACGTGTTAATTTAAAACATACCCAACTGTCATAACATTACCCAATATTTTTTTTTTAATGTTTTATGCTAATGGTAAATTGGTAATAATAATATTGTAATTTTGTATATGTTATTAATTAACTTAATAAAAAGTACTTAATAATAAACACTAATAAATTATAATAATAATAGATAATGGCAACAAAATAAAATAATAATAATTATTATTAATCAATAATTAATTAATTGTAGTATTATTATTAATTGATTGAAATGATAACATCGACATGTTTATGTTTGTTAAGTCCCCCCGCACATTGACTTTTAAAAAATAAGGTACATTTACAGGTTTAAATAAATCACAATTACTTAGTTAACCCATCCAACTATTTAATGTTTTTCAATTAATATTTCATACTAGCATGCATGTGTGAGCTGTGCATGCATGACCAGTACATGCACATGCTGCACATGTACTATAGCAAAAACCTCTAAATTCTAGCTGATACAAATAATATTTCACGTAACAAGACCAATATAAAGATATAATATGATTTCTTTTGACATTCAGAGTTATTTAACAGTTATGTTCTTATTAATCAGTTAATTAAGATTGGTACCTACCATCACTAATCCGGTATCATAAATGTCCAACACTCAACAATAACCTACGTTAAACCGTCCTAACCTACGTCTGCATCCTCCCTATCCTTCCTCTGCTAGTACAAAGTGGATGCCAACTGTACTGACCTTCCCACACAGAACCTGAGAGTGATAACATCGGCTAACTAGCGGACCTAGCCTCTCCTAGAAGGCATCGGACCATCGTCATCACAACAACTTGGCGAGTGTGTCTCAGCACTACCCTCCCACAACCTCGAGTATCAATGTGACATAGGGTGGGAAATGCATCCATCCCTCTCAACATACTGGGTATATACTCATCAAACCATACTGCGTTGCTATCGATTTTATTGGTACGTGTCATCGTACCATCACTTGGAAATTAAGGCTCTTCTTCAAGATATGTATTGAGTCATACTTGGCATCACACACTTGGCTATCATATAGCCCCTGTACCCTACAGGTTAGCACTATGCAAACATGCATTCATAACAATATTAAATCAATAGCTGGTCCATATTATCACAAAAAATCACAAAATAAATTGCATCATGAATGGGTGCCCATGTACCACATCATACATATCACATCATACCAAGGATTACACTCAACTATATGTTTTTGTTATGAAATAAATGAATCTGATGACGACTACTGCATGATAATTGAATAAGCACAATAATTCCATATAAATGATAATCATCATAACATCATAATAAAAGTATCTACATAGGCATGTTAATCATCATAACATCATGATCAAAGCATAATATAAGCATGATAACATCATAATATCATAATTAGAGCATAATCCTGATAACATCATAACATCAGTAAATAATCACATATAACATGCCAAAATAGAGTTTATGAAGTATAGTTGAGTCCACATATAATAATTAAATACAGTGTAATAAGTCTGAGTGATAAATAAGCTGGAGTCAAAATATGGGGCACTACATACACCCACCCTTCAGGAAACTTCGTCCTGAAGTGATGGTCAAAATAGTGAGGGAAAATCTCGACGCATAGTCTCTGTGTCCTCCCAGGTAGCAAATCCTGGGCTATACTTGTCCCACTGGACCTTAACTTGGTCCACATGTTGACTATGGAGATGTCGAACCCTATGATCTAGTATATGTAATGGTTCAGCCGTGAAGGTTCCCTCGTCCGAGACCTCCAAGTCCTTCCAATGAATCTTGTGAGACTCATCGGCTATGTAATGTCACAATACTAAAACATGGAATACATTATGAGTCCTATACAATTGGGGTGGTAGTGCAAGACGATAAGCTACCGGTTCGATTCTTTCAAGAATCTCGAATGGCCCTATAAAGTGAGGTGACAACTTGGTCCCCTTTCCAAACCGAATGGTTGTTTTATTCGGTCAGATGCATATAAATATGCGATCCCCTACCTCATAACTTCTATCAGTTCAATGTGCATCAGCATAACTCTTTTGTCTATCTTGTGCTTCTTTAAGCTGCTTCCTTATCTGTACCACTTGCTCTTCCATCTCCTGAAGCAACTTAGGCCCAACTAAAACATGATCCTCCAACCTGTCCCAATTGAGTGGAGTCCTACAAGGTCTCCCATACAATGCCTAGTATGGAGGCATACCAATGGAGCTGTGATGACTGTTAACACATATATTTAGCACAGGGATGAAAAGACCATAAGGAAGGAGAAACAATAGTGGCTTCTCAAACTTTGGTTAAATGGTACAATATAAGAGTACAGTGAGCAATGAAAAACGATGAAGTGTCAAAATATCTAATGATGCGGAGTGAAGAGTCGAAGATCAACGGTCTATGCTATCTCTGCTCTCTAAGAGGTGCGAGGAAGATAAAGTATGTCCGGGCATCTAATGGGATACACAGATCAACGGTTGATGATTTGGCTGGATGAGATCCACGGTCTGTATAAGTTCCACTTTATGAACATGCGCGATGGTTAAAACAATGGAGCCTAGCGGAATTAGATATGTGCCACCCAATCTGACGGCTGACAGATCATGGTCGATCACATCTACGGCTGTGGATGATTCCGAAGCATAAAGTTGCATGGGGGATAATTTTAGGAAGCCCAGCAGAATTGGATACGTGCCATCTAATCCGATGGTGGGAAAATACAGGTATATCACATCAGCGGCTGAAGATGATTCCGGATTTCAGAATTGCACGGTAGATAAGACCCAAGCGCTTGGCGAAATCAAGTACGTGTCTTTCAATCTGACGGGGGGAATTAAGAGTCGATTTCATCGATGGTTGGAGATGACTCCAGAATGGAGACTTACATGAAGGTTATGACCAGAGACCCTGGGTGGAATTAATTATGTGGCGCTTAATCTGACGATTAAAAATCAAAAGTGAAGTGGATCAGTGGTTACAAATGAGTCCGGAGTATGGAAACGCACGGCAGATAACGGTAGAAGGTGGTCGTGGAATATAAACCGCTATCCACGTGTCGAATTGTGGCATACTCCGGAGGCTAAAGTGGTTTCATGCGAACTGCCGAAGGAGCGCTTCGGAGTGGGGCCTTATAAAAGGAAGGTTGACTTGTCCCATGGGTATTTTGTTGATTGGCTCCAGCGGGTGAAAAGGACTCGCGGCTTCGTCAATTTTAAACTTCCAGTTTCCAAAGCACACGCCACTACAGTTAACAGGAAAGCCTTGATACCCATAATTCATCTGCCTGAATTGTCATTAGAAATTGAATTATGGACAAGGAGGAGAGATTACAGAGTGGTCATGTTATAGATGATAGAGAGGAGTATTTGGTCGATAGAGACAGGGGCGTATGTGACTCCTTCCTATCTGTAGGAAGCGTGTCCGTTAGTAAAGAAAGATTATGGTATTACCACTCACAGGGAAACGATATATTGAATGTATGTAAATCCTTTCTGTATTACTTCGCCCTCGAACAAACCCTCCATTTCCCAGAATTTGCAGAATGGTGTGTTGTTAACTACTCCCCCTCTCAAAGAATTATCATGAGTCAATCCACATCCCGAATACTTTGTAAAGTCAATGCTTCAGTCATTCGAGAAAACCCCAATTTACCTGATAGTTACCCTGATAGCCGTGAGTCAATGAATGAGTCAGTCCTTGTTGAATTTTACAAGAAGTGCGGAACTGAAATCCATTGTCAATTCTTGTCTAGTATTCTGAAAGATGGTCAATCTTTAGATGGTTTTTCTTACCTTACCTTGTGCATATTTTTAAAAATGAAGTCCAATTAGTAGTATCTCTAGTCTGTCAGATATTAGGTCTTGATGATGATTGTCATGTGGGCGAAGTCGTCATTGGTTTTTTGTTGAGAATAAGTTCTTTAGGCTCTGAATCTCAGTCAATTCCTGTGTTTAGTCTAGATGAGTACCTGGACGAATCAATCCATCTTCAGTTAACTCAGTTTACAAAGGTTCGGTTCTTTAGATTTTAGACCTACTTGTTCAGCATGCTGTTATGTTCCAATGTCACTGAGCTGCAGTTTTTGAATACTGTCTATTCTTCTGATTTGCCAAAGCAAATCAACCTGTTCGAATATGCCAATTCGATTATGTTGGAAGTGTATAAAATGTTGTTTGATGAAGAATTGCCTCGTGTTTTGGACGAGATGAAATGTTTGATGTAGCCTTCACCCGAAGACCGAATTGGAGATTGGTTCCTGAATAAAGACTCCACTGTGTTAAGAGTATATGGATTTACTGGCCAACCTTATAAGTTACCTGCATTCCTCACCCCGAGGATTTTTGCTTTAGAATTCATGAGACAAAGGCTGCAGTCTGAAGAAGAGCACTTTGGTGCTTTTAAAAAATCCTCAAACATTAAATTCCCACTTAAGGTTGGCTCTTTCATTTTTAAAAGTAAAGGCGCCTTACTGTTCATAGAAAAATTGCTGGAGAGTATGGATTTCCAAAAGGAGTCAAAGATAAATTATGATCCCCACCATGTAATCTCCTTGAGGAAGAAGGCCAACAAGAAGAAACCGTTTGATCACCAGTCTATTGAGGGGTTGGCTGAAAAAGCCAATTTGTTGCAGTTTACTGAGGTATCAAAGGCTGATGAAGATGCACATACTGTACCTGTCACATCATCCCAAATAACAGAGGGTACTAGTATTGTGATTAAGAGAAGTCTGTCTGAAATCGAAAGTATGGAAATTGACGAAGATGGATCGCATAAAAAGGAAAAGTTGTTGCAGGGTGGTGAAATTTTAAATGAAGAAATTTCTGATGGTTTCAAAAAGGTTGCTCTAGTTCCAACGAAAGCTGTGCAAGTAAATCAGTGCTTGTTTAAAAGTGTGGATGGTTCAGAATCAAGCCCAGTTTTTAAGTCAAAGGAGGAGCTCAAAGCTAGTTACATGGAGAGGATAAAATAGTCTCTGGAAGAGACAAGAAATTTGCTCCCACGAGTAAGAAGTTTACACAGTCCAAAAAGTTCTCTAGTTTCTGCTCGAGATGTTGAAAGAAATACATTCAAGCTATCCCTGGTGAACGACAAGAAGATGTCAGAAATGGAGATCTGGTTGGATAAGATCAGTATACCGGATAAGATACAACTTCACAAACAAACTTGTGATATCATTTACTAAGACCTGTTACAAGCCATGATAAGAATAAACAAATTACAAATTCTGATAGATAAGTTAGAAATCCAATTGAAACATGAAAGAATTGAGAATAAAGCAAATACCATCTAGATCAAGAAGCTTCAAATGGATATTGTCAGTTCAGATAACACCCAGGAAGTCAGGATAATGCTAGAAGAAAAATATAATGCTCTCCAAGTGTTGAAGAAAAAATTGAAAATCCCAGGTTCTGAGCATGTTCAGTCCTCTGAGCTTTTGGCTCTACAAGAAGATAAATACAAGATCCATCAAGAGATGATGGAGTATAAGGGGAGAGCTATTGAGTTACAGGAAGAAAAGGACAAGTGGGAGGCTGAACGAAATGAACTGTTATCTCAAATTTCCTTGATGAAAAAAGATCAAATTGATGAGAAAGAGATTATGGAGGAGTTAATGAGTCAGACTCCCACAGGCGAAGATTTGTCCATTGTGAATATCGAGAATCCATTGGATGATTTTTCTGCAGATGATTTGTTGGTGCCTATGTCCCAAGTTAGTTTAAAAGATGAAGAAATCAAAGAGCTGAAGACAGAGAATGCAAAGATCGAAGGTGAGTTGGCTAAAATAAATGAAAGTAAAAATAAAATACTACAGGACAGGAATCAGCTGCAGAAAAAGTTAAATGAAATGAAGGAGAGAAACATAGGTAAAGGTCCCCTGCAAGGAGCGAAGCATATCATTTGGGATACTCTATCTATAGAAATTACCAAATTTCGGCATTATCTGAATTTCATTGATGATCAAAATATTTTGATCAATTTGGCCCACCAAAGATTGAAGCTAGTGAATGAACACATGGGAAAAAGACCTCTCGCCACAGCTCAAAATGTGCTGAACTTTTTAAACTCATTGACATATCAGAAATTACATGATATGGGGATAAAAGAAAGGATATCCATAGTGCTGTGGGATAATAAATTTATCCATAAACACCATTTAATGAAGTTGGTCCAAGACAAAATTAATGAAATGGTTGCACAGGTCGATAACTTCAAGCAAGATTTCAAGGAGCTATTTGAGGACGACCTACCTTCTTTCTGGGATGAGGAAGGAAGGATGTTCTCTCAGGAGCATTATCACAGCTTGCTAGATCAGAATCACATGGACCACTCTAAATTCGATGACTTGGAAAAGGGCTTAACAGGAAAAACTATTGTGGACAAATTAACAGAGGATTCCGAAATTCTATAGAAGTTCGCAATTATCAGAAGCAGATTACCCAAAGTGTCATATGAAGCATACATGGAGCTTGAAGTATCAATCTGAGAGATGATGGAATGTGACACCCCAAGCACAGAACAATGGAAAGCTGTGGAGAGATTCGGAAAGACCAAATATATCATGCATGCATAAAGACAGGTGTTATACAACAAGGAGCTGACTAGATGAAGACATGGAGTTGACTAGATGAAGACGTTTTACCAAGCTGATTTTTACTTTATGATCTATTAGGATTGGAGCAGTAATTTATTCCTATAAATTAGGGATTTAGTTACAAGACTCTAAATTAAAACGATCATTCAGTTGTGAAATCTTCTTGGAATATCTATTATTTTTTGTATATATTTGCATCTTTTTTATGAGATGGGGGTTGGAACCCATCGTGTTGTGGAATTATTTTGGAGAACATATCTATTTTTGAAATAACAAAGTGAATACAAGAAGGTTTATCAGAGATTCCTGTGTCATTGATATTACAGTCTATGCTTCTTTCTTTATGTGATCGTATTTCCCCAGTGTAACACTTCATTTTGTTTCTTCTTCATATCTGAAATACAGCGTTGGGTGATTAGAATTCATATGTTTATGCTCTAGTCATCATTTCATATATTTTATACATTTTCTGCTAAAGTTGATATAGAATTCATCTTTGATGCTCTGTATTAATGGGTTGTTTCCTTGTCTCTTCGGTCTCACCTGGATCAAATTAAACGACTGTGATGATGTGATTATCTTTCCTTTGATGAATCTCGTGTATATGTCTTTGTGATATCTTTATATGTGTGTGACTCCATGCCCAATGGTTATGTGATTGTTTCATCCATACATACAAATCTTTAAATGTTGTTTTATATCTGGTCCTGTTAAATCTGTATTGAGAGATACCTCTCTGAAAGAAAACACCAGTTTCTTTCTAAAGTGGTTTTGTTGTTACCTTGGAGTTTACCTTTTACAACCTGGGTACATTCTGAGTGCTAACAATGACTATTGTTATATGCAAACTCTACTAGAGGAAGATATTTCTCTCACTGTGTCTGCGGATCCATAACATACATCCTAATCATGTCCTCCATCACCTGATTCACCCTCTCTGTCTTCCCATCTGTCTCGGGATGATAAGCTGAGCTTAAGTTCTGTTGGGTCCCTAATGCTGACTACATGCTTGTCCAAAATCTAGAGGTAAACTTAGGGTCTTGGTCAGAAATTATCTTCTTTGGAACTCCATGAAGGCGTACAATTTCATTTATGAATACCCTTGCTACATCCGTCACATCATAAGTGTCTTTCACTGGAATGAAGTGGGCACTTTTGGTCAGTTTGTTGACCACTATGAGTATAGAATTATGTCTTGAGGATGTGAGGGGAAATCCCACAACAATGTCCATGGAAATGACTTCCCATTTAGTCTTAGGAATATCATGAGGCTGTAAGAGACCAGCTGGGTGTCGATGATTTACCTTGACTTGCTGACATTATAGGCATTTAGAAACAAAATCAACTACATCGC
Organism: Pseudotsuga menziesii; assembly: GCA_001517045.1. NCBI lineage: Eukaryota > Viridiplantae > Streptophyta > Pinopsida > Pinales > Pinaceae > Pseudotsuga > Pseudotsuga menziesii. The sequence continues at coordinate 175,318 of LPNX011096109.1, read as the reverse complement.
TCTTCATACTGGCCCAGAAGAAGAGCTTCTTCATGTCTGCATACATCTTCTTCACTCCAGGGTGTGCACAATAACGTGCCCTATGGGCCTCTCTAAGGATTGCTTCCTTGAGATCATGTTCTTTAGGGATATACATCCTCCCTTGGTACCACAACAACCCATCTTCCTCAATATGGTACCCATAATACTTCGACTCGCACTTCTTCCCACTCTGAATATATGAGGTTACCTTTATATACCAACCATCTCCCAAGAGTTGTTCGAGCACTTTCTCCTTCAAATCCACTCTCAAGGGGATTAAGGTGAAAATCCTCGGCCTTCGGCTTAGAGCATCTGCCACCACATTCTCCTTTCCTTTGATATATGAGATACCAAATTCATACTCACTCATGAACTCACTCCATCGTCATTGCCTAGCATTTAGATCCCTTTGTGTAAAAATATACTGCAAACTCTGATGATCTATTTTAAGTGTGAAACTTCTGCAACCTAGGTAGTGTCTCCATAATTTTAGTGCCAGCATTACTGCTACCAATTCTAGATCATGTGTGGCATATTGCTCCTCGTGAGGCTTCAACTTACGAGATGCATAAGCTATTACCCCACCTTCCTGCATTAGAACTGCTCCTAATCCTTGCTTCGAGGCATCAGTACATACCATGAAGTCTTTATCCATGTCTGGTACCCTTAAGATTGGTGCACTCATCAGCAATCTCTTTAATTTAGAAAAATCGGCATCACATTCATTGGTCCACTCATATCGGATTCCCTTTTGCTGCAAGGTGGTGATGGGTTTTGCAATCTTGGAGAATCCTTCCACAAATCTTCGGTAATACCCTGTTATTCCCATGAAGCTACACACCTCATGCGCATTCTTTGATATTGGCCATTCCTCGATGGCCTTCACCTTTTTTGGGTCCACTGAGATCCCTTCTCCTGAGATGATATGCCCTAAATAGTGAATCTCCTTTTGGAAGAAAGAACACTTTGACAATTTACCAAATAGTTTATGTTCCCTTAAGCAAGTTAAGACTAACCGAAAGTGCTCCTCGTGCTCCTTCTCGTTCTTAGAATATATAAGAATGTCATCCAAGAATACCTAAACAAAGTGGTCGAAGTAATTCCGAAAGACACTATTCATGAGGCTCATGAATACTACTAGAGCTTTGGTCAAACCAAATGGTACTACTACGAACTCATAATGCCAAAATCGAGTTTGAAAAGCAGTCTTAGAAATGTCATTTTATTTAATCCTGAGTTGGTGATACCCCGGCCGAAAATCAATCTTTACAGAAGACTGATGCGCCTTTCATCTAATCAAATAGGCCATCAATTCTTGGCATATGATACCTGTTCTTCACTATGGCTTTTTTCAAATCCCTATAATCTATGCACAGTCGCAAATATCCATCCTTCTTCTTAACAAAGATCACTCGTGCTCCCCATGGTGAGATACTAGGTCTAATTAGTCCCAAGTCTAGCAACTCTTTTAACTGGATCTGTAACTCTCGAAGCTCAGGGGTTGTCATTCTAAAAGGAGTCTTTGAGATCGGCTCTGCACCGGGTTTTAGTTTGATAGTGAAACCAAGCTCTCGTTCTGGAGGTAGTTGTGGAAGTTCTTCTGGAAAGACATCCTTGAACTTAGATAATACTGGGTAAGAATTCAAGGAAGGTCCTTTACTATTGCTCACCATCTCAACTAAAAACAACTGACATCCTTGTCTAAAACACCTTTTAGCTTTCACCGCGGAGATGAAACAGAGGGATATTTTTCTCTTTCGACCCTGGATTTGAATTGCTCGACCCTCATCATCAAGGCACAAGAATTTATTCGCATAGCAATCCATGAAATCTCTATGGCATTCTAACCAATCCATGCCGACAATGAGGTCATAGGTACCCAAATTGGTGACATAAGCATCCATCTTAGTGGTGCACACTCCTAAGTCAAATTGACACCCCCTTACCGTAAGACCTATTGCTTGTTTAATCCCTGAAGCCATCTCGACCGATTCAAAATCATTGTGCTCGTAGGATGCCAACCCACATTTATCTAATGCATATGGTGAAATAAAACTATCTATTGCACCAGGATCAAATAAAATTTTAAGTTTGACATTGTTTACTTTACCAGTGGATTCTACTACGGTGGACTGATGTTCTGCTTGGTGGTTGTGAATAGCTATATGAATCCGATGAGTGTTATCAGAATTTCTCATGGATGCCTTTCATTCCTGCTGCCTACTGCTAGTCTTCCCTTTAGGACAATGCCACTGAAAATGAGGACCTCCACATCTCCAACAAGACACATTAGGTGGTGCTTGCATGTTGCTGGGAGGATTCCTCTGGGATGTGTTCCTTCCCCGAGATCCTCTAAAACCTCTCGATCCTCTATAGGAATTTCCTTGTGTTCATCCTTGGTTCCCATGGTTTGTTGACGAAGCCTGCAATACTGAGTTAACTGAAGTGTTACCTCTCGGGGTGAACCTGTTATCATAAGGAGGAGGTCTGGATTTTCCTCCTCTGAAGTATGGTCGTGGGGCCTTCCCTGTAACATACTGATTGGATCCTATCAACTTGCTTCCTCCCTTTACATCTGACATATCCTCAGCATAGTGAGCATACTCAACCGCCATGGAAACTAAAGATGGATTCCACATCTGTACTGCAGCCCTGATCTTGTAGTTGATTCCATACACAAATCGCTCCACCTGTCACTCATCCGAGTCCAAGTATGGAACATACTTTACCAGTTCCATGAATCTAGCTTCATATTCTTCCACTTTCATGTTTCCCTGTACCAAAGCATGAAAGGAGCCCGCTTGTTGTTCCCTATAATAAGCCAGAAGATACTTCATGTTGAACCTCTCCTCGAATAATTCCCATGAAACAGACAAGGGAGTAAGATGCAATTGTTTCTCGAGGTCTAACCACCAATTTAGGGAATCTCCCTTTAGCTAGAAGATGGCCATTCTAGCCTTGGAACTTGAGGTATACTCATTTAGTGCGAAGCGCCTCTTCATACCCTCGAGCCACACTTCGGTGTGCTTACCCGGTCGTCCTCTTGAGAACTCAAGAATTTTGATCTTCTACAGCTCTCTAGAAATATCCTGAAGTGGTTCTTGCCTTGGGACCTGTGCCCTCTCAGATTTTTCTCGGCTCACCTGTGTGGTTTCTACCTCTACAATCCTCTCCAACTGTCTATTTAGTGTGGCCATGATGGTTTCCAAGGACCTCAGTATCACCCCCATCTTAGGACTGGAGGTTACCCTTGGCGGTGTCGATGGTGGGGTCTGTGGTGGCGGCGAGGGTGGTTGACCTCGACCCCGCCCTCGACCTCGACCTCTGTGTGTTTGAACCATGATAATTCCTGACATATTCAACAACATTATGTCATTATTATCTCAATCTAATAATTGCAGATAAATTTTTTTTTTGTTATGCAATGTTTATATTTATGTGTAGAGACAAATTGTCAATATTTGCGTAAAACTTGCATAGTCACTTTCATTAAACGATTTCGTCTTGGGTTTTAATATGTGCCTTATTATTTAGCTCCTAATACTAGTCTCAACAGTATCTTGTTTTTCTTAATTCACATCCATCTTGCCTCTTCAACTATCAGTCAAAGTCTCGGTAATGCTTTAAGTTTAATACTTGAATTCCTGATACCATGATGTCCTTGTATTAAACAATTTGAAGTAACTACCCTTCAAAGTACAATGTCTAAGTGTTTGTTAATTGGTCAACTACTAAGTAGACAGAATATTATAAATAATAATAACCAATTTAAGCATTCAAATTTGATAGTGTCCCATTTCTCCAATTAGTAACAAAATAAAAAGAAAATTCTAATTATTTACTATTATTATACATAATTACTATATTACTTTAATTTAATACAATTAACATTAATTTAAATATATTATAATTAACATTAATGATTTATTAAATCATGATTATCTACATTTTTAAGGTAATTGCGAATAAATACATATCAACTTTTAAATTGATAAAATACAACTAATTATAATATAACTATAGAGAATTTTATCCATGTAATTAATGGCTTAATGATTTGTTTAAAAAAAAAATATTGACTTTAATTTATTCTCACCATATTTCAAAAGTTTTTATTTTTCCTATAACACTATAAAAAAATTACTTTATAAAAACCTAATGATAAAAAATAAAAATAAAAAATAAAAAAATCGCACAAGGTATGGTTTGATGAGGAAGCTGGGATGCATGATATAATCACACGTAACAAGACCAAGGGCCCCACGAGAAGGGTTGGGATGCATGCATGCCAGCCGCGCTGCATGCACGCCCTCCTCCCGTATTCCCAAGCAGGGTGCCTCCCAACAAAAGAAGGTCACTCCCTCGTTGCACGCAAAGGCCATTTGGCTGGATGTGCTAGTGTGGGTTCGAGCTCCCTACCCTCTTGCATGAAAGAGACTGCGAGGTACAAAATCATTGGTATCCATGGAGATGTTGGTGACCAAATGGAGCCATTTTTCAGCAGCTTGTTGGACGCGATGCAAGACAGTACGCAGAGCCAGAGCTGCTATTTTGATAAATATTGGGTTATTAAGAAGGTATTGTTTAGCTAGTTTTTGTATTTGATAATCTGCTCTTTTGTTTTGAAGTTAATGTAACAGAAATCTACTATGTGCTTGGAAAATAAACCATATTTATGGTATTTTGCATTTGAATCTATAGGCATAGACTTGGTGTACACTTTAAATGCTTACAAATATACATTTGTAGCCAATTTTTTTTGAGTTTTTATCTGGATTTTCTACTGTGGTTTTATAAATTATGTTCCTGAAATTGAATAATTTTTGAATAAATATGGCATTGATTGTCTCATTTTTAAGCAAATTCTGGTTTTGTTTGCAATAATTAAAGGCAATTTGGTGGCCATCGATTCATTTTGATGTCAATTTCTACGAAATCAAGCTTAATAAATGGGAAATTCTGCATAGAACTCATAGGAATGATGTGCTTGCAGGCTTCCTTCCGTCCGTCCGGCACAAGTGCATGTATGGTAGTCAAATAACACATGAAGCTTCCTTCCTTCCGACACAAGTGTATGGCAGCGAGTCCTATTTGCTCTTATAGGTTTCTGAACCAGTGAACGGTGCTTACTTACGATTTCCCTTTTTGAAAGAATTTGATTAGCTCAGTTTTCTATTTGCACATATTTTCTATTTTCACATATATAATGCAAGCTGATAAACTGAACCATCTTATAGGGGAGGCATTGATTTATCAGATTATAACTGATGAGTATTCTGATTAGGAAGATAGCCTAGAAAGGTCCAGCCAAAGGCGACTTACTTATTAGTATCCTGTAGAGGGGAGTTCCCACTGACCCTAATCACACGTATCAAGGTGCAATCTCAGGTACTCATTCATTCTCAGTTCAATCCCCAGTACGCATTACCCAATCTGACCAACATTCTCTGACTCATACCCGCCTTTATCACACATACACGTTTTCTATTGCTTTCTCACATTCAGTCAGCCTGCATTCCATACGCATTCATTACACAACTGCCCACATCAAGAGGGGTAGGTCATCGCTACAAGAGGGATCTATGGTAGATCGTTCTCACTCGGCCTTACTCTTAGCAGCTTCTATCATAGGACTGCTATAGTACTGACCCATGAACAATAGCGAAGATTCATCTGTTTGCTCCTGAAAGTCCCTTAAATTCCAACTTGGAAGTCCTGAATCCCCAGAACTAAAAGTCCCCAAAATAAATGAATTTAGAAATGACTGCTCAAGGAGCGAGGTACGAGCCGCTTGCTCGACCTAAGAAGGGTAAGGAGCTGCCTGGCTGTATAAATTAATTACTAGCTGTATCACTTTATGCTTAATGGTTGTATAATAACTATGGCGGAATCACATTCAAAGGGCTTTGCAGGTATAGCTGTGATTGCATTAGAAAAGCTGCAAAATCATTCTTTCGTCATTAACCTAACAAAAGTGCAGCCGAATGTATATTAACCTCATCAATAAATGGTATAAACTTACTTTCTGCATACATGGTTAAAATTGCATCATTTTGTTGGATTGAAATGTTTTTAACACTCTCTTGGGATTGTTATTATTATTTTTTTCTCTTGAGATATGCTTCATGGTTTCTTTTGAATAGAAAAATACAGTGCAGCAAATAGTAGTAAGAATAGGCCATATTAACAGTACTTTGAACTTCAGCGAATATTCGTATAGCATATTTTTGTATTTATAAGATGTGTTTTTTTTTTAGTCATGTCTTTTTTGTTTTTACAAATTGTTTTGAATTAGTATTTGTATTTCAAATCATGCTACTATGGTGTAGTTCAACCAGAACTCTCCAGAGAGTTAAGTCCCTCTATACAAATATGATAGTTTTTTTCTTTTCCTACAACATTTATACAAATATCATAGATTTTTTTTTGTACAAAACCATTTTCATGGTTATTGAATATCGACAAATTACAATAATTGTAGATTGTTTTAGACATCATTCATACTTGTTATTTATCTGAGTATATACAAAATGCAAAGTTTTCATTTTGCTCTCTCTCTCGATACGCTAACTTACTCTATGTTTTGTTTGTACAGGTAAAGGTTTTTTTTTTTTAACTAGGTGTGAATAGGCCTGAAGGTCTCAGTGTTTGAGCCTTTGGCTCTGATACCATTATGTAGTGTTATTCTTGCCGGGCAGAGCACTAAGTCCTCAACTTAAACAGTAAAATGACATTTACTCTGATTTCAAATTTTCATTTTATTTATACAATAACAAGAGGGTTCACCGAAAAATACTTGAGCCTTAGCGAGTTAAAGGTAGTCCCTAAATCCTACTCCTATAGCCTTGCTTCTTCCTCGTCCAATCCTGTCTGAGCCTTGATGCCAATTCAATTGATCCACCCTGTCGACTAGCGTTGAACTTGCTGTCCCTAGGAAACTGAGGGGTTTCCTAGCCCCCGAGCCCACGTGCCGATAAACCTGATAGCAACTTCCTTTTTTTCTGAGTGTAATTCTTTTCCTAGAGTTAACCCCCTCCTCTAGTTTTATTTCCTTCTTGTTTCATCACCTTCCTTACTCTCTTCTTCTGTAAAACTTTTCTTTCCAGAGATGCTCTGCCAAAAAAAAAATCCCCCTTTGAACCATTTGATCCCCCTCCTTATACCTCCTTCTCCTCCTTTATTCCACCGCCTTCCTTCTTCCACTGCCTCCTTCATAATTAAATTAATTTATTTAATTCTATCTTGGGCAGTCCAGTTCAGAATTTTTTTTTACATTTGTTATGCATTAATAAATTTTCTTGAATTGTACAATTTTTCACCCCCGATGAGGTGGTGGGAAATTACTACATGCTTATCCTATGGAATTTAACGTGTTAATTTAAAACATACCCAACTGTCATAACATTACCCAATATTGTTTGTTTAATGTTTTATGCTAATGGTAAAATGGTAATAATAATATTGTAATTTCGTATATGTTATTAATTAACTTAATAAAAAGTACTTAATAATAAACACTAATAAATTATAATAATAATAGATAACGGCAACAAAATAAAATTATTATTATTATTAATAATCAATAATTAATTAATTGTAGTATTATTATTAATTGATTGAAATGATAACATCGACATGTTTATGTTTGTTAAGTCCCCCCGCACATTGACTTTTAAAAAATAAGGTACATTTACAGGTTTAAATAAATCACAATTACTTAGTTAACCCATCCAACTATTTAATGTTTTTCAATTAATATTTCATACTAGCATGCATGTGTGAGCTGTGCATGCATGACCAGTACATGCACATGCTGCACATGTACTATAGCAAAAACCTCTAAATTCTAGCTGATACAAATAATATTTCACGTAACAAGACCAATATACAGATATAATATGATTTCTTTTGACATTCAGAGTTATTTAACAGTTATGTTCTTATTAATCAGTTAATTAAGATTAGTACCTACCATCACTAATTCGGTATCATAAATGTCCAACACTCAACAATAATAACTAATATGTCAAACCATCCTAACCTCCATCTGCATCCTCCCTATCCTTCCTCTGCTAGTACAAAGTGGATTCCAGCTGTACTGACCTTCCCACACAGAACCTGAGAGCGGTAGTGTCGGCTAACTAGTGGACCTAGCCTCTCCTATCAGGCTTCTGACCATCGTCATCACAACAACTTGGGGAGTGTGTCTCAGCACTACCCTCCCATGACCTCGGGTATCAAAGTGACATAGGGTGGGAAATGCATCCATCCCTCTCAACATACTGGGTATATACTCATCAAACCATACTGCGTTGCTATCAAGTTTATTGGTACATGTCATTGTACCATCAATTGGCAATTAAGGCTCTTCTTCAAGATATGTATTGAGTCATACTTGGCATCACACACTTGGCTATCATATAGCCCCTGTACCCTGCAGGTTAGCACTATGCAAGCAGGCATTCATAACAATATTAAATCAATAGCTGGTCCATATTATCACATAAAATCACAAAATAAATCGCATCATGAATCGGTGCCCATGTACCACATCATACCAAGGATTACAATCAACTATATGTTTTTGTTATGAAATAAATGAATCTGATGACGACTACTGCATGATAATCGCATAAGCACAATAATTCCATATAAATGATAATCATCATAACATCATAATCAAAGTATTTACATAGGCATGTTAATCGTCGTAACATCATGGTCAAAGCATAATATAAGCATGATAACATTATAATATCATAATTAGAGCATAATCCTGATAACATCATAACATCAGTAAATAATCACATATAACATGCCAAAATATAGTTTATGAAGTATAGTTGAGTCCATAGATAATAAGTAAATACAGTGTAATAAGTCTAAGTGATAAATAAGTCGGAGTCAAAATATGGGGCACTACACTTTTGAGCAGAAGAAAGGGGAAGAGGTGGTAGACTTCAACACTATCTTTTACGATAAGGAAACAGAAAGAATTATGAAGAAGACCGAGAGGAAGGTTGAGAATCGGGGGCAGTTGGGGAAAATGATAAATGATACAACCGTGGTGTATGGGACAGACAAGGACCCAATATTCACTATCAGAGCTGGAGCAGCATTGATCCATACTTCTGAGGACAATGTGGGTCGGATAATGACTGATCTTGAACAGTTAAATAAATATACTACCCAACTAAAAGATACCCTCAGAAGGGAGAGAGAGGAAAGTAGTAAATTGAAAAGGAAGTTTGAAGACATACAACATGAAATAAAGTCTTCAAAATCAGAGCTCTAGTTCCTCCAAGTAGAGAAGAGATCTCTGGAGGTTGCCTAGGAAAGTCTAGAAAAACTGCAGTAGGAATGTCAGGGGCTAAAGACTGAAAAGGATGGGTTGAAAATGATATGTGAAAGCCTTCATATAGAAAAGGATCAGCCGTTCAGTAAGATAGGGGAGCTGGAGTTACAGAAAGATGCCTTGGAGGAGTCAGAGAGGAAATGCCAGGTGCAGACAGCAGAGGTTAAATAACAAGTTACTTCATTAGTAGCAACTCTAGAAGAAGCCAGGGAACAACAAGATAATCTTTAGCCTTTCAAGGATCATGTTCTAGCACAAAGGAGAAAGATGCACCAGCTGCAAGTATCCGTAGAAGAAGAGAGGTGCAAGATCTTGCAGGTAGACAATAGACTGGAAGACATTTTGGAGACTTTCTCATATTTTATGGACAGATCGCGGAACATTTTAGAAGTCCTAATGGGAAGAATGGCGAGATTAGAGGCCAATGAGGAAATCCCTATAGACCTGCCAAAAAAAGATCAACAAGGCCTGAGACAAGACTATGATTTATTGGATTTTTCCATAAACAAAGCCTAAGAATTCAAGAAGGTTGTAAAGAAGACAAAGGGAACTTGTACAGAGTTCTATAGGAGGCTTTTGATTACTTACAATCATTGCCAGGTTGCTGCTGAACAGAGGATGGACACCTTTCCACACCACAACCTATTTTTGAAGATGTTGTAAAGTAGATATCAGGAAGATTAACAAAGGATTCAGCACATCAAAGCCCTAGATGAGCAGACCCTGAGAAATGAGGTAGCTCATTCAACGGTCAGTGTACAGTTGCTCGAGGATCAAATTCACCTAGGCTCAGCCAGGATCGAAGTAATAAGAAATCAGGCCGCTAAATTTGAAATCAATATTTGTTTTTTAGAACCTTCTGAGTTCAAAAACATTGCCTCAGAAGCTTCAGCATGGAAGAAGTTCTTGAACAGTCAAGTGGGGCCCTCCTCATAAGTGATTATTTGTTTTTTTTATTGTAATATATTGTAAATTCTATAAGCACCTAATGTATGGAAGTGTGGGAGGTGAAGAGCTGGGGAATCCCAAGAGTCATTTGTGGGCAGCCCAATAGTTTTTCTTTTGTATAAATATAGAAGAATTAGATAGCAGAAGGGATTTTCTTGGGAGAAATTTGTGAACTACTTGTTGTAAGAGGAACTACTTCGTTTTGCAATAATAAAAATTACAATTTTTCCTGTTGGAGAAAGTGTTGTGTGGAATGTTCAAATGTGATGAAATGAACAATGTTGATGGGGAACTATTTCATTTTCAGATGTGTTTCATTAACTGTGAGAGCGTTTTAAGTTTATAAACCTATGTTCTTATTTGAATGTTCTCTGGTTTATTTTGTGATAATTTCCACTATGAGTAATGAATGTTTTAATAGATGACGAGCTATCTTGTTGTGCATATCTTTATTTATGTTTATGTGTTTTGATTCTAAGAACAACTATCTGTGATTTATCTTAACATATGAATGGTATTACATTACTCATGAATTAATAATCTTGCTCCCTAGGGACAACTTAGTTAGTATTGTTTTTTCAGTTGTGTGTGATTTAGATACGAGGGAGTCTAAGATGAAAGGTAAGAACCTGCACATCACATTGTGACCACTCCTCGCATTCTTCATCAATTTGCGTCTTAGATAGGCACTTGCATATCATACTTAAAGTCAAAAAATACAAAAATATACATGGTGGATCAGGACGCAACCGATAAAACCCTTTTGTTTTTTGTTATTTGACCTACGGTAGCCAGACCGCAAACCGGTTGGATTCCCTTCACCAAATAGTCATGGGATATTTGGGAACATTGACTGGGGAGAATCCCTTGTTGTTGTTTCCTACAAATTTCCAAGCCTCAACAGTTTTTGGTGCTGGAAGGAGGGAAACCATTGCATGGCTGGCCGGGGAAATCCATTTCCTCAAAATTACTCCAGCAGTGATAGTTTTGAAAGCAGTTTATTTTCTGATCCAAATACTGAAGAGAATAGAGAACATTTGTTTGTTGTGGACAACCAAGTAGTAAATGATCTGAGAAGACACACACGGGCTTATGTATTGGAGGGTTAACCACTATCCTTGATTTACCCCGAAGAGAATACAAGAAGAAATATCGTCCCATCTTGGAGGATTCAGTGTTGGTTGGAGATTTGGAAGAGTTAGTACAAGTAGCGTTACAGGAATTTGTTCAACCTTTGAATCAAGTAGGCCCAAACACACCTTACTGTTCTCCTATGCATACTCTTGTTCCTTCACCTCCTCACTCTCCACCCAGGCTCATGGCAGGTGTAAATGCGAATCAGCCACTTAACCCACCAAATCCACCACCGGCTTGGAAAGGCAGATCACCCCTGAACTTGACACCTCCTTTGCATGACTTACCTCAAGCTTTTGAGAAGATGCTGCCTAATTTTGATCCAAATGAGAAGGTTGTAGTAGATGACCATTTACAAAGTTTTTATTTGGCAATAGAAGGATTAAGGGATGGGGAACATGAGGATGTAGTTTGTAGACTTTTTCCCCACAACCTTAAAGGAGCACCAGCATCATGGTACTTTGGTTTGCCTACAAATTCTATCACAGAATGGGATACCTTTGAAAGGATTTTCAAAAGTAAGTATGCAGCCCAAAATATGCATGCAGCACTAATGAAAGGCTTAGGTGCTGTAAAAAAAGAAAGGAAAGAAAAGGTACACAATTTTACTCAAAGATTTTCAGCTTACGTTAAGAACTTCTCTGCAACTGATAAGCCCTCTAACAAAGTTTTGATTGAGTATTATACCTCAGCTTTAGGTCCTGACTTGGCTATGTTCGCAAAATCTCAAGTTAAGCCTACGTTATCAGAGACTTACAAAGAAGCAAAAAGAGTAGAGGCTGAAAAGGAAAGTATAGAAGATTATCCTCAGCAGTCTGGAGAAAAAACTTTTGGCAAGAAAGCCTTATTGCTGTCTAAACCTAAAGAGGATCAATCACATGATTTTGAGGGGATGTTAAAAATGATGCAAAAGCTATCTAGCAGAATAATAGATCTGGAAAAAGAAAAGGAGGCTCAGAAAGCATATAAGCCTTATTACAAAAAAAGAGAGGATAACAACCAACCCAAACCTCCTCCATACGGTTCAGCATCAATGAATTTAACAGAGGTGGGGATGGATAATTTTTTCACTTTTCACCAACAAACCCATTCTGAAAAGAATTGTCCTCAAATAAATTCAATGACATTGGTCATGAATCAGCTGTTGGATTCTAAATTAACTGAGGACAGTGATGAAGAGGAAAAGGGTAGTAAGACCACCGAAAAACAAGAGAATGATACCATGTTTTTATGGGATTGTGTCTCGCTTTTTGATATAGAAAGTACTATGAAACCTAAGAGTATACCAAAAATTCAAATGACAACAAAAGGCCTGGATTTGGTAAATAAAGACAATTCAATGATATCAAAGATTAAGAAGTTGCAAGAGAATGTCAGGAAACAACCAAAGAACAATGTTGATGGAAAAGTACCTGAAATCACCATTAACAGCCAAGGTCCAAAGGAAATAAACAAGCATGTTAAGCCTATGGAATACCAATTAGGTGTTAACAAATAAAATACTAAAAGTCCTGAAGAACTAGAGGAAGAGATACCCACCGAAAACCAACCTGTGAAGGAAGATGTCGAATCAATTAGGGAAGGGAAAGCTAGGTTTAAAACCCCACCTTTCCTTTTGACTTTGGAAATTCTGAACCATAGGGTGCATAATTGTTTGGTAGATTCTAGATCATTAGTGAATGTTATGCCACTCACAGTCTGCAAAAAATTTAATGGGCAGCCAAAACCTACTCCTTGGGAAGTTACGCAACTAGACAGAACTAGTGTCAAAGTAGTTGGGGAAATGGAGATTGTTCTCATTCGTTTATCCGCAAATGAAAAGATATGTCAATTTATTGATATTGTAGAGGCAGACATACTGGATGGGTATGGACTTATTTTTAACTGAGACTGGTCCGCAAGGCTAAAGGGGTATTTTGCTTCATATTGGTCACATTTATGGCTGCCTCATATAGGGGTCCCAAACCGGATCAAATTCTTAAGGGAACCTTACATGAAGCACACTATCACTAAGTTGGAAGAAGAAAATGAATCAACAAATTCTATTTTGGGGAATTATCTAATGGAGATTGAACTAAGACATCATGCATTAGAAGAAGACAGAAATATAATAAACACTCAACCCGATCTCCTTCAATGTTCACGGGCTGATGGGATTGATTGTAAATTGGTAGACATAGTTTTGGTTTCAAAAATAGTAGAATTATATAATGGTTAGGTATTTCACATCTGCAATCGATCCTAAGCCCCTTGACTCATAAGTTGGTAGATATATAGTGGTGGGCAAGGAACTGGTGAGGTAGTGGTTGGTTCTCAAATTTTTTACTTTGATGTTTGTTTTTTATAACCTTGTACATAAATCTTTTGATGCAACTTTTCACTTTGATTTACCGCTATTGTTTCTAGTTATTTTTTGTTTGTTTTTTAATAAAAGAGGCAAACTTTTAGTTACATGGAAAGTGTCAGGGTTCTTGATTAACTGAAATCTTTGGGATAAGACTATGCATTCTTGGTTGAACTAATAGAATTTCTTCTAGTAAGTAGTTTTCCTAAATGGCTATATGCTCATTGAATTCCTACTTAACCCCTGAAAATAAATCAGAATCAAAAGGTCTGGAATACTATTTCGAAGCTCCATCCATTTCACATCTAAAATGTCCTAGGGGGTAATAGCAAAGGACCCATGGAAAGGAAGCAAGGTAAACAGTTTATTATATATAAATGATCCCATGCCATGATTTTAAAATCCTAGAGGATGTTAAGAGTCAAAACTCCTAAAAGAAGCAATACATATCAAAGCAAAGTATCAGAAACATGAATATAAATTTGCCAAAAGTTCTTCTCTGTCTGTGAGCTGAAAAGTAAATACATCTCCCACACAAAAGGACACTCTGGATAGAATATCATGAATAAAATTCAGAAAGAAAGGCATATGGAGGACTCAAAAGAACACAAATTTCAAAAGGCACAAAGGTGCAATTAGCATGGGAATGAGGAACAAATGAATATTTCTGTTTACCATATGTTACGATCCTATGGTGTCCAAGCTAGAAACTACCCAAACGTAGAGGTAAAATAAAACTCACCCACTAAGCCTCAAAAGAGTTATCTAAACTTTGAATATTTTGGTGTTCCCATTTTCAAAGAATGGACGGTCATCAATGATTTAAATGCATGTGTTTGCCATTTTAAGAATACAAGCATCTAGAAGAATTCAACTTATGGGTTTAATTATTAAATAGTCTTTTACTGGGATAAAAGTTGATTCAGAAAATCTGGGGTTCACCACGTAGTCGTCAATTGTTGCAGCTACAACAATTTCCCAAAATTCTAAATTTTTTTGGGACACTCCTTATTATCTTGTTTTGCTCATCTTGTTTGGGTTTGCTTGATTTTTCTGATGTTGGTTCAAGGAATATATTTATGCCAATGCTGTTAATGTTGTTATACAGCTTACATTGAGTTCTTACCCCGCCATCAGAACTCGTAGAAACTATGGATCGGAAATGCAGTTAACTGTGTGCCTGCCATTGTGGAGATGCAGTTGAGAGATGGTCCGATCCAAGGTATATTTCCTCTGATGCGCTTTACTTTGATTTTTCTTGTTATTGGTGGCCTTATTGGAATACCATCGAAACTTTTTGTTTCTACAGTTTCCGCCATCGCAGATGATGTATTGCGAGCCCCCTGATGGTTGTATTAACCTCTTCCGATCCCTGCCAGTTTGATTCGCAAATCCTTAGTCTCTTTAACTTCCACCATTGTAGCTCTATAGAGCACTATTCATCTAATATAGTTTGTTTATGTTTTCCACTTAGCCAATCTTTTCTCTTAATTCTTGTTGGTTTTACCTTTGATTTTGACTGGTCTGCGAAACTCGGTGTCTTTATAGTTTCCGCTGTTGCGACGCTTCAACCAACTATTGGTCTGAGGTCTTACTCTGCTGAACTCCGATGAAGAGTGTTTCATTTATTTTTCTTGCCGATGCTTCATTTGATACTGTGGATCTCATAGTCGTTTTACCATCCGCCATTGCGGAGAAGCAGCTGACATGATCACCGATTCCCTAGTCATTTTTCCGCCCGATGGTCATGTTTTCCCATCGGTTGTTTGCTTATCGGGATGTATATATTGGGGGATTGGGGTTTATTATTTTCTATTGTTTTTTATGCAAATTGTCTACACTATCATTGATGTTTCGAGAAGGACACTATACTCACTGTCGGTACCTCGTTCCTAGGTGGCGCCACTGTGGAAGTTTGCAGATTTTTCTCGACAGTCAAACAACGCCTTGCCAGGTAGGCCTTTTTCCTCATTTCTACCTCTTCTTTTTGAATTATTGAACTAGGGTTGTTGCCCTTGGTTAGTTCTGACCTCTGCGGTTAACGAATACCTAGGTTTAAGTTTTTCAGCGCTTATATTGTTCGTGTAGACGGTATGGTTGTTCGATGTGGGAATTTTTGTTTGCTGAATGACTAATTTCGCTGTCATTATGAGTCTGCAAAATGTACCCGGTTGTTTGAGAAACCGGTGTAGATGAGCATTACGCTATTTGGACCAGCTTCCCCAGTCTGTGTATGGCCGTTTGGGGAGGGTAGTTCCCTGTTAGTTTGCAGAGGAAGGCGTTTTCTTGTTTTTTTTGAAGTACCGAGGTTTTGGTTTTCCAGTCTTTGGGTCGCTCACGTTTCTTGTGGACTATGGTCGCAGTTTTGAAGTGCACCCCATTTAGGATGATATTGGGAACAACCTATTTTTTTTGGGAATTATAGCACCCAGGGTGTATTTGAAACTATTTTTCTTTGACACGGGGGGGATGTTCTTCAGTTTAGCGAGGCCATGATGTATGAGTTGATTATGCAAATTTTAGTCATGGGTAGGTTTTAGCTCTTTTTATAGATTTGTTTTGTGCAGGAACACTTGGTAGTTAAATGTTGTTTGTTTATTTTTCATAGCTTCAACCATGACTAGCCTAACCGAGGTAAATTCTCATGTAGTTTGTCTCCATTCTTTGAATATTATTTAGAAATGGCTCAATAGGACCTAAAAGATTTTTTGTATGATAGGGAAATCCTTTTGAATATGAGATGTCTAAAAGGCAGAAGAAGAAAGACCCTATAGTGGAGGAAGAACCCGATTTTGAAATTGTCACCAAGGTTGAATACACTTACGAAGACACCAGATGCATAGTGGGTGTGGAACCTGAATATAAATCGGGGGAAATATACATACTGATAACACATCGGGAGGTACCTGACATAGGTTTTGAGGAAGAAACAATATATGCAAATATAGAGAGATCTGTTTTAATGAGAGTTGCTGCTAGACTTGAGCTTTTCCTGTGCTCAAAGGTGATTGGA
Organism: Pseudotsuga menziesii; assembly: GCA_001517045.1. NCBI lineage: Eukaryota > Viridiplantae > Streptophyta > Pinopsida > Pinales > Pinaceae > Pseudotsuga > Pseudotsuga menziesii. The sequence goes on along the minus strand of LPNX011096109.1, from coordinate 158,503 downwards.
TGGATTCTTCCCAGGGCAGATGTAACCACCATGATTTTGGCCAATGTTGACAAATAGAGTTATGCTGCTTATAGCCCTGGTTACGTATCACTAACCTACCACTTACCGGAGGCCTAGGTATACTTGACTGAAGACTGGCTAAATAAAATTAATCTGGACCTAGTCAAGACATTGAAAAGAATGCTGGTACCTAGCAAGAGTTTCAGAACTAGGACATCAGGGGAATATGACACTGCCACCTTAAGGACCCCTTATAGGTTCATTCCATTGATGTTGAATAGGATTTTCTAGAGATCCCACGGTAAACGTTTTAAGTTGGGTTGGGTCCCTATCATCTTCTATGTTGCAACCCAAGGGACTGTGTTCAACTGGGTGAACATTGTATCAAATAGCCTCTCATCCTGCATTGCTTTAGCCTTGGGAGGGGTGTCCAAGAAAAAATCAGAGTTCTACATGAGCTCCATACTGATTGATTGCATATTGTGCAATCAACCCTTCCCAAACCTGAGGTGTATTTGGGACCGAGAGAGAACACCAGTCTACTTAGCCTACAAGCCATTGTGGGCACATAAGTACCACAGTCACTATAGAGAAGTGTGTGAACACTTCATTATGCCATTATATACCTTGATTTTCTTAAAAGAATGCAATTGCATGTCAAAAGAAGCATTGTAGGTTATTGAAGAATATGTGGATTACTAATTAACGGAGGATGGACTGTATATCAGAATGTATGGATGCTCCAGAGAACCTTCACTACTTCCAAAGTATGCCACTGATTATGTGGTACACAAGGAGGCAGTCAGGCAAGTCTTCTTGGATGGCATAGGGATTTTTTTATTTGAGCATAAGAAGGCAACTTATCCTCCCTTACCATTCAGTTTGGGAAGCTATAATTTCACAAGAGTTAGGAAATCTGATGAATTTGTAGAAGAATTGGGGAAATAAATTTCCACAGGAATGATTCCTAGAATAAAGTGACAGAGCACTGTAGGGAAGAAAATGTACATTTTGAGTATACAAGCCACTAGGATAAAGATGAATCAATTTTCTGAAATGCAGAAAACATAACTGCACTAAAAAGAAGATTTAAAAAGAAAATCACTACTAAAGATGGGAAATGACAAGATGAGCAGAAAAAGCAGAGGAAGAGGAGGCTAGGAAAATATATGAAGATGCTAGGAGACTAGCATAGGACGCTGAAATCTGGATTAAAAGTGAGGAGGAAGAAAAGAGAAAAGCTGAACAACAAGCAACTAGAAATGCACAAGAAGCTGCCAGGATTGAACAAGAAGAAAGGAAAAGGAAAATGTATGAGGAACTTAGGAAGTAGGAAGTAGAAAGATTAAAACTGGGAGGGTCCATGATAGAGCAACAAGCTTCCAATCCTGTAGACATTGAGGGTCAGGATATGGGTAATCTTGATGTTCAAGATCCTGAGGAAGCTGCTACTAGCACATTATGATAGGATGCTGTTCCTACCCTAAGACAAATCCCTTTTGAGCAGAAGAAAGGGAAAGAGGTGCCGGACTTCAACATTATCTTTTACGACAAGGAAACAAAAAGAATTGTGAAGAGGACCAAGAGGAAGGTTGAGACTTGGGGGAAGTTGGGGAAAATGATAAATGATACAACCGTGGTGTATGGGATAGACAAGGACCCAATATTCACTATCAAAGCTGGAGCAACATTGATCCATGCTTCTGAGGACAATGCAGATCGGATAATGACTGATCTTAAACAGTCAAAGAAATCTGTTTCCCAACTAAAAGATACCCTAAGAAGGGAGAGAGAGGAAAGTAGTAAACTGAAAAGGATGTTTGAATACATACAACATGAAATAAAGTATTCAAAAGCATAGCTATAGTTCCTCCAAGTAGAGAAGAGATCTCTAGAGGTTTCCTAGGAAAGCCTAGAAAAACTGCAGCAAGAATGTCAGGGGCTAAAGACTGAAAAGGATGGGTTGAAAATGATATGTGAAATCCTTCATATAGAAAAGAATCAACTGTTTAGTAAGATAGGGGAGCTGGAGTTACAGAAAGCTGCCTTGGAGGAGTCAAAGAGGAAATCCGAAGTGTAGACAACAGATCTTAAAGAACAAGTTACTTCATTAGTAGTATCTCTAGAAGAAGCCAGGGAAAAACAAGCTAATCTTCATCCTTTCAAGGAGCATGTTCTAGCACAAAGGAGCAAGATGCACCAGCTACAAGTATCCATAGAAGAAGAGAGGTGCAAGATCTTGCAGGTAGACAATAGACTAGAAGAAATTTTGGAAACTTCCTCATATTTTGTGGACAAATCACAGGACATTTTAGAAGTCCTGATGGGAAGAATGGAAATATTAGAGGCCAATGAGGAAATCACTACGGACCTGCCAGCAAAAGATCAACAAGGCCTGAGACAAGACTATGATTTATTGGAGTTTTCCATAAACACAACCGAATAATTCAAGAAGGCTGTAAAGAAGAGAAAGGGAAATTGTACAAAGTTCTGTAGGAGGATTTTGATTACTTACAATCATTGCCAGGTTGCTGCTGAATAGAGGATGGACACCTTTCTAGACCACAACTTGTTTTTGGATATGTTGCAAAGTAGATATCAGGAAGATGAACAAAGGATTCAGCACATCAAATCCCTAGACGAGTAGACCCTGAGAAATGAGGTAGCTCATTCAACGGTGAGTGCACAGTTGCTAGATGATCAACTTCACCTGAGCTCAGCCAGGATTGAAGTAATAAGAAATATGGCTAGTAAATTTGAAATCAATATTCATTTTTTAGAACCTTCTAAGTTCGAAAACATTGCCTCAGAAGCTTCAGCATGGAAGAAGTTCTTGAACAGTCCAGTGGGGCCGTCCTCATAAGTGCTTTATTTGTTTGTTTTTATTGTAATATATTGTAAATTCTATAAGCACTTAATGTACAAAAGTGTGGTAGGTGAAGCATTGGGGAATCCCAAGAGTCATTTGTGGGAAGCCCAACAGTTTTTCTTTTGTATAAATATAGAAGAATTATATAGGAGAAGGGATTTTTCCCGGAGAAACTTGTGAACTACTTGTTGTAAAAGGAACTACTTCGTTTTGCAATAATAAAAATTACAATTTTGCCTAATGGAAAAAGTGCTGTGTGGAATGTTCAAATGTGATGAAATGAACAATGTTGAAGGGGAACTATTTCATTTTCAGCTGTGTTTCATTAACTGTGAGAGCGTTTTAACTTTTTGAACCTATGTTCTTATTTGAATGTTCTCTGGTTTATTCTATGATAATTTCCACTATGAGTAATGAATGTTTTAATAGATGAGGAGCTATCTTGTTGTGCATATATTTAGTTATGTTTATGTGTTTTGATTCTAAGAACAACTATCTGTGATTTATCTTAACATATGAATGGTATTACATTGCTCATGAATTAATAATCTTGCTCCCTAGGGATAGCTTAGTTAGTATTGTTTTTTCAGTTGTGTGTGATTTAGATGTGAGAGAGTCTAAGACAAGAGGTAAGAACCTGCACATCACATTGTGACCACTCCTCGTATTCTTCATCAATCTACATCTTAGATGGGCACTTGCATATCATACTTAAAGTCAAAAAATACAAAATATACATGGTGGACCACGCCGCAACTAGTAAAACCCTTTTGTTTTCTATTACTTGACCTACGGTAGCCAGACCACAAAACGAACGGATTCCCTACACGAAATAGTCATGGGCTAGTTGGGAACGTTGACTGGGGAGAATCCCTTGCTGTTGTTTCCTGCAAATTTCCAGGCCTCAACAGGTGCCTTAAAAAAAATTCAACATAAAATTTCTTGAAGAACTAGAGAGGTACCTCTCTATAATTGAAAGGAGATTTTCCAAATACCATAATCCGCCTATACATCCAATGGTATTTAAATCATTGGAAGGTGTACCAATCCATACAAATGTGTCTCTTTGTCACTAGTGGATTTAATTGAGTTCTTGGGTCAACAAAAAATGCCATCAGTTGTTGTTTGGAAATGTTAAGCTCTTTAACTTTCTCTTTTTAAAGTTCAATCATGTAGTATTCAAACATTAGAGCCTTGTAGTTCGACATATTGGTTAGTTGTCCTTGGGCATCTGAAACAAACAAAATGATTTTCTATAATGAAGTAGCTATTGACAACTAGGTAGGTTCTCTAGTGTTTTGCAATTCATGGAAAAGAGTTCTAAGTGTTCTTAAATTTGTATCAATTTCTATGTCAATGTTTGGTGGTTCATAATTCATGTTTTTCCTATCTTCTGGGTTCAAGTTTGTGTTATCTTCATGATTTAGGTTTCGATTGTATTTGGGATTGAGGTTTGGATTATCTAATGGATTCATTGTAGTCCATATTGTTGTGATTTATTTTAAAAAATGGGTTGGGGTTTATATTTTTTTTTGTTTTAACAAAATACAAAATCAAGAAACAAAAAAAAATCCCTACCTGGAACCTACTGCGATTGAGGTGAGATAGCATGGAACTGGCTTAACATGATGATAGTGTGCCTAGTCACCTGCAGAATGGATCATGTGGTATGTGGGGAAAACAAATTCAACATTTCCTTCTATAACGTGTGTACACTATTAATGTGTGCATGATAATAATTTGTGTGTTGTTTTTAGGGTGACATGGAATCCTTGTTGGAGGTTTGGAAATATTCGATGTAGGAACACAAGTGCATTTGTATTAGCATGTGTGCATTCATGTGTGAATGCATTCTTGGTGACCACATTGACCCATTTAAGGCCGCCATTTTTGTGTACCTTCCCACAACCATGGTAAACATCGTCAACCATAATTAATCATTGTCAATGATATTTTATCATGGCCTACCAAATTCAACCCAAATGAATGAGGCATATATAGTAATGCAAACATCTAAATTTTCGACGATTTTGTCACACATGGTTTTTTACTGGAATTAAATGTTTTTATTTTGAAAAAATATGAATTCAATTATGTTTTAATGGCGATTTTAATGGTAAATGGATTAAATGCCATAAAAAACACCAAGGGAACCTAAAATTTCAAATCTTGACAACTATAATAAGGATTTAAAAAAAATTCTACCCAATTCTTTCCAAATCATGCTTTGGTTCTAAATTGTTGAACATTTAGACTACAGCTACAACAAAGATATGATCAAATTAATATTAATATCATGTTAATATTAAACTATATTAAACTAATTCTAACAAGTTTTTTGAACCAAGTAGATTGGGTATGTGGGTATGGGTATCTAGTATAGCTATAAGCTTCACCCAAATTGTAGGAAAATTTAGTTTGGGAGTGGATATATAAATATATATATATATATATATTTATATTTAAATATTTCAACCCAAAAAAGAAATTTGGTAATGGAAATTATATATATATATATATGAACTTTAAAAAAAAGGAAATTGAAGTAGAACATAAATGATTGATTCCTAACCTAAAGTTTTCTAGAAATTTAATTATTTTAATTTTTCACATGGCATGTTAAAGATAAATTGGCTTTTAGTGACCTAAAATGTAGCTTTGTAATTATGCACATGGCATTAGTATTATGGTATGTTCAGTGAATTTGACCTACAACTTTATCTCATTGTATGAATTTGTAAGAGAATTTTGCATACTTATAGAGATGTGAAGAACAATAATTTCATAACCCATCAATTTCATTTTTATCTAATTCCTCATTCCAACTGTGTCTATGTTATTGCATCTAAGAAGGGTTAGTCTTTGGGTCCCTCTTCATCTTTTAAATGGTAATCACTACTTGATGATGATGATGATGATGATGGTTAACGTCCCTTGAGACCAAACTTTGGTCTATCGGACCTAAAGAAGAGAATTAATTAGTTTGCTTTAAAGTTATATTTCTATGCTCAAAGATCTTGGAAAGAAGCGTCCCGAGCTTACTATAATTTTGACACGCTAAAAGGCTAGGAATGTCGGTATTGCAACAGAGATTATGAAACTAAGATCTAATGTGGGTCTACGTAGGGCACTCTAAGATGAAGTGATTTTCATCTTCAATGTTCTTACTCTCACAAAGGTGGCAGATCCTTTCTATCCATGGTGTTTTAGGGATTGTCCAATGGCCAGTTTCACTATGGAGCTCATGCGAGTTCGTTCTTATCTTAGCTATGTTAATTTTTTTCTTAGTACTGATTAAAACAGGGAGATACTTTTGATCTTCCAGAGTAGGGTTGATGACCTCCTTATAATATCTTAATTTTCTTTTAGCCTCTAAATCTTTCTCACACCACAAGTTTTCTTTAAACTTAGAAGAAATAGTATTTTTAATGTTATTAATATTTTGCAAAGCAACATTTTCATCGATCTCCCAGTGATTTAACCAAGACCTGGTATCTTTATACCACCCATGCTTGAGCCTTAAGTGGTTTTGGCTAGAGTTTAAAGCTAGCTTAGGGAGTCTATGGTCTCCCATGTTATTGATTTTGTTCTTGTATAATAGGAGTCTAGTCATAGCTAGGCTCTCGATGGGGGAAAGACCCACTTCTATAAGGAGAATAGGATAGGGTGTATTGTTTTTTATTTTGAGGTTATAAGTTATAAAATGTTTTTGGATTTGCTCGATATTTCTCCAGGATTCTCTAGAGATGCTGCAACCCCAAACCTCACACCCATACAAGATAACCTGAGTGACTAGAGTTTCAAAAAGGAGCTTCTTTTTATCCCACATCATGAGGTTTGCAGCTTTACAGTTATTTTCAAGACCAAAGTAAGATTTCCACCCTTCGTCAGGGATGATTTTAAGGAACCATACTTATTTAAAACTGTATAAATGTTGGCGAATATTACCAATTCTTAAAACGACAACTATAAAATGATTGGCGATATTTTTCAAAAAATATTTTAATTTCCAAGGATTTTATATCATTTATATAATAATTTGGCGATTTTTAGGGTGAAAAAATTTTACCCCATCAAAATTGGGCGAAACGGGGCTTCAAAAAATGCAAAATGGAGAATCTTTTTTGGGAAAAAACATGGAAAAATAGCCCATTGGGCTAAAATTCGCCCCTAAAATCATCCCTGCCCTTCGTTAATCCTTTTCTTAATGCTATAGTTCCAGTTGAGCTTGTGATGAATATCAATTCCTAGGTACTTGTAAGAAGACACTTCCTCCAAGTTGCTATTGTCATCCATAAAATTAGCATATGTATCATTCTTGGATTTGATAATCATAACTTTTGTTTTGTCAGTGTTAACAGTCATACCCATGTTAGTGCAGAAATCTTTGAGGAGTCGAAGCTGCTTATCAAGATCAGAAGAACACCTTGCCAAAAGGACAATATCGTCAGCATAAAGAAGAAGGATGATGACTATTCCGGCTAAGATTGTACCAGCACAACCTGCTTCTTCTAAACAACCCTCTAACTTATCAATGTAAATGCCAAAAAGGGTAGGGGAGAGGGGGAAACCTTGCTTAACTCTAATATTACACTTAATATCTTTCGACCACCCCTCATTGCTTTTAAACTTGGCAATTACATTCTCGTAGAGCCTTATCGCGGCAGCTCTCACCTCGAAAGGAACCTTAAGCTCTTCTAAGCTATTTCAAAGGTTATTTCTAGGTACCGTATCGAAAGCCTTTCTAAATTCCACAAAGCAGCAAAAGATATTGGATTTATCATTGCGGCACTCCTCCATAATGAACCTAAGCGTAATAAGGTGGTCCGTTGTTGAGTGATGACTTCTAAAACCTGCTTGGCCTTTAACCCGCTTACATTCACTTTCAAGCCAAATGCTGATTTTATTTTCCAAAATAATTCCATATAACTTAGCTAAGAGGGGGCTTATCATAATAGTTCGATAATTTGATGGGTTATTTGTATCCCCACTTTTAAAAATAGGGATAATGAGGCTTTGAGTCCAAGGTTTAGGGAACCCTTGCTTGACTGCTTGACTAAAAGGCTTGTGGATGTGAGGGATGAGGACATGACCTCCAATTTTTAAGATTTTTGCCTAGTAACCTTCAATGTCCTTAGCTTTTCCATTAGCCAGACGCTTAACCCCAAAATCTATGTCTTTTAAAGAGAAAACTTCTTTCGTTGTGAGGAGGGTTTCAAAGTTGTCTATGATATTCGGGGAGTCATAAAGCTTTTTAAGATAGGAATTCCAGTCGTGCAGAGAAATTTTATTATTATCTTTAGTTTTTCTAGTTAGAATCTGCCTCCAGAATTTCTTAGGGGTCGTCTTAGAGAGGTGTAAGAGATTGTCTTGCCTTTTGTGAATATACTGCCTTTTTTTCTTTTTAGTAAGGGCTTTGTAATTTTTTATCTTGTTAATTTTAAGAGATTCATCAAGAGCTTCCTTAATCTCTCTCGTCGCATTTTTACAATCTGTATAAGGGTTGGCTTTTCTATTCCTTTTATTACTCGAAACTTCAATTGAGAACTTACTTCTCATATGAATAAATTAGATAGTTTAATATTTCAATTAATAGTGAAAAAATTCAAAATATTTAATATTTTGAAAATCTTAAAAGCCAAGAGGCATAGACCCTCCTAATATTTATTACCTTGAAAATTTTAAAAATGTTACCATTAATAAATAGTTATTATTATTATTATTATTGGATACTTTTCTTTCACATGAGAAGCACCGATCACTTAATTAAAAATAGTTAGATGAACTTCTAAAATCTCTCAAGGTAAAGAGCTTTTACAAACTTCCTTAAAACATAGCACCCAAAATGACACCTATGCAATTATAAAATACTATCCTACCATTTATCAAAATATTATAAACTACATTAACATATACTTTTTATAATTACATATAATATCAAAATATCATAGCAGCCAAATTGGTACCCATGCAATTATGAAATACTATAATACTATTTATCAAAATATTGTAAACTATGTTAACATATATTTTTCATAATTACAAATACTATAAAAATATGAAAATATTGTAAACTACATTAACATATACTTTTTATAATTACATATAATATCAAAATATCATAGCAGCCAAATTGGTACCATGCAATTATGAAATACGATAATACTATTTATCAAAATATTGTAAACTACGTTAACCTATATTTTTCATAATTACAAATACTATAAAAATATGANTATATATATATATATATATATTAAGATATCTCCCATGAATACTTACATAATGATGATAATCATTACAATAGACACTATTTAAGGAATGAATATGTTCTAAATATACACATTAATATTATCAATATCATCGTTGGTAATTCTAGATCACTATTAAAATAAAAGAATCATGTTACTAATTTACTCAGAATATTATACACTTGAGTGTGTTTCATTTGTTTTTCTTTCTTGAATGCTAGTCATTGTCCAGAAACAATAAAACATTAAGTCGAATGCTAGTCATTGTCGACTCACAATGGTCCATGTTCCATAAACTTTTTTTAAACAATGGCTGTCCTGCGGTCCATGTTCCATAAACTTTTTTAAAACAATATCTGTCGTGCTCGACTGTGGAGCATATCTAGAAATCAGTAATGTTTGAAATTTGATAATGGATCTTACTTGTATTAGAATTACAGAACAAAACTAGAAAATCAGAGATGGGTTTACTGGATAATTTATTCAATCAAATGGCGGTGCATTTTATCCTGCCAATGATAAGCCAGATAAGTATGCTTTACGAACAAGAGTCTTTCTACAGTATGGGAATTCATGATTAAACAAGAAAACGAAAAACAATGCTCCCAAAAGTTAACCTCTCATTCCTCCTTTTACAGACTTGAAATTGAATATTTAAACAATTGGGACAAAAGTTAACCTCTCATTTCTCCTTTTACAGACTTGAAATTGAATATTTAAACATTTTGGTATAAGAACTGCATAACTGGGCACGAGACTGAAGTGGAGAATCATTAAATCTCATCGCACTCGAGGATCCTACCATTTCCAGTAGCACACCGCCGTTTGATATTGAATGGAATTTTTGTAGACATTACTAGTGGTGGCACCTGCTTCATCCAATTGCAATGGAAACTTGTAGGCGATTGATGTCCGTGAAAAGGTTTTGTTAAGGGCATTGCCACTAGGCTCGAGTTATCAAGTGAAGCTTGGGCATCTTGAACTTTAAGGAAATTACTTCTCATGGAGCATTCGTAGTGAATAACATCTCCTTTTAGTAGATTGTCAAATTGAGCATTATCTACTAGTAGTAGTTTACTACTTACTTACCTCTAGCATTTTTCAAAAAAATTGAATACAACCTTATTGGTAAGTACATATTGGCAGTAGAAGCTTCCTAAGTTAGATTTATATTTGTTTCAATTGGATAATACAAAAAATTAAAAATCATAAATGTATAAATACATTTATTTATGTATTTTATATTTGAAGTACCTATATATAAATACAATTTGATGGTCCTTGCTGTTGAAAAATGTAACTTTGGAAGATATTCTTGTTTTACTTTTATTGTATTATTGTTGGACCTATTTCAGGAGATGTTATTAATGTATTTGATCATGTAAATGTACCTGAAATAAACAATGTAACCCTTCTTTTTTAGGTTGGGTGACTAGTACCCACAAGAAATATTATATAAGTTTTATTTTGAGTTTCCCTAGGAGGTCGGCCTTGCTTAGAGAAAGAGGTCGACCTAGATAGCTTATTTGGACACTAAGTTGATGAGGATAAATAGAGAGTTTTCTCCTTTCATTTGGACACACTTCACACTCAAGAAAGTGCGCATGAGAGAGAAGAAGAGGCTCAATGTAGAAGAGAATGAGTTGTTACATTGTCTTTGGGGTTTATCCTATCTTGGTTTGCATTGCACTTGGTCACGAAATCTAGACTAAAGAAGTTGTTGGGTTTTCTCCCTTGTGGTTTCTCGCATGAAAATCTATGTGTTGTTGTGTTTGTCTTTCTTTTAGTGATCTTATTGCATATGGTTATGATGTTATGGTGCTAAATGTTTTAAGATCTTGTATAACCATTAAAATTCTAAGACTTGTGCCTTTGACTAGAAAATTTGTATCTTTTAATGTTTATTAATCTTTATTGTAGGAAGAGACTATATGTTCCATCTTTTAATATTAGTCAACATTAATATTTTATCTTTTATAAAGATCGAAGAAATTTGATTGAATTTTTTTAATTAATATTTTTCCTAAAATGAAATTTTTAGATATATTACTTGACCAAAACCCTCGAATTGACTGATTTTATAATTAACATGGATTTAAAAATTAAAAAATAAACTAAAAATAAACATACCTTATAAATTAAAATGTAATTTAATTAAATGGACATAAATGCATTGTATCCTTTAAACATGTCTCCCTTCATGTGATGTCTTTAAAGATGCATTATGGTTGTCCACTGGTTGTCACATGATGAATGTATATTAAGTTGTCAATTTGGTTTATTTCCTCCTATTTTGGGAACTTTATATTGGTATATTTATATTACTAATGACATATTAAGTCCATTAGTGTTAATGACACATCTTTGTCTCTTGCATATAACAAGGAGATAATTTCATTTAAATCATCTTACTTTGTTTTCTCTTGCCTTGTCTATGTAATGTGTTGTATAAGAATGTTTTCCCATTGAAGGGGATTTCTATTAATCTATTTTATTCATTATTAAGGTCTGTATTACTCTTTCTTGTCTATTTATTCCCTTTTGGGGAATTTGTTGCATAACATTTGGTATCAAAGCTCGGATGCTTCCAAAACTAGTCATTTTGTGATTTTCATTATAACTTCTTTCACACAAAGTTTAAGATAGTGAAAACTGGAGGAGGGGTAGATGACAGACTGAGTTATCTATAATACAATTTTTAGATCATGTATCATTACAAGTTTGGATCTATACCTAGTAGAAGTTAGAGTTTTTACCAAATTCCAAAAGCTAGTCCCAAACACGTGTTATGGAAACAACCGTTATATATGGAGCATGCGATATCCAAAATGAGTAATACCTTTTTCACCAAAAAAAAGACAGACCAAATATCCATGGTAGAAATTTCAAAGTCAAATCTAAAAAATGGACATGTGACAGCTCATACACTTTTGCTCTTCTAAAAGGGACAAAAATAAAAAGTGTTGGGAAAAGTTCCATAGTTTTTTATTGGGACATCAGAAATAGGTTGCACATGTGGCATCAAAGAATAAATATGAATCTACTATAGTTTAAAAGATAATAAGGGTCATAAATTTATAAGTTACCTTAGTTGTCTAGCAAATTGATCTCCAATTCAGGGTTTGAAAAAGGTACACCATTTTAAATTTGAATAAATTTTAGTTTGAAGGATCTATTTTTGGCGATATCAAAGGTGTGATAAACATTGTATACATATATTTTATTGTTCTGCGTGGAATGAAAATGTGGTGTTAAAATTCAAACTCCAATCAAACCACCAAAGTATTCCTCCCTGATCTTTGATGAAAGTCAAGACCTATCTTTTCAGATGTCTAAGTTGGAAGATCCTATTAAACGAATTCTGAGAACAATTGATTTAGTTATGGAATTAATTTGGTTACAACACTTTTCTTCGCATGAAATATGGAAGTTCTAACTGATGTAGAGTTGGGGCTTCATTATCCATGTATATAAAATATGGTGTGCATAGTATGCTATCTGATTTGTTTTCAACTGTCCTTCTCCCAGCGTTTCAAATCATGCCTAGTTTTCCAAAGAAAAATATAAAAATACAGCCTCATCCTATACTCTATGGCCCCACGAATATGCTTATATCCAATGATGTTGGGGATCATGTAGATGTACCAGTGCAAGCACTGCGACATCACCTTGGCAAGTGATTAAATATTATGAATTAGCATTACAATATATCATAACCATTTGTCCTTGTCGATACTTATTAGCTTGATGGAAGAAGGAACTTTTCTCATCCCATGGTGGATAGGATCCATGTGAAGCACCAACTATTGGGTTAATCATCCTCTTTTAATTCTCCTTATTGCTCCACTTATACATGGCTCTAGGATGATCATGCTTATCTATTATATTTTTGTCATCCACACTAAGATAGTTGTTGTTGATAGGTCTCATATAATGGTACACTTACTATTGCCAGGGAATAGTGATTTTTGCAATCCCATTAAGCCAATTTCTTATTTTTTGTTCAAAATTCCTAGAAAATGTTTATGGATTTCATCACTTGCTTGATCATATATTGTGAACTTATACAATCTATCATCCTTTGTCGACCATTAGATACTCAAAGTTGTGTATTGATATTTTTTTTCCATTATATAGGACTCTGTAAGTTAGGTTCCCAAATTCTTAAAGGGTGCTAGCTCAATGGAAGATCGCCTGCCTTATAAGTAGGAGGTTGGTGGTTTGATTCCTCCATGCCCTAATGATATTATAACATTGTTGAAATAAACAATGTAACCCTTCTTTTTTAAGTTGGGTGACTAGTACCCACAAGAAATATTATATAAATTTTATTTTGAGCTTCCCTAGGAGGTCGGCCTTGCTTAGAGAAAGAGGTCAACCTAGTTAGCTTAATTTGGACACTCAGTTGATGAGGATAAATAGAGAGTCTTGTCCTTTCATTTGGACACACTTCACACTCAAGAAAGTGCGCATGAGAGAGAAGAAGAGGCTCAATGTAGAAGAGAATAAGTTGTTACATTGTTTTTGGGGTTTATCCTATCTTGGTTTGCATTGCACTTGGTCACAAAATCTAGACTAAAGAAGTTGTTGGGTTTTCTCTCTTGTGGTTTCTCGTATGAAAATCTATGTGTTGTTGTGTTTGTCTTTATTTTAGTGATCTTATTGCATATGATTATGATGTTATGGTGCTAAATGTTTTAAGATCTTGTATAACCATTAAAATTCTAAGACTTGTGCCTTTGACTAGAAAATTTGTATCTTTTAATGTTTATTAATCTCTATTGTAGGAAGAGACTATATGTTCCATCTTTTAATATTAGTCAACATTAATATTTTATCTTTTATAAAGATAGAAGAAATTTGATTGAATTTTTTTAATTAATATTTTTCCTAAAATGAAATTTTCAAATATATTACTTGACCAAAACCCTCGAATTGACTGATTTTATAATTAACATGGATTTGAAAATTAGAAAATAAACTAAAAATAAACATACCTTATAAATGAAAATGTAATTTAATTAAATGGACATAAATGCATTGTATCCTTTAAACATGTCTCCCTTCATGTGATGTCTTTAAAGATGCATTATGGTTGTCCACTAGTTGTCACATGATGACTGTATATTAAGTTGTCAATTTGGTCTATTTCCTCCCATTTTGGGAACTTTATATTTGTATATTTATATTACTAATGACAAATTAAGTCCATTAGTGTTAATGACACATCTTTGTCTCTTGCATATAACAATGAGATATTTTCATTTAAATCGTCTTACTTTGTTTTGTCTTGCCTTGTCTATGTAATATGTTGTATAAGAATGTTTTCCCATTGAAGGGGATTTCTATTAATCTATTTTATTCATTATTAAGGTCTGTATTACTCTTTCTTGTCTATTTATTCCCTTTTGGGGAATTTGTTGCATAACATTTGGTATCAAAGCTTGGATGCTTCCAAAACTAGTCATTTTGTGATTTTCATTATAACTTCTTTCACACAAAGTTTAAGATAGTGAAAACTGGAGGAGGGGTAGATGACAGACCGAGTTATCTGTAATACAATTTTTAGATCATGTATCATTACAAGTTTGGATCTATACCTAGTAGAAGTTAGAGTTTTTACCAAATTCCAAAAAGCTAGTCCCAAACACGTGTTATGGAAACAACCGTTATATATGGAGCATGCGATATCCAAAATGAGTAATACATTTTTCACCAAACAAAAGACAGACCAAATATCCATGGTAGAAATTTCAAAGTCAAATCTAAAAAATGGACATGTGGCAGCTCATACACTTTTGCTCTTCTTAAAGGGACAAAAATAAAAAGTGTTGGGAAAAGTTCCATAGCTTTTTATTGGGACATCAGAATTAGGTTGCACATGTGGCATCAAAGAATAAATATGAATCT
Organism: Pseudotsuga menziesii; assembly: GCA_001517045.1. Classification (NCBI taxonomy): domain Eukaryota; kingdom Viridiplantae; phylum Streptophyta; class Pinopsida; order Pinales; family Pinaceae; genus Pseudotsuga; species Pseudotsuga menziesii. Next base: position 143,473 of record LPNX011096109.1, on the reverse strand, counting down.
ACTATAGTTTAAAAGATAAGAAGGGTCATAAATTTATAAGTTACCTTAGTTGGAGGGTTGTCTAGCAAATTGATCTCCAATTCAGGGTTTGAAAAAGGTACACCATTTTAAATTTGAATAACTTTTAGTTTGAAGGATCTATTTTTGGTGATATCAAAGGTGTGATAAACATTGTATACATCTATTTTATTGTTCTGCATGGAATGAAAATGTGGTGTTAAAATTCAAACTCCAATTAAACCACCAAAGGATTCCTCCGTGATCTTTGATGAAAGTCAAGACCTATCTTTTCAAATGTCTACGTTGGAAGATCTTATTAAACGGATTGTGAGAACAATTGATTTAGTAATGGAATTAATTTGGTTACAACGCTTTTCTTCACATGAAATATGGACGTTCTAGCTGATGTAGAGTTGCGGATTCATTATCCATGTATATAAAATATGGTGTGCATAGTATGCTATCTGATTTGTTTTCAACTGTCCTTCTCCAAGCATTTCAAATCATGCCTATTTTTCCAAAGAAAAATATAAAAATACAGCCTCATCCTATACTCTATGGCCCCACGAATATGCTTATATCCAATGATGTTGGAGATCGTGTAGATGTCCCAGTGCAAGCACTGTGACATCACCCTAGCAAGTTATTAAATATTATGAATTAGCATCACAATCTATCATAACCATTTGTCCTTATCGATACTTATTAGCTTGATGGAAGAAGGAATTTTGCTCATCCCATGGTGGATAGGATCCATGTGAAGCACCAACTATTAGGTTGATCATCCTCTTTTAATTCTCCTTATTGCTCCACTTATACATGTCTCTAGGATGATCATGCTTATCTATTATATTTTTTGCATCCACACTAAGATAATTGTTGTTGATAGGTCTCATATAATGGTACACTTACTATTGCTAGGGAATAGTGATTTTTGCAATCCCATTAAGCCAATTTCTTAATTTTTGTTCAAAATTCCTAGAAAATGTTTATGGATTTCATCACTTGCTTGATCATATATTGTGAACTTATACAATCTATCATCCTTTTCTGACCATTAGAAACTCAAAGTTGTGTATTGATAATTTTTACCATTATAGAGGACTCTGTAAGTTAGGTTCCCAAATTCTTAAAGGGTGCTAGCTCAATGGAAGATCGACTGCCTTATAAGTAGGAGGTTGGTGGTTCAATTCCTCCATGCCCTAATGATATTATAGTATTGGTTAAAAAAAACTAAATTAGTAAGCAAAAAATAAGAGATAAGTGACCAAACATAATGACCAAAATTCGTATATAAAATTACTAAAAATGACTAAATTAATGACCAAAAAATGAGAGATGTGAAACTAGGCATTAAAAAGGATGCAACATGTGTCCCTAATGATGAAGCCAAACATAGCATTGATATGGTAGCAAAATAAGACATGAAACTAGGCATTAAAAAGGATGCAACACGTGGCGCTAATGATGAAGCCATACATGATGTTGATATGGTAGCAAAGTAAGACATTTATTTGGATGCAAAACATGGCACTACATAGGAAGAAAAATATGGTGCAATAATAGAAGAAATATTTGGCATCATTTTGGTAGCAAAACATGATGCCAAAAAGGAAGCAAAAATTGGCACAAATTTGGAAGTAAAACATGGTGCAAAATTGGATGCTAAAGTGGTAGAAAAATGGATGCAATATTGGATGCTAATTTGGATGCTAACATGGTGCTATTAAAGATGCAAATATGGCGTTAATGGGGATGTCATTTAAGAAGCAAAATAGGACACTCGCTAGGAATAAAAATAGGACGTTATTTAGGAATCAAAGCTCGACATTGTTTAGGAAGCAAAGTTGGACGCTATTCTGGAAGAAACTTAAATAGACCCTATTTTGGACGTCATATAGGATGCTATCTAGGAAGCAAAAAAAGATGTTTTTTGAGATGCTTTAAGTCTTGTGCATGACATGTCCCATTTAGCATCTAGTTTGGCCACTCAATGTAAAAACAAAATACACTAAAAAGGGACGCTAAATGGGACTCTATTTCCATGATTTGTTGTAGTGAATGTACTAAATTTGTTTCTCATATCCTTTATGTGAATATATTGTTTATTTTGGAAGGTAAGCTACCAGAAGATGTGCGCTTCAATTCCTTTATAATAAGCATTACTAACCATCAAAACATAGGTCAAGATACTATTTTTCATATCCTCCATTAGAAATCGTTTGTTAAATCAGATATTACTAAATTGGACAAAACTAAAAAGTAGTTAATTTCCATGATCACAAGCTTTGTGCCTCAAGTCCCATCTTTGGATAAGATTTGATCCCCTCAGGGATGCAGTGTTCAACACAACGATGATACATAATCTAGATATAAAGTGATGTATATATCTTCAAATAATAAATTCATTTTCTTGTACATTAACTCAAATGAATTCCTACAAAATAGTCCATCCATAATTTTCTTCCTCAGTTCAAATGGGTTCCCCTCTGGGCCATTATCAGGTTTTCTCTAATACCAAAATGACACAAATAACCTAGAATTTTCCATATTTAATTCCTCAATTAGTTGAAGTGTCTGTTTAAATATAGTTGTGGCTCTATAGTTGTAGCATCCTGAGGTGTTTGTATCACTCTACAAGTATTTGTTTGCAGATGCATGGAGGTTTGTACTTGTAGCATCCAGGGAACAATGTTATTTGGAGTTAGTTCACATCTCTAGATGTAGAGTAAGGCATCTGTATAATTTCGGTTTACAACGGGATACTTAGCTATTGAAATAGAAGAGTTAGTTTTAGAGAAGAACTAAGTGTGCTCTAGGAGTATTAGATTTCACAAATGCACATTAATGTTACTAGTGACAAATTTATTAGCTATGGAAATCTATATTGTGAACTAATTTAAGAGAGTGATTTGTTGAGAAGACAATGGGAAATTGGAAAGCTAATGTTAGATTGTAGAGAAAGAGTTCATTTTCTCTAGTAACCCCTGCCATTCCTTAAGGAGCATTAGAAAGCACTGAGGTGCATGAAAGTGTTTGAAGCAATTGAGTTTCCTCGAGGATAATAGGATTAAGTATGTAAAGTATTACATGCATATATACAAATGTGACGAGAAGAACAATACTTCAAATTGCATCTGAGAAACGATTTTGGAAACCTTGGTAAAGAGTACTAGAAAAGTGGGAACATGATCTATCTTTTGGATATAGAAGAAGGAGATGCCATTCATAACATGGAAATGTATAAACAAAGGATCATTGTGGAGAAGATTTCTGTAGAAATTGAGGAAATATTTACATAGGTATGGTGATATTTGACTTCGTACAAAGGAAATTGGTTGCTGAGATGAATAGAATTTTTTATGCAAAGGAAAATGTGATGGAACTTCATTACTTAATAGATTATACCAGGTGGATTTGGATTGCTCGAGATTGACCAATTGATATGAAAAACCTATGGAGAGATTGCATTATTAGATGTGTAAATTTGGAGGGCCTGAATGGGACACTGTCAAGAGTGAGTGATGGTTTTATAGTTGGAGAAAGTGGAGGAAACAAAATCGCAATAACTTTGAACTAGGAGAATCATAATTTTTTAAACAAGCAAATATGATGTGGGGAATCCATAAAGCCTGTCATATGCAACTAATATAATGTTTGTGCATTATTGTAATATACAGTGAGATTTGCATTATGTGGATTAACATTAGAGTGATTTTGTTTTTTAGGTTTGTAATCTTTAAAGAAAATTGTTATGGTTATATAATCAATAAGTTTAACTTAATTAGTGTGATTAAATGTTTGGAGAAGAAGAAAACTTTATACTACACACCCCAAGGATCAATACAAGTATTTGGGGTATGTTACAGGTGGAATGAATATAGATGGAAGGACTTGTAGGTGAGTTATGAAAGGAATTGATGGAGATCGATGAGACAGACTATAGAGGGGTAAAAATGAGTTTGACGACGTGATATTTTTTTTAATAAAACAATGTTTCAAGTAACCAATAATGGGATGCACTGGTGCGGTGAATTTAAATTGCACCGGCTTCATCTTTTCAAATCAAAGTTAATGCTTTTAAAAATTTTATTTGTTAACAAATACAAACTAGTGGATTAGGTGATATTACATTCATTAGTGTGTTTATGTTTAATTAACGATCCATGTTTAGGGTTTTAAATAAAATATAACATGTTTTCTAATAAAACAACACAGTGCATTCATTTCTATTAGACACACCAAGAAATAGGTTATTATGTAATGCATCTGGTCAAGGTTGTCTAGTTAACACAAATTATATTTTTTTCATTTTCTAATAATATATAATATGATACATTCTTCGAAACATAATTCATAAGTGTGTTAACTTTCCTAAGGAACACTGCAACATCTATGTGTTAGTAAAATATAGTATGGTAAATTCTTTCAAACGTAATGCATCAGTGTGTTACGCTTCCAAAAATGTACCGCAACAATTTTAGGAAATTCTCACACATCTCACAAATTTTTTCATTGATTTTTTTTTGTGCAACATGTTTTTTTTGCGGTCCCAATGTGTGGTGTTTAGAGATGAAACAATGTATATTTTTTAGAAATGCACCAAAGAAAAAACATCTTCTACAACCTCCAACCACACACCTATGCTAGTGACATCTTCTATAAATGAATATTTGAGATCTTTTAAGAGGAGCATCATATATACCTCCACTTAAGGGAATTTTCCATGTAGTTCTTAGATGTAAAAAAAACCTAAATGTCTCATTAAGAGACTCCAAGGGCATTGATCTTCACATGTTTCCAATGGATATTAAATGAGAATATTGTACACATGATGAAATAGCATGGAAGAAAAAGGGTATATATTTTAGGATTATAGACTAGGTCATTTTGTATACCACTTTATAAACATAGTTGTTGGTACAAACCTCAAAATACAAAAAAATCTAAGAAAAAACTCATGTTAAAGGTATGATACTTCCTACATTACTCTAAGCATGATAAATTAATGGATATCATTAGTCTTATAAGTGATCCTGATGGTGTATTTGAATGAATTTTTTTTTTCACCATAAGCTCCTCATCTTTATTGTAATTTACATTTTCATCAACATTAGGTTCATCATCATCCTCATCGTTGTCATTTCCATTGTCACCATCACCTTTTCCATTTCGATTATCACTGTTATGCTCATTTTTCACCACCATTATCTGTATCCTCATTCTCATTTTCACCATCAGCACCATCATGCTCATTGCCACCATCACCATCCCCATGTTCATTTTCACCATCACATTCATGCTTCATCATCACCATGTCCATTTTAACCATCACCACCATGCTTCATTATAATGACCATTGTCACCATTACCATCATGCTTCATCATCACCATGCCCATTGTCACCATTTCCATCATGCTCGATGATCATGATGCCCATTGTCACCATTTCCATCATGCTTCCTTGTAATGCTCATTGTCACCATCACCATCCCAACTGTTTCATTGTCTCATTATCACCATAACCATCCTCATCCTCATGCACATTTTCACCATCATAGCCCTCGTTCTCATTGTCATTGTCATCATCCCCATTACCATTGTAACCATAATCACCATCCTCATTCTCATTGTTTCTATATTGGTTCAGCTTTCCGTATTCATAAATAACTTGATAAATTACACAAGTTTCATCATGGATTTTTTGTCTTTTCTTTCTCTCAACCAAGTACACCATAGGATCTCCATCCAACATCACCATCATTTTTAATCATTCATTTACCTTAACCATTGACCTATCCTAATTAACTTGATCAATCCAAAAAATCTACTTAAATCAACCATAATTTCTAGCCTAAACCACTCCACAATCTAAAAATCTTACCGAACCTACCCATGCCCATCATGTATAGCTTATCTACTTTGTAGATGCCCTAGTTTGTAGAATCCCTAGTTTGACAAATCACTAATATAAAATTCAATGTCACCATTGAATGATATCTACTATAAAAAATTCATATCTATGAGAACCCCTAGAAACCTAAGTTATCCCTAAAAACCTTAGAAACCTAATATAGCCCTAAAAACACTAAGCTAACCTAGAAACCTAATATAGAAATGTAGAATCATAAAAAACTAGTCTATCCGTATAAACCTAATCTATCCCTAGAATCCCTATATGTCATGTTCATTGCATAATTGTTGAGGGGTCACTATATGCCTTCTTCATTATAGGATCACCAATTGGAATTCCATAACAGTCTTGGGTGAACATGTGAGATAAGGGGTTGATGCATGAAATGATGAATGCACGTGTTGTATTGGAGAATGCACATGTAAGTTTAGTGTGTGGGGAGGGAGATAATTTATGTGTGCATGTTTCACAATTTGGTGTGAATATTTCTGCTTGCACTAAATGTTGAATCACTCATGTCATCATCATCGATATCATCATCATTTCCATAATCATTCATTGGAATTAGCATCGTCATCCTCATCCTCATCATCCTCATCATCCTCATCATCACTTCCATCATAATCATCATCCTCATTTTTAATGGAAATGACATCCTCTTACGGTAGGGATTCATTTTATTCGGTTGGAGGGAAGTATGATTTTTCTTATTGGAACATGGGTTCTTAGAAAGAAAATCTACAAACCTAGAAACCGATTTATCCCTAGAAACCATGCAAACCTAACATAGCTATGAAACTCAATAAAATGCATTCCAAGGGTTGCACATTGGTAACAAAGTCAAACCAAAATCATGGTCCTAAAGCGAGGTACATTGTGGATGAAAAAATATTTATAATTCCATAAATGATCGGTCATTTTCTTGTGGGGAATTTTCCAAGATGACAGTTTTTAAAGCAAATATTTCTTAGAGTCAATCTATGGGATGACAAGTAAAATGAATAGCTAAATATGAACATTAATAAATAAAAATAAACAAAAACAATGTGCCTAAATATAGTTACAATGTGTATAAAAACCTCTTTCAGATTCCTAAAATGATGCATCATTTTCCCACAATCAATCTTCCAACATGGATGTTTTTAAAACAAATTATGATTGTATTCAAGCTATGGAATGCTCAATAAAATGTATGCCCCATGTTTCACATTATTCATAAACTCATGACAAAAATACAAGCCCAAACCTAGTTACATTATGCACAAAAACGTCTTTTAGATTCATGAAATGATGGGTCATTTTTCTGCAGTCAATCTATCAAGATGGTATTTTTTCAAACAATTTTTTCTTATCATCAAGATATAGAATTCTTAGTAAAATGAACACCCCATAATGAACATTGATTAAAAATGGAAACCAAAAATAGGGGCCTAAAGATAATTACATTGTGCTCAGAGATATATTTTAGGTTGTTGAAATGATGGGTCATTTTCTTGTAGTGAATCTTTCAATATGGAATTTTTTCAGATAACTTATGCCGATAGTGAAGTTATGGAATTCTCAGTAAAATATGTGTACTTGGATGAAAATTGGTAAAAAAAAGTAACACCAAAACCACAAGGCTGGAGATACATACATTGTACAAAATCCTTTTTCAAAATCTTGAGATGATTGGTGATTTTCCCACAATGAATCTACCAAGATTGTATTTTTACAAACAATCTAATATGTTGAAAGTCAAGGAATGGATTTCTTAGTAAAATGCAAGCTCCAAAATGCACATTGGTAAAAAATTGAAACCAAAACAATGGGCCTAAATCTAGTTACATGTGGATAAAAACCTCTTTCAAATTCCTGAAATAATGGGTCATTTTCCTGTAGTGAATCTTCCATGATGGTATTTTTTCAAACAACTTATGCTTAGTGTCAACCTATGGACTTCTCATTAAAATTCACACCCTAGGATACACATTGTTAAATAACTAAAACCAAAACCATGAGCCTAAATATAGTTAGATTGTGCACAAAAAACCTCTTTCAAATTCATCAAATGATGGGTCATTTACCCACAATGAATCCACTAATGTGAAATTTATTCAAACAACTTATGCTCAATGTGAAGCAATGGACTGTTTGGTAAAATGCACATTGATAAAAAAAATTGAAACCAAAACCACAAGCTAGAAACTAGATACATTGTCCACAAAATACTCTTTCATATTCCTAAAATGGTGGGTCACTTCCCTGCAATGAATATGCCAAGATTGAATTTTTTCAAACAACTTATACTTAGATCAAGCTATGGAATCCTTAGTAAAATTCATGCCACAATATGTACAGTGGTCAAAAATTTGTTCAACTTTTCATGTGATCCATAAACAACTTGATAAATTGCACAAGCATCATCATGGATTTGTTGTCTTTATTTTTTCTCTCATCCAAGTCACCATAAGATCCTCACTCATCAAACTCATCATCATGCTTCATTATCCCTACTCTCATTGTCATAATCACGATCATGCTTCACTAAAACCATGCATCTCACATTATGCCACTCCCACCACTTTTCAAGCCATAGATCATTTTTTATATATTGGTTCCACATTTCATATTCATAAACAACTTGATAAATTGCACAAGCTTCATCATGTATTTTTTTTCTTTGTTTTTCTTTGTCATCCAAGTAGACCACAATATATTTATTCATCATCATCATCATGCTTCATCATCCTTAACATACTCATGTTCTCCTCATCACCATCCTCATCCTCATCCTCATCCTCATCATCTTCATCATCGTCATGTTCATTGTCACCATCACCATGCCCATTGTCACCATCACCATTATCCTCTATTAAAAAACATTACAAGACTGGGAAATTATATATGCTACAATATTGATATAAAATCAAGTAAAGAACTATACCTTTTTGGAAAACTTGAATTTCATTTTATTTTTTATTTTTTATCCTTTAAAAATGCACCTAAATTAACATAAATTATTTAGATTTATTGTATCATATGCTAACCTTACCTAGATAAACTAAACCTAGACTTTTCTACCCCACTCGACAACCCTAACTTAGTTAAAACTACTCTATTGTTAGTTACTACCTTTACCTCACATACAAAACTAAAAACATAATATATCCCTAGAAACCCTATAAATATAATCTACCACTAGAAACCCTAGAAAACTAATATATAAATATAGAACACATAACAATTCCTGCATTAGGCCCCAAACGCGGGTGACATGCGAGACCTACACATGGGTCGTCTGGAGCCCATACCACATGGAGATGATGCAGGAAACAAGGAGGATGGTGATGTAGTTGAATTAAATGTTAAGGGTGGTGAATTGCTTTCCAATCCTGTAAGCAGCTAGATTTTCATGTATACTCTGGTCCATAACACAAGAAAATAAAATCATGTGCATGATAATGCAGACCTCCATGATGTTGGCACTTCAAACTATGAGGCCTTCTAACCTGTGTTTTGGTTTTCCTGCTTCTTCTTTGTGCTCATTGCTCTGTGACCTGAGCCTACTTGTAGAGGCAAAGAAGAAGATGCCCAAGAAACGCAACACTCTGCGTAGAGGCAGCATAGGATGAGGAGGTGGCCATTGTAAAGAAAAATGTGGGGATACAGATGGTTTTATAGCACAGGTATCTATTACAACCTAAGTTGTACTTAGTGGTTTTTTATCAAGTGAGCCTGGTGAACCGAACAAGGATAACTTGTTCAAACTTCAGAAGACCTTCAGTCTTGCTTCTGGGAAGCTGTATTGTACTATATCACATGTTCATACCCCATGGGAGAATTTTAACAAATGTTCTAGCATGATAGTGTCTGTAAAAGAATCGGACTCTTAGAATTTATTTGTCAATCTGATCAGCCCAAGGTGTTTTTACCCTTGGTTATTATTGGTTGTTGAATAAACGACTGATAATTTCTGAGTTTTTCACTCCATACCTCCAAATTTGGCATGGTCATCTTGGCATTTAGGCCTATTGAGGTTATTCGAGTCTATGTGTCAATGTATAAACATGCTAGGCATCAACGTCGAGTCATATGAACATGTCTAAATCCCCCTAGGTTTTTTCAATTTTTCATTTTTTTAATTTTTTCAGTGTTTTTTATTAAAATTTAATTTTTCCAAAACTTAGGCTATTTTTTAATAGTTTAATTGGAAAAAATGATTTTGTAATAAAAGTGGGCCAAATAATCAGTTTCAGTCATGTAGGTGCTCATTATCACGCTAAGAGCACCATGTAAACCCATGGACCCACTATTTCCTAGTTTTGAGTGATTTTCCATCACTCGGGTCATAAATCCCCAAAAATCATTTATTGATTATTTTAATTAATAAAATGATGAATAATGGAGCAAATCCAAAATCATAGATTAGTGTATTCTCAGCCAATTTGATTGAAATCAGTCAGATCTGAACCAGATTGACAGGATCTGACAAATTCTTTACTGAAGGAGGTGATCTCAACAAATCCAGAGTTGATCTTCAGCAGCCTTTATGGGGAATTGCACCCTCTCTCTCTCCTCCAAATGTGTGGGCTCTCCTGGAAGCTTTGTGGACTAATGTGTCGGTTTACGAGTTGATGTGTCAGCTCAATCAAGCCCCTGATTGACAAATAGGCTTAGTTCAGCTTCATATCTGCATTGATTGACTCTCCATTAGCTGATTTGATCTGTCTCCTTGGGATTTGCACCCCCCCTGGGTTGGATCTCCAAGTTTTTGTATAAATCAAAGCACAAGCAGCCTCTTCCAAGCTAGTTAGAACTGGGATTGAGGTGTTGTTGCTCTTGTATTGTATTGTTTATTATTATGGAATAAAGAAGCTTTGGAGGAAACATCTCTGGTGTAATTCTCTTCATGTGTGGATGGTGATTGTCAAATGCTTATGAGGTATAATCTGTATTATTTATCACTGCTTTTGTTGGTTAATTGTTGGCCTTGAAGGAGAAAGCTCCCTCCTGTTAGAGTAAGAGTTTATTCTAGTTTGATTTATTCTATTACTACTGCTTGTTTTAGATCTATTGGAGTTGTATGTATTTTAAGTTTAATTGCATGCTTTCCAATTATCTCTTCCAGTAGCACCTATGTTTCAACCATCTGTTTGTGCAAGAATTTCTAGGTTGTAGGTGATATCGCTTGTAGAAGAGGTTGAGCTGGTTTGCGTCTTCCTCATCTTCAAGATCTTCTAAATGACATAGTCCCTCGGTGTTCCACCAAAGCAGACTCCAAAGCCCAACATTCCCACGCTTCCAACACTCATTCTCTCTCTTCCTCCTTCAAAATCTTAATTTCTCTTCAAATTGGTTACTTTTAAAGAATCGTATTGCTTAGATCTATCTCAAAAATAAAATTACATATATATCTAGTTAGTAATATCCTTTCTTAATTTTAGATATCCATTCCATTTTGCATATAAAGTCATATTTTAAGAGATCTAGCTGAAATTATCCTCTTTTTTGCAAGGATTTTAAAGAAAATTTGTAGCTTGCTTTTAAGGTAGTTTCCTTTGCTGTACTTTAAAGTTTCATATTCTGGAATAAAAGTGCACATCTCATTGGCTGCCCAAACAGCAAGCCAAGATCCCAAGGAAATCTTGCTTTCCTTGGTTCTGTTTTTTGCAAAACTAGATTACCCCATCTTAACAAATTTTTACTTAGTTTTTTTTCGGTAACTAGTGTGGTGACCTAAAACACTTTTAAAGTGTGTTTGGTCACATTTTATTTTAATTGCTTTCTGTTTCTTAGCAGGTCTAACAAAAAAGAGAAGGATACTCTGCCCAATTTTCGACTCTTGGATGAACCAGAGCTTCCTGGAAGCTTCCCCCACCGTTGTGTTTTAATTCTAGCTTGTTACAAGCTTGTTACAAGCCTTTGGATCCCAAATAACAAGGACAAAAGTGCATCAATTTAAATTTACTGATATTGTAAATCACTGCTAATAAAAAGAAAAGGTCCTTTCGAATAGGCTCTTTCGAGCCTATTCACTATCCCCCCTGGGGGGATTTGCATCCGTGTCTTTTTTTTGCTTTTCATTCCTCTTTTTGCAATATAGTGTAGTTCTAATCTACAGGGTAGTATACTTTGATTTAAATCATTTCCATATTCCATATCTGATGTTTCAAAGTAATCTTAATACTTACCCCATGACTTCCCGATTGACCCGAAAGGGGAAATAGATGCGTGGTAGGACTAATTAGAAAATCGGAATTGTGTAACTTTGTATTCCTTTTCATCAATTGTTCCATTAGATATAATAAAATTAACCCCTCCTTGATTCCCCGATTGAGATCCACTTGGATCGAAAGAGGTTCCTGGAGGGTTTTCTTTTTAACAAGAACACCTATCTTAAAATTTACTAAAATTGACAAGACTCCAGTGTGTATGCTCTGCACTTGGATATGGTTCATCCGATCAGTCAATCTACATCAAAAGCACTTGAGTGACTAGAATAATTAGGATTCACTCTCCCAAACTAACAAACCATCATGTGAAAATCCAATGCCTAGATCAAACCATTACGGTGGCAAAATACCCAAAGGAAGCGGGAACTCCTAAAAAGTGACCTCGGGGCACCAATCTCTATTACACATGTGGGTGCATTATGAACAATAGCCTCAGAGACTCCATTGAGCCCACATGTTCCTTGTGGGTAGCCATGACGGTTTAGTTTTCGGCATACTCCGTGTACTCTCGGGTATATCTGGAGTCCCCCCCTTTCACCTAATTTTAATCAACTCATATTTCACATTAACTTAAAACATACCAAGAGGCAATCACAAAACATTCACTCCAAGCACGTGCAAGTACATTGATTATCTTTTGACTCTATTTTAAGGCACTAGTTATTTTCTTGCTATATATATATATATATATATATATATATATATATATTGTGTCTCAGCATTGTGCTTTCGTGCGCTCTTTTTGTATCTTGTCATCTATGGTTGTTTATGGTTAAATTTCAAACTCCTAAGTAACTCATTCAGTTTAACATCGCCATACTAAATAATTTTGCCTTAGTAACTTAATAGGGTCTACCCCCCTTGGCTTTGTTAGGAGTTGAGCCTAAACGGAGGAGTGAAGAACAAGGTGACAGCCTTGACTCGAGACTTGCCCCCAAGGACACACTGAGTGGCTTGAATATTTCTTCCACGTGACCCTGGTGTGTGAAAGGAGGCAACACGTTTTGGTGCCATTGCCGGGGATAAATCTTTTTATTCCCAAGTACGACTTAGCTTAACTTTTTTCTAAACAACTAAAAAGATAAAAACTTTTGATTGATCTAGGCTTTAAAAAAACATAAAAATTAAAACTCGATCCATCTGGCGACTCCATTGTCTAGCATCCCTTCAAGAATTTCTACCCAAAGAAACCGCCGACAATTATTTAATCCTCTCCCTGATCCAAAAAGGTTTATTAGGAAAATATTGAATAGGCAGACTTCTCATAGAAACCTTGAAAATTTAGGAGACCAATCCCTCTCAGATATCCATCACATATTTGTAGAGAGTCATGTTCACCAATCTCAAGAAATGATGGAATTGTTCAAACCCCTTGACTTTTCTTAGATAGAATGTGCTCCCCATGCCATTCCAAAAGATGCTATCAAGAAGCTCCCCATATTTCAGGGCAATAATGCCATCACTACCAAGTCTCGCCTTCGAAAGTTTGAAAAGCACCTGGTCAGTTATTGCAATGATGCTTCCCATGACCATGACGATGTCTAAATGAATCTCTTTGCTTTATCCTTAGAAGATGATGTTGAAGAGTGGTACTTCAACCTAGATGATGATTCATATAAAACTCTTAGTGAATTCCTAGAGGGTGTTAAAAATAAATGGGGAGAAAAGAAAGAACCAAGACATCTGCTCCCTTCCCTTCATAACATAAAGAACATGGAGAATGAAACCATGGATGAATTTAACACTAAGTTCTGGCATGTGGTTTCGGACCTCCCTAAAGAAATCAAGCCAAAGGATGCCTCCATCCTCATATCTTACATCGAAGCTTTCACTGGTGATTTGAGGTACAAGTTAAGAGACAAAGAGCTGGACGATCTAAAAATTGCTCAGGAATTGCCCGAGAAAATATAAAAGAATATGAAGTCTTCAGGAAAATACAACATTCCAGGTTACACTAGGGGAAACACTTCATACAACAAAGAAAATGGAAAAGCCATTGAATCAGAAGAAAAGGGAGCCTCTAAAGATCCCATGGAAAACGTAACAGACATGATAGAAGACTTGGTTACTAGTCAAAACCAACTTATGGAAAATCAGTCCGCACAACTGAATCATATGCATAATAGATTGATCACAATGGAAAGAAATAATGGACCTAGGAACTTTTAGCTTAGGCAGAATCAGATGTATCAAAATAATTTTCCTCAGCAAGAGCCTAGGATTCCAAACCACTTAGACTCAGCTAACATGGTAGAAGAAGTGATTCCATGGTGTAGACCCTGTGAACAATTCCACCAAGAAAGCATTTGTTATGTTGCAAATAAAGTCATGGAACATGGACTTCCCGAGGACAGTAATCAGGAAATAACTTCAAGCGAGCCTGATCATATATACATGGTAGGCCAGGCCTACCCTTTGTCACCATCTAAACAGTACAAGCCTGAGGATGAAACCATTGCAGAATCTTATAGTGAAACTTATGATGAAAACTGTAATATAGATGATGGGACTCCTATGTGTTCTCCATATAATGATGACAGTATGGAAGGTTTAATACCTTGTGACCTTTTCTATAAGGAATATGAGTATGAAAATGAGGACAAGTATAACTTGGAGCATGATACAAGTGGCGAAGACTCCCTTATCCCCAACAAAGATGTTGATGACGAGTCCTGGACATTCATGGAAAATCCAATCTATGACATGAATAAAGAGGAAACTAATGAACCATAAACTTTTGATGGTTTTGTTGGTTTTTCTGTCTATGGCATATCTAAAGGAGAGAGCATGGACCATGTGGCCTTGGGAAACTTTGATATGAAAAAGGAGCATGCAATTTATCCACATGAACAGTCTGAGCCATATATCAGTATCAGTAATGAAGACAAAGAGAACTTAACATCGGAACTTGATATCAGCAATGGGGAATCCATCACATCTAACATAGATGATGGTGATGACTATTGGGATTCTTGTGGATATCTTATTAAGAATCATATCTATGCTATATCCAGCAAGGGGAGTGTCTATTTAGAAATTTGTGGAAGTACAATCTACTATAATTCCATATAGAGAAGCATGGATACGGAGACCTTGGAAAATCCTAGTATGGAAAAGCAACATTCAAAACTCTTACATGATCATTCAGAGTCATATCATGCAGAGCCGCACAAAGGTATCAATAATGAAGACATGGAGAAGTAGTGTTGTGAAAAGACATATGTGATGTAGTTAGTAGAATATCAGTCTCAACTATCATCTTCACATATAGATTTTCCTCATGATTTGGAGCCGCTTGGGGCTTATACAGTGAATTATCATCCAGTAAGCCTTGATGATCAGTATGATAGTGTAGTCAATCTGCCTCATCATTTTGATTTGTACATCAACCATGTCCAGGCATGGATAGAAGCAGCCTGTGCAAGCACTTACCAGTTTGGGAGGATGTTTGACGACATTATTCATGCCTATGATTTCCAATCCATCCCGCCCCTTCCGGATCATCCTACAGGTTTGCATTTTCTGAATAAAGTATCCTTACTTTGGCTGGTAACCAAAGACAAGGAAATTTTTTTATGTAAATAAAATTCTTAGGTGGTTACATTGGATTTCTGATTACACTTAACCCTTTTTATATCATGCTTAGAGTACGAAAATAAGCTCCTTGAAAAAGAGCATTTACTTTCCGCATGTTTTGTTTTGTCCTTAGCTATAATCAAACATTTTTGTTTTCATTAGTTAGTTACATTTATTTTGTTTGAATAAATCAGCTTAATGGTTCATTTGGTTTTTCATGTAAAGCTTATTCTATGGAGGTTTTCTTGTCAAGTTGAGATGTTTTTACAGGGTGTATAAACCAGAGATTCTGGTGTTCTCATATCCTCTCCTTGCCCTATGACCAGATTGAGCACACGTCCTGCAGTTAGAGCCAGAATGTTACCACCTAAGTTGTACTTAGTGGTTTTTTATCAAGTGAGCTCGGTGAACCGGACAAGGATAACTTGTTCGGACTTCAGAAGACCTTCAGTCTTGCTTCTGGGAAGCTGTGCTGTACTATATCACATGTCCATACCCCATGGGGGAATTGTGATAAATGTTCTAGCATGATAGTGTCTGTAAAAGACTCGGTCTCTTAGAATTTATTTTTCAATCTGATCAGCTGAGGGTGTTTTTTCCTTTGGTTATTATTGGTTGTTGAATAAGCAACTGATAATTTCTGAGTTTTTCACTCCATACCTCCAAAGTTGGTGTGGTCGGCTTGGAATTTAGGCCTATTGAGGTTATTAGAGTCTATGTGTCAATTTATAAACATGGTAGGCATCATGGTCGAGTCATACGAACATGTCTAAGTCCCCTTAGGTTTTTTCAATTTTTCATTTTTTTTAATTTTTTCAGTGTTTTTTATTAAAATTTAATTTTTCGAAAACTTAGGCTATTTTTTAATAGTTTAATTGGAAAAAATGAATTTGTAATAAAAGTGGGACAAATAATTAGTTTCAGTCATATAGGTGCTCATTTTCAAGCTAAGAGCACCATATAAACCCATGGACCCACTATTTCCTAGTTTTGAGTGATTTTCCATCACTCAGGTCAGAAAGCCCCAAAAAATCATTTATCGGTTATTTTAATTAATAAATTGATGAATAATGGAGCAAATCCAAAATCATAGATCACTGTTCTCAGCCAATTTGATTGAAATCAGACAGATCTGAACCAGATTGACTGGATCTGATAAATCCTTGAATAAAGGAGGTGATCTGGACAGATCCAGAGCTGATCTTCAGCAACCTTTATGGGGAATTGTGCCCTCTCTCTCTCCTCCACACGTGTGGGCTCTCTTGGAATCTCTGTGGACTGATGTGTCGATTTATGGGTTGATGTGTTAGCTCAATCAAGCCCCTGATTGATAAGTAGGCTCAGTTCAACTTCAGATCTACATTGATTGACTCTCCATCAACTGATTTGATCTGTCTCCTTGGGATTTGTGCCCCCACTGGGGTGGATCTCCTGGTTTTTGTATAAATCAAAGCACAAGAAGCCTCTTCCAAGCAATTTAGAACTGGGATTGAGGTGATGTTTCTCTTGTATTGTATTATTTATTATTCTGGAATAAAGAAGATTTGGAGGAAAGATCTATGGTGTAATGCTCTTCATGTGTGGATGGTGATTGTCAAATGCTTATGAGGTATAATCTGTGTTATTTATCACTGCTTTTGCTGGTTAATTGTTGGCCTTGAAAGAGAGAGCTCCCTCCTGTTAGGGTAAGAGTTTATTCTAGTTTGATTTATGCTCTTACTGCTGCTTGTTTCAGATCTATTGGAGTTGTATGTATTTTAAGTTTAATTTCATGCTTTCTAATTATCTCTTCCAGTAGCACCTATGCTTTAACCATCTGTTTGTGCAAGGATTTCTAAGTTGTAGGTGATATCGCTTGTAGAAGAGGTTGAGATGGTTTTCATCTTCCTCATCTTCAAGATCTTCTGAATGACATAGTCCCTCGGTGTTCCACCAAAGCAGAATCCAAAGCCCAACATTCCTAGGCTTCCAACACTCTTTCTCTCTCTTCCTCCTTCAAAATCTTAATTTCTCTTCAAATTGGTTAGTTTTAAATAATATTATTTCTTATATCTGTCTCACAAAGAAAATTACATATATATCTAGTTAGTAAGATAATTTCTTAAGTTTATATCTCAGTTCCGTTTTGCATATAAAGTCATATTTTAAGAGATCTAGCTGAAATTATCCTCTTTTTTGCAAGCATTTAAAAGAAAATTTGTAGCTTTCTTTTAAGGTAGTTTCCTTTGCTGTACTTTAAAGTTTCATATTATGCAATAAAATTGCACATCTCATTGGCTTCCCAAACAACAAGCCAAGATCCCAAGGAAATCTTGCTTTCCTTGGTTCCTTTTTTTGAAAAACTAGATTACCCCAACTTAACAATTTTTTACTTAATTTTTTTTAGGTAACTAGTGTGGTGACCCAAAACAATTTTAAAGTGTGTTTGGGCACATTTTATTTTAATTTATTTCTTTTTTTAGCAGGTGTAACAAAAAAGAGAAGGAGACTCTGCCCAATTTCCGACTCTTGGACGAACTAGAGCTTCCTGGAAGCTTCCCCCACTACTGTGTTTTAATTCTAGCTTGTTACAAGCTTGTTGTAAGCCTTTGGATCCTAGATAACAAGGAACAAAGTGCATCAATTTCAATTTGCTGATATTGCAAATCGCTGCTAATAAAAAGAAAAGGTCCTTTCGAATAGGCTCTTTTGAGCCTATTCACCATCCTCCCTAAGGGGATTTACGTCTGTGTTTTTTTTTTGCTTTTTGTTCCTCTTTTTTCAATCTAGCATAGTTATAATATATAGGGTAGTATAATTTTATTTAAATCATTTCCATATTCCATATCTGAGGTTTCAAAGTAATATTAATACTTACCCCACGACTTCCCGATTGACCCGAAAGGGGAAAGAGATGCGTGGTAGGACTAATTAGAAAACCGGCACTGTGTAACTTTGTTTTCCTTTTCATCAATTGTTTCATCAACTATAATAAAATTAACCCCTGCTTGATTCCCTGACTGATATTCACTTGGGTAGAAAGAGGTTCCTGGAGGGTTTTCTTTTTAACAAGAACACCTATCTTAAAATTTACTAAAATTGACAAGACTCCGGTGTGTATGCACTGCACTTGGTTGCAGTTCGTCCAATTAGTCAAGTTGCATCAAAATCACTTGAGTGACTAGAATAATTAGGATTCACTCTCCCAAACTGACAAACCATCAGGTGAAAATCCAACACCTAGATCAAACCATTACGGTGGCAAAATACCCAAAGGAAGCGGGAACTCCTGAAAAGTGACCTTGGGGCGCCGATGTCTGTTACACATGCAGGTGCATTATGAAAAATAGCCTCAAAGACTCCATTCATCCCACATGTTCCTTGCGGGTAGCCGTGATGGTTTAGTTTTGGACATACTCCAAGTACTCTCGGGTACATCTGGAGTCCCCTCGTTTCGCCTAATTTTAATCAACTCATATTTCACATTAACTTAAAATGTACCAAGAGGCAATCACAAAACATTCACTCCAAGCACATGCAAGTACATTGATTATCTTTTGACTCCATTTTAAGGCACTAGTTATTTTCTTGCTATATATATATTGTGTCTCAGCATTGTGCTTTCGTGTGCTCTTTTTGTATCTTGTCATCTATGGTTGTTTATGGTTAAATTTCAAACTCCCAAGTAACTCATTTAGTTTAAAATCACCATAATAATAATAAAAATTCCTTAGTAACTTAATAGGGTCTACCCCCCTTGGCTTCATTAGGAGTTGAGCCTAAACAGAGGAGTCAAGAACAAGGTGACAGCCTTGACTCGAGACTTGCCCCCAAGGACACACCGAGTGGCTTGAAGATTTCTGCCACGTGACCCAGGTGTGTGAAAGGTGGAAACAATATCCATACCTGTTAGATGCATGATTGATGGGTGGGAGTCCAAGGCAGACTTTGATCATCTTGCATTCGGAAGAAGTAGTGTAGAATCAATCATTATTGGATGATTAAAAATATGATGGGGTTATTGATAGAGGAGATGAATTTCAAATGGAATAGTTCCAAGGATTTGTCCCAATGCATGCGCACCTGTATCAACCAGACTCATACACAACTCAGCGCCCTGGAAGAAAATTTTAATTTGAGGTACTATTCAATTATTCCCAGTGCATGCAACATGGACAATGATGCAAACAAGGACCAGCACGAGAAGGGTCGTGAGACCTCGAAAGCATCAGGAATTTCTTTTGGTCTGTTGTAGGAACATAGTGGAAATATGAGAAGCGCTACGCATGTTAAGCGTGGCCGCAAGGATCCAACCGATGTCATTGTTGCTTAGCCGATAAAAATGATGCAATCTAGAAATCCAGTGGAATATTATGCACCCTGCCCGATACTGGAGGATACACGAGATTTATTTATGGTAGATGCAACACCCGAGATGCTCCATTATCATCCCTGGTTCCCTCTATGCTTCACAATTGTTTTGGGTCTCCTTGTTTTTAAATGTGTAATTTTCAAGTCTATCTACTCTTAGTTTTT
This sequence comes from Pseudotsuga menziesii, assembly GCA_001517045.1. Lineage (NCBI taxonomy): Eukaryota > Viridiplantae > Streptophyta > Pinopsida > Pinales > Pinaceae > Pseudotsuga > Pseudotsuga menziesii. Next base: position 123,253 of record LPNX011096109.1, on the reverse strand, counting down.
AATTTGTAATATGTCAGTCAAAGTATATAGCTCTAGAAAGAGCATACTATCCCATTTATCTGAAAACCCCAACTCCAATATTTTTGACAGATTGGGAGGGTTCTCTATTCATTTAAATCCCTTATAGAAATATTTTGATGCTCTGTACAGTTATTGTGTTTTTATGAATATGAATCTCTCTATTGCTTATAAGAAAAAAATAATTCTTGCATTAGCGGGTAAAAATCCAAACTAGGAAACATAAATGCATTTTGTTAGCTCTCACTATTGTGTTTGGCTGTTGTGGATGTGATCACACTATCCACGATCACCCTATAGATTTCATATAAAAAATGAACCTGTGGTGCAAAATTGGCATTGGCCCTTACTAAGTGAAATACTAGTTCTGAATATGGTATAATGCAACAATTTTTGAGCAATTTTATCATGATAGGGGGGTTCCCTTGGATGAAACTTGCCACCCTAAATCCATTAGAATTTGCGGATTCACAATCAAAGTCATGTTTTATGTTATATGGACAATTGAATCTCACTCGCCGGGGCCATTTAGGGAAAAAAATTCAATTTTCTCCAAGGGCATGAAATCGATTCTGGGAAACATAACTAGGTTATGTCAACTTCCACAGTTGTTGTTGGACATTTTGGATATGGACATGATTCCCACAGTTTACTAAGATATTTCAATTCAAAATTTACCCCATTGTGTAAAAGTGACATGGGTCAATAACAAAAGGGTATACACTTTCACGCCATCCTACTATCCTTTGTATCAATGGTTGGTGTATCCCTACCCAAACACACCTACAATATCTAACATAATTCATTTATGTTTCTTGCTTTGAATTCTATGACCTAAGCTTAGATTCACCATATTGTCTCCATAATAAGCTTTGGGATGTGACTTGCAACTTGTCATAGAATGACGACCATGAATCATATCGAAGAGATTTCCACTCCATTAGATTCATGACATTGTAATAGTTTTAAGGGTGCCTCTCCCTTGTGGGTCCATGGTGTGAAACATGTCTTATTCGATGATTACATAATGTAGGGTTTTGCTCAATGAGAGGAAATGCAATTTTCGCACTAATGGGTTAAATTTGTAAATAATTCAACTAGGAACTTGTGGGTAGTGTTCTTATGTGGACCTTTCCCAAACCCACCTACATGAGCTGACAAAACTTAGTTTCTCTAGCAAGTTCAAATCCTATGCCCCAGGCTTGGATTCACCAGGTGTCATTGAAAGGATTTAGGTTGTGACTTGCAACTAGAAATAGAATGATGAACATGCATCAGATGAATGAAATTTTGAATATGTTAGATTTGTGATATAATAATAGTATTAGGGATGCTTCTTCCCTATGTGTCCATGGTGTAGAAATTGTCTTGTTTGTTGGTTCCAGAAGATAGGGTTTTGGTTAGTGATAAGAAATACAAGTTCTACACTAAAAGGTCAAATTTGGAAATGCCTTGATCAGAATATTGTGGGTAGGGTGACCATGTGGTCCCTACCCAAACAAACCTGTAGGAGTTGACATAACTCAGTTCTATTTCTCGGTTCAAATTTCGTGCTTTGGGATCAAATTCACCATGTGTCTTTCAAGGGATATAGTCTATGACTTGCAACTGACGATCGAATGATGAATCTGGATTAGATTTTTCAATAGTTTACTCCAATGGATTCATAAAATTAAAATAGTTCTATGGTAACCTCTCCCCTATAGGTGCATGTCCCATAACTTGTATTTCTCGACGATTCCAGAACCTAGCATTTAGGTTTGTGAGAGGCTTCGCAATTTCTGCACTAAAGGATCAACTTGATCAATCCCTAAATTTGGATCTTATGGGTATTGTGCATACATGGTCCCTTTCCCAAACACACCTATCAGAGTTGACATAATCAGTTCTATTTTTTGGGTTTGAATTCTAACCCCTGGCTTAAATTCACCACGTGTCACTAAAAGGATTTATGCTACAACCTGAAATTCACCATAGAATAGTGACCATGGATGATATTGGGGAATCATCATCTCCATTGTATTTTTCAAATAAGATTAGTGATAAGCTTTCCTCTCCCCTTTGTTTTCATGACTTGAAACTTGTCTTGTTCGATGATTCCAAAATATAGGGTTTTGGTGAGAGAGGAAATGTGATTTCTACACCAAGGGGCCAAGTTAGGAAATAAATTACACTTGATATTAGTCATTGGTCAATCATATCACTAGGAGATACATAATAGGGTTTCTAGGGTTTAGAATACAAACTAGGGTTTCTAGTGTTAAGATTACAAACTAGTGTTTAGAATACAAACTGTATCATCTATTTGCCAAGGGATTTGATAGTAGTCATTCATAAGTGATGGCATTGACAAATTATACAACATAATATTTTAAAAAATTATTTATCATTGTATAAAAGTAAGACAAGTAGGATATTCTTATTGAGGGTCCCACATGTAACTTTAAGTAAGACCAAAGTATCATTCTTTATGATCCCATCTTTCTTATTTTTATGTTGTTAAAAAACACATGATTCATGTTTATTGGCCTCGCAAGCACCTGTTAGTAAGTTTGTTTGATTGGAAAAAAAATTAATGGTGAAGATGGTGACGAAGATGACAATGATGATAAGATGATGATGACAAGGAATACATGAATGATGAAAATGAATATAATAATGAAAATGGTGATGAGGATTAAGATGATGATAACAATAATGATGAAAATGGAATTAATGATGAGATTGATGATGATGGTGTTGTTGTTATTGTTATTTATACATCTAAGTCTGATCTTTTTACATCCCCCCCCCCCCCATGAAAATAAATTCTTGAGAATTACTTGTGAATCTCCATGATGCCTCTCTTTCCTAAACCATACTATAGGGATGAAGACTCGACTTCAAACCCAATGTCACCTAATTCTCACTCTTTTCTTGATAATGCTATGAAACTATTGTGTTGCACAATAGATAGAGAAGTTTGGGTCTAGGTAATGATCTTCCATATCGGTGGCTATTAAACAAGGGGGTGGGATGTCTCCTAAAAGGACAAGGTCCTAACACTAGATGGTTGTGCATAGAATTCTATATCCTTCATAAATCCAAACCTACCCCATGAAATTCATCTATGTCAAATTAGTTTACATGGCGCCTTAACAAAAATTCAACATAAAATTTCTCGAAGAACTAGAGAGGCACCTCCCTATCATTGAATGAAGGTTTTCCAAATACCATAAATAACCTATCCATCCAATTGTCTTTCAATCATTGGAAAGTGTTCCAATCCATACAAATGTGTCTCTTTGTCTCTAGTTGATTTAATTGAGTTCTTAGGTCTACACAAAATTCCATCAGTTGTTGTTTGGAAATGTTAAGCTCTCTAAATTTCTCCTTTTAAAGGTCAATCCTGCAGTATTTAAACATTATATCCTTGTAGTTGGACATATTGGTTAGTTGTCCATGGCCATCTGCAATAGATGAAATGATTTTCTCTATTGAAGTAGCTAGTGACAACTGGGTAGGTTCTCTAGTGTTTTTCAATTCATGGAAAAGAGTTCTAAGTGTTCTCAAATTTGTATCAATTTCCATGTCAATGTTTGCTGGTTCAGAATTCATGTTTTGGTTATCTTCGGGGTTAATATTTGGGTTTTCTTCAGGATTTAGGTTTGGATTGTATTTGGGATTGAGGTTTAGATTATCTCATGGATTCATTGTAAGTCCATCTTGTTGTAATTTATTAAAAAAAATGGGTTGGGTTTTAGATTTTTTTTTTTAACAATATACAAAATCAAAAAACATAAAAAAACATAAAAAAAACCATAATCCTACTTGGAATCCACTTCGCTTGAGTTGGGATAGCATGGAATTGACTTTACGTGCTGATAGTGTGCTTAGTCACCTCCAAAATGCATGGTGTGGTATGTGGGGAAAACAAACTTTCCATTTCTGTTTTTAATATATATATAAACAGGATCATGCATGCTTGATTAACATGTGTGCGTTATGAACACGTGCACACTAATAACATGTGTGCGCTAGTAATGTGTGCGTGCTAATAACTTGTTTGTTGTTTTTAGGGTGACACGGAATCCTTGTTGGCGGTTGGGAAATATTCGATGTAGGAACACAAGTGCATTTGTATTAGCATGTGTGCATTCATGTGTGAATGCATTCTTGGCAACCCAATTGCCACATTTGAGGCAATCATTTTTGTGCACCTTCCCTCAAGCATGGTAAACATGGTCAACCATAATTAATCATTTCCAATGATATCTCATCATGGCCTACTAAATTCAACCAAAATGAATGAGGCATATATAGCGATGCAGATGTCTAAATATTCGATGATTTTGTCAGACATGGCTTTTTATCGGAATTATAAAAAAATTATTTTGAAAAAATATGAATTCAATTGTGTTTTAGCGACAAGTTTGATGGTATAAATGGATTCAACACCATCAAAAACCCTAGGGGAATCTAAAATTTCAAAGCTTGCAACTATAACCGGGATTTTAAAAAATTTATGCCTGATTCTTTCAAAATCGTGTTTCGGTTCGAAATTGTTGAACATTTAAAGACCACACCTACAAACAAAGATATGAGCAAATCAATACTAATATCATGTTAATATTTAACTATATTAAACTAATTCTAACATGTTTTTTGAACCCAAGTAGATTGGGTATCTAGGTATGGGTATTTAGTATAGCTAGAAGCTTCACCCAAATTGTAAGAAAGATTAGTTTGGGAATGGAGATAATATATATATATATATATATATGAACTTCAACCAAAAAACATTGAAGTAAAACATAAATGATTGGTTCATAACCAAAAGTGTTTTAGAAATTTAATCATTTTAAATTTTCACATAGCATGTTAAATATAAATTGAGTTTTCCTTACCTAAAATCAAGCTTTTACTAACTTTGTAACTATGCACATAACATTAGTATTATGGTATGTTCACTGAATTTGACCTACAACTTTATTTCACTGTATGGATTTGTAAGTGAATTTAGCATACCTATAGAGATGTGAGGATCAATAGTTTCATAAACCAAAAGTTTCATTTTGATCTAATTCTTCATTAACCTTGTCTATGTAAATGGTAATCACTACTTCTTTTCATATGAATAAATTTAATTCTTTAACATTTTAATTAATAGTAAAAAAATTCAAAATATTTGATATTTTGCAAATCTAAAAAGCTAAGAGCCATCGACCCTCGTAATATCTATTACCTTGAAAATTTTAAAAATGATACCAATAATAAATTGTTTTCTAAAATTATTGATCATTTTGTTTAACATGTATCATGTAATTGAACATAGCTTGATGAACTTCTAAAATCTCTCAAGATAAGGAGCTTTTACAGGCTCCCCTGAAAACATAGCACCCAAAATGGTATCTATGCAACTATAAAATACTATATTATTATTTATCAAAATATTATAAACTACATTAATATATATTTTTTATAATTACATATAATATTACCAGCATAGATTCATTTAAAAAGAGATTTATCAAGCATCCATAGAGATCAAATCTCTCTAGGTACAAACCCTACCTTTTTTAGAGTGGAAATGTTGAGGAATGTGAATTCCAATGTTTTTGGTTTTAGTTTATCTAATTTATATTGTTTTATATGTATGCCATTGTAAATAATTTAAATTTAATTTAAGCTTACATGTTATTATACCTGCCTCAGCAAGTATATTGTAATCGATTGCAAGTCAAACTCTTTTGACTTTGGTATTAGTTGCTCTCTTTTGATGCAGGTATAAAAAATTAAAATCTGTTTTGCAAAGAATAACTTAGGGATTTGTAAAATATTTTTTTTAATTTTGTTAAAAAAACTATTTTGTAAACAGCTGATTGGTGGATAGAAGATGATGTAAACTTTTGAATTTGGTATCTGGATTTGAGTTGACATGTGGCAAGGTGACGTCATAATAATAAAATTAAAAAAATAAAAATTATATCTCATTGCCATCTATTATAGCAAGTGCAGAAAATTAAAGTTTCATGTGAAAAGCAATGAGACAAATTCAGCGGAAAGTTCAGCTTATCCAAAGGCTTCTTTAAGAGTAACGCGATGAAGTTTGAATTCTTTGGTTGCTTGGGCCAAGGTTCAAGTCTCGGGGACACTATTCTGCAACAATGGTAAATGCAAATGAAAGTTATAGCGGTCAATGGCAGAAAATACTACAATATCACAAATAGCAACGAAAAGAAAATACCTGGCAAAGTTAGTGCAGCAGCTTGTAAACAGGTCGTTAATGGAAGGCTTGTGAAGTACACTTACAAACAAACCGTGGAGAGGAGGAAATGGTTAAAAATGGAGCAGGTGGAAGACGAAGATGAGGAAAGTAGTATGCGTGTTATATGTTCATGGGTTGGGTGGGGGTGGAAACCAATAATTCATAGGGATTGCGAGCGCAGCCCAGTGCAGGAAAAGGAGAGAAAGTGAGAGAAAGAGCATGGATATGAGGAATTTATAACATGAAAACGAAAATGAATCATAATACCTGCGTGGATGCCTGCATGACATTACCTGGATCATGATCATATCTCCCGTCCCTCCGTCATTGAGTATATATATTTATGACAAAAATGTTAATTCCGATTTCATTTCGATTAGCTCTCACCAAATTTCCCGTCAAACAACACTGCCACGAAATCCAATCGGCCCCAATCAACCCAAACTTCATCTACGTTGCTGTAGTATCAACAATCCTGTGGTTTAGAAGCGAAGAAATCCTTGATACTGCGAGTCCCTGGAGGAGGAGACAGGAGCTTTTGGTGTTTCTGGGGGGGTTTGGTGTGATGTTCTTCTTTGTCCTCGCTATCACTACTGCCGCCCCCTTTGTTGATGGTGGAAAGCGAGTCTTCAAGAAAGTCCGTCATTCTCCTCTGCCTGGAGACCGCGGATGCGATATCATCCAATCTAATGCTCTTGTGCTTCTTCTCCACGGTGACTCCCCAAGCGCTCTCGGTCAGAATTTCCAGGAACGACTACACAGCACTTGCGATTACCCAAACGGCCTCGCCACTCACTTGACGAACGTCTCTATCCAGCTTTATGATTCGCTTCAATTGAGCCAGAGGAAACGACGGCACATTTGCATTTGAATTTTCATTACCCTCCTCGGCCTCTTCCTCCTCATTCTCCTTCTGGGTCTCACTATTTTGTGGAGAATATGCTCTGATTGAAGGAGATTCTTGTTCTTGTTGTTGATGTGGCTGTCGATCTTGTTCGGAGGGCTTCAGATGGGGATGAGTTTGGTTGTATTCTGCCTTCTGTGCATCCGTGAGGGATTTCCATAGCTGTGAGAGAGCTTTCATTACGGGCGTGTTGGGGTGGGATTGCTTGACCTTTTCTCTGTTGAGTTTGCAGAAGTTAAAGTATGGTGATACTTTTTTGACCTTGCCGTCTTCAGCATTTCCTTTGCGCTTCTTGGAGAAACCAGCCATGGTAGATGACCAATTACCACTGCTGCTGCTACTGCTACTGCGATCTGATACTCTGCACAACTGAACAGAAAGGAAGGAGGGAATGCGATTTTTAATAATGAAAAACGAGGGAAATTTGAATTTTAAACAATACTGCCCTTGAAGTGAAGTGAGGGTTAGGGACTAAGTTAGCAAATGCTCGTTGCTGTGAATAACTTCGTTAATAATTGCATAATTAAAACTAAAAAAGAACATGAATTTTCATTGTTGAATATGAAAAGAATCAATATTAAATATAATTTATATAATTTTACTATAATATAATATTCGGTGTGGTAAAAGTGAGCTGCTGTTACTTTTGAGGATAAAAATGAGTTAATAATCATATTATATATATCTCACTAATAAAAATAATAATAATCTTTTAATGAATGGATTTAAATGGCTTGTACTTCCTATTTTTAAAATAAAAATGAGTTAATAATCATATATATATCTCACTAATAAAAATAATAATAATCCGTTAAAATTATATGAATTGATTTAAATATTAAAATTTAATGTTACAAGATGGTTTTGATTTTTTTAAATTTATTCTGATTTTATTTGTATATTTTTTTAATTTATTCTCATTCTTATTACTTCTTTTGAATTTCGTTGTGTCACACTTTAAAAAAAAAACTACTTTTAGAATTGGTTATTCTTATTACTTCTTTTGAATTTTCATTGTGTCACACTTTAAAAAAAGCTACTTTTAGAATGGGTACTCTACCCATCTTCTAGGAATCATAATGAAGCTCATGAGCTAAGAAAAGAGCAAGGCTAAATATATAGGGTGTTGTGATTATTCTCATTCTAGTTGAATATATATAATATTTAAAGAGGACAATTTCATTTTCTTCCTAGATAAGAAAATGAGAGGAGAGGACAAGTTAGTCAAAGCAAAGCCTTAGATAGATTATGAGGCTCTACACTTCCACGAAATCCAATCGGCCCCAATCAACCCAAACTTCATCTACGTTGTTGTAGTATCAGATTTGAACTTATTTTGAAAAAATAATCTAAAGTAAACACTAACGAGCCGGAGAAACTAGGTTTTTAGATTTTTCCATTTATGTGATCACTTATATCAAATTAAATATGGATGTCATTAGTACTAGTATATTTCACTTACACATCCAAAACTAATTAAATATAAATGATATACTTACATTTATTTGGTACGGATGTCATTTTATAATTTTTTATATTATTTTTTTATTTGGAAAATGGAAAAGTATCAAAACCACATAAAATGTCATTTCAATATTTATAGCAAATAGAATGTTAGATAACTAGATTTATAATATAATTAAAAATTATCAAAAAATATTATTTTATTTATATTTCTTTCTTAAACTATCCAAATTTTATAATACAATTTTGTATTTACTAAACATCCAAATTGTGATCATAACTTAAATGTATATTTAGTTATATAATTGATTAATTTCCTTTTTAAGGTCGGATAGACCAAATTTTGGTCTAGGGGGACGTTAACCATCATCATCATCATCAAATAAAAAACTAAAATGTATTAGATAATGAAGAATAGTAAAATTTTCATAATAGACTACAATCTCATCATGCAAGGCTAAGAATGCTAGAAATTGGGCACAATGGACTTTAGA